>PYUH01000204.1:1567546-1643763 GCA_016808085.1 Suaeda aralocaspica
GTAAAAAAAAAAAAAAAAAAAAAAAAAAAAAAAAAAAAAAAAAAAAAAAAAACCATATAGAACTTTACTAGGAATTAGTATCATTGATAAACTTTCAAATCACTAATGAATATAACTAACTAAACTAATTTTACACATTATAGCCTAGTAGCTAGGAATAACACATAGTTTCATCATAGACAACTTACAATAGAAAATAATATAGTAAATCTCTATTTTTTTTCTTCTTTCTCTCTGATAGAATGAAGAGACAAAACTATGAATTATACACTCAACTACTTATAAGAATAAATTCAATATATGGGTAGAGCATAAAAAAAACATTTAAATTGATTATTAAAATTATCATATCATATATTGACAATATTAATAGTTCTTATTATTAGTCTAGATTGCGTACCTTTTGTATTGTATGAATATGAGTTGATAGTGATCCAAAATATACTTGATTTCGAAAGTCGCCGAAAACAACAATCAAATAATTTAAGTTTGGTTTATTAAAACCTGATTCAATTAGGATAGAACTATCGTGCTGATAACGTGTTATGAAATATAGAGAGTGAAAGTATAGATACATAAGAGAATATAGACAGTATCTATACTCTCACTCTCTATATTTCATAACATTATGATTATAATTTTTTTTGTTAAATTTTCCAAGAAACAATGCTTAACAAAACCTAGATACTAGAATAAATTTGACTTGAATGATTAGCTCAACACAAAATATGGGACCTAATTAAATGATATTATTTATATTAAGTATATATGAATGACCCATGATAAAAAAAATTAATAAAAAAGACAAATCACACTATGAACGAAGAAAAAACGAAGCATTTTCCGAATTTCCAAATGAAAACAAACTATACCTACAACTCTACACTCTACGCTCTACGCTCTACGCTCTACGCTCTACGCTCTACATTCTACAGACATAGATATCGTTGTATTTAGTTAGCTTCTAAATTATGGTGAAATAAAGAAGGGTGCACAAAAATCAGGAAACTTTCGTTGATTATGGTGATTATTTGTCTATAATCGGGATTAGCTCTCATGATTTGCGCATTAATAGATCTACTTTAGCATACCTTTAGTCTTTAATTTAGACTCTACAATGATAAATTTTTGGAAGCTTTGACCAATTAATATAAGTAACTTGCATGTTGAGTTTCTCATGTTTGTGTCTTATGCATAGAGAGAGTCAAAGATTAAAGGGTCCATACGTAACCTTATTCTTTTAGACTAGAATTGAGGTGGAATGAATTGTAACTAAATTGAAGTATAATTATACGGAGTAAACTAAAGCATATTACTCTATATATAATAAGCATTGATTATCATCATCTGAACTAAATTGAAGCATGCATTAAATTGAAGTGGAAAAAATTTATTGGACTGAATGGCGCTTAATTAAATGAGTTGAAGTACTATGAATTTTAATTAATGAATAAGGTCTTAAACAAAATATGACTCCAAATCTTGGATACTACATGGATGATTAAAAAAAAAAAAGCCATGCATATATGTATTTCATTATATTAGCTTAAGCTTTTGGGTGATTAATTCATATATATACTTCCTAGCTATTTGTTACTATTTGTGTAATAATTATTTTATTCATATAACAATGTCTTGTTTTTTGGAGATTTACGTTTATTAAGCCTCAATTTACATGACATTATGTTATGTTATGTTATGCTATTAACTTTTCTTTTTTTTTTTTTTTTGGTGTGTTCCACTAGGTTTGGGCTAAATCGGATTTGAGGCTCAACTTTGGGGAGTTAGGGGTTCTACTTCCCTCCCAATTATTGTTGTAGGAAATCAAATAAGCCCTTCTTACCACTACACCAGCCAGAAATCAATTGATATGCTATGACTTAATTTGAATATAAATTGAGAATAATTAATTAAGTTGTACTATATGGTATTTTTAATACGCTATTTTTCTACTATGTACACTGGAAATAACCATTATATATATATTTATATACATATCCACTTTGAGAAAATTCATACTACTTCCGTCATGAATTAGTTGCAATAAAAATAATAATTTATAAGGTATAAAATAATGGATTGTTATAACTAATTTGAGGCGAATGCAGTATAAGATTATGTGAAAAAAGTCAAATGCACGGATTTGGCTAGCAACACAATTTAACACATGCCCTGTATGAGATATGAATGTATCACGTACTTATTGTGTTAAAGGATAAGTTAAGTGCATTAAGATTTGATTCTTTCAAATCAATATTTATTTCATATATAGTACTTTAAATATACTTTATGCATGCTAAATTGTGTGAAGTTGTGCGGGATATACGCCTACTTTAATTTCTTTTCAACTTTTAGCTAAGGCTAAGAAGTCCCTTCATAGGAGTAATTAATTTTTGCCATCATTTACCTTTTAGAAATTATAATTATTATACTATAGAAGTATAAAACAAATACATTGCCGACAAATTAGTATGATTAAACCTATATTAATTAGCAAACATAATAAACCAATCAAATAACTTAGAATGGAATTATTGTACAAATCATTCTTCTAATGATAAGATTATTTTTTTTCTAAAACTAATTGATTTGATTAATATTTAAGTATTTTAATAATAGTTACACCCAAAACAAAAAAGTATATAGTAATAGAGAAAAGGTATATAATCATAGCTTATCATAAATATAAAAAACATGTCTAATGAAATGGCTAAGATTAGAAGGTAAAATAGGGTATATGATTGTGTTTTATTAGGTAAAAGTTGCATGGTCTCCCAAGAAGGTAGAACAATGTATAATTAGTGCTTGTCTAAGCCTTTGAGGCATGACAAGTGGTATTTTAGGAAGATAGACATTATATCTTCGCTATTTTTAGTAGACAAAATTAATATATCTTTTCATTACTTTAACAATAATTATTTATATCCAAACTTTCCCTTTGCTTTACTCCAAGTACCTACTTATAACATTAATTTAGACATTTCAATTGTACAAGACCCTGGATAACTGCTAGCTAGCAAGTGTGTGCATGACACACACTACCCATGTATAACAATACACTTAATCTATTCTCCTTAGTATAATTAGATGAGTGTAAGCAAGTATCTTATTGTCGCTCGCCTATTAAAGGTGTGTAGCTATTCAATCCTTTCGACCTTTCCTCCAATATATAGTTACTTATTGTCAAAGTACATCCATGCAAAATAAGACACGTACTACACGAGTCAATATTACAGAAAATATTAATTATAATTTAAAAAAAAATAAATATATTGACTTGACCTTTATTGATTTCGATGGCTTGACCATCGTTTAGCAATAGGTTAGTTATTGCACTACATATGCATGCATGAGGTTGTGTGTTAATTGATAACTTTGAAATAAAATATGATTAATGTACTATTAATTATAATGGACACTTTTAATGAAACTTAACACATAAATGTATGTCTTAATAAGTGAATAGTAGTAGAGTATATAACACATGGGTAAAATTTTCTACGAACGAGAAAAAAGTCACTCATTGTATGAAATTATGAAATAGTTTCACCCATTCACACACACACACAAACAAAACGCGGTTCTCCCGCACCAAACTTATCATTAAAATGAGGAGAAGAAAAAGGTTATATTATGACTAATTTACTGAAGACCAAGTGCTTAATTAGGACTTAAGAGTGTTAAGAGTAGTGTCTTTTCTTATTAATTAATTAATTAGCTTAGTCCACAAAAACAACATGAAACAGACTAAACTATACGCTGTATTGTATAACATTTAGCAACAAGACATGCAAATCTTCTCAATAAAAAAATGAAATGAAAATGATATACTCTTGTTGTTATAGACTACTGGTAGTTACGATAGAGGGCTTGTGTAAGTCTAGTCGATTAAGCGGGTTATAGACATGATCAAATCATCTCCCCTTTCATTTGAATTTTGTACTCCGTATTTTCTTATGCTTCATTCACATGTACTAGCTAAAAAATGAAATGAAATGAAATGAGTAACTAAAAGAAGATCATACAAAAATTTATGATCAAAATCTGCCATCAATCTTGGCCTTCCTATTTTTGTCCCTCAATTGGATTCACTTCCTCCATGTGAAAAATGTACATGCCACTAAACCAAATAAATATAAAATAAAAGTGCAAATTAATTGGCACTCCACTCATGGCATTTATCACTCGGATTACCTTATAATACCACCTTAAATTAGTATACAAAATCCTTTGATAGTTTAACAACAGTAAATTATTAACATAATTTCAGATTTTCAGGGTAAAAATATTTTTTGAAGCATGTAGTGATAAATCTTTGATTTGTAATTATTGGTCATAATCAGTGATACTAAGCAATACAACAATATAACCGAGAGTGAGAGGTAGTTCAAATAGTTAAAGTCCCCATCCTGATTTCTAGAAGTTCTAGAAATACGGCTTTAAAGCCTTACATATATATATATATATATCCCCAAACTGTGACACAAGCTTCCATCTAGCTATACCAACTTCTTATTTCTTGATCTCCCAAATAATATTCTTCTAGCCTTTTATATTCTAACCAACTTTTATAATTTATACAAGTACACAAACACCAATATTATCCCTCTTTTTTAACTGATCAAAATAATCACTCTGACAAAAATTGAGATTATAAAATTGTTCCCATGTCTCAAAAAGGAGAGAATGTCATGGTTTCTAATATGAAACTTGAGAAGATGTTGTGCATGAAAGGTGGCAAGGATCAAACTAGTTATGCTAATAATTCTCAAGCTCAGGTTTATTATTTTTCTCATTTTTCCTTAATTAATGTATATCTAAAATTTGGCATAATTATACGTAGATCCATCAAATGAATTAAACTTGTTAAATACTATACCTTGAGTTGTTTATATTTGTCACTGATTATCGACTTTGTAAAGGGTACATAACAATACTCTCTCCGTTCCTCAAAGATCTGATTATTTCCATTTTCTTTTGGGTTTTTTTTAGTGTATTTTGAGAAAAATTTTCATTTTATTTTATATGAATAGTGAAAAATTCTTCTGTAAATGATTCTTTTATTTGGAGGACAATTAATGCAAATTGCTTACTGGTTCATGATAGTTTCTCTTATAATTCTTCAACGGTCATGTTTTTTCATAACTGAAATTTTTTGGAATCTTTTTGTTAGAGAGTTTTAAGGAAAACCTTTGCTTAGTCTCTCCATTAATTATTCTAAATTTGAACTTACAATATACAGTGAAGTTGTTAGTGAACCATACCATATTGTTTTAATTAATCTTCCCTTCCATTTCATAATTATTCCATTTATAGTAGACTCTAACAAACAACAATTAAAATTAACAAAATAAAACATAAGTTGTACGTTTCATAATTAATAAAGCCTAAAATTTTTTTTAATAAATATATATGGTACAACTTATGGGGAAAAAAAGGACAATATTTTTTTATAAGCATCCTTAATTAGCTTAATATCAAAATTAAGCATGAGGGTTGGATGTAATATTTGTACACCCAACATGCAAAATTAATATGCTAATACATGAATATTTTGTGCAATACGTGTAGGCACAACATGCAAAATCAATGCTACACCTTCTAAAAGAGGCCTTGGATAGGGTGCAACTAGGACCACCAAACATACCCTTTGTGGTGGTGGACCTAGGATGCTCCAGTGGGTCCAACACCATCTACATGGTTGACGTGATCGTTAACCATGTGGCAAAGAGGTATGAGGCCTCGGGTTGTAAGCCACCCGAGTTCTCAGCCTTTTTCTCGGACCTACCTTCTAATGACTTTAACACCCTCTTTCAACTCCTCCCTAACTACTATAGTGAGGAAGGAGGTGGTAGCATGGAGGAGTGTTTAGCCGCCGACAAGCACTGCTCCTACTTTGCCGCCGGTGTTCCTGGAACTTTTTACCGGCGTCTTTTTCCAGCAAGGTCCATTGATGTTTTCCATTCAGCCTTTTCTCTACATTGGCTATCTCAGGTAATATCTACTTTTTTTGTAATTTTACTAAAGATGTTAGTGGTTAAATACTTAGGAAGCTACATTTCTTTTTGTCAAAGATCTTTACCTTTTTATGTTGGTGTATATTTGAAGTTTAATTAAAAGGCAAATCAAACACATGGCCTGGTATGTGGTATCTATCTTTTAGTTACACAAAAATTTAATTAAGGGATGATATCTTTTGTTTTTTATTTAAAACTAAGTTCTCATTAAATTAATTTGACCCAAAAATTTATGTCTTCAATCTAATACGGAGTATTATATACGACTATACGAGTAGATGAACACTAACTAAATAGACGGTAATTAAATTGTTGCATCAATTAGCTAAACATAACCCATAAATAGGGATGATTTTTGTAGACATTTACTTTTGTAAGTAATAACTTGTCTTTAGTTATAAAAGAAATCACAATTCCACATTTGTTACCTATAAATCTATAATATTCACTTTCAAAGTGAGGAACTTCTAGAATAACGCTAGGGAGAATGACCATTTATATGAACTCAATCAAATTGAATTGTTGTATAATTTCTCACTCACTTTTGACAATTTCAAAGAAAGGGAATATATGCATTGAAGTGAAACATGCTTGTCTCAGTTCATAAATTGGCCTTTTGATTTTTTTTTCAAAAGAATCTTGAAAACAATAGCCAGATAGTTTATTTGATTAGTCGACCAAATTAAGACCCCTTGAGAATTTTTCAAAAGAAATCATGAAACTTTTATTTTTCTAAAAGGCATGTCGTTGTCTGTTTGTAATAAAAATCTTATGCCTTTTGCATACGACAACAGTACAACACGAATTACGACCTTTTCGGCCTTTGTGCAACAAGAAAATGCATACAAATATATATACTATAGGCTAAATATTATTTTAACTTAATGTATACATTAACTTTGAATGTAAAACTGTAGGTTCCTGAAAGTATATTAGATAAAAGGTCAAAGGCATACAACAAAGGAAGAATATTTAGCCATGGAGCAAATGAAATCATAGCAAATTCATACAAAAAGCAGTTCCAAACAGATTTGGCTAGATTCTTAAAGGCAAGGGCAATAGAAATGAAGGAAGGTGGGTCTATGTTCCTTGTCTGTTTAGGAAGGACTTCTATGGACCCCACAGACCAAGGTGGGGCCGGCCTTCTCTTTGGAACACACCTTCAAGATGCATGGAATGACCTTGTCCATGAGGTAATTTTTTACTTATACCACTTTCATCTGTATTGTTTTCGACGGACAACTTTGATTTTTTGATATACTCCGTCCTATGTATAAATAAAATTATAACGTAAAATGATTATTATTTTCCTATAGACGACCATTTTATCTTATCTTCATGCATAAGTCATCGTAGAGAGTCAAAGTAAACTATGCGAATATTAGTAGAAGTCGGTAACTTGCTAGGTAAAACTTCATAATCATGACCGTGCTAAAATAAGAAGATGACTATATTCATTTTTCATGATTGTTAGTCCTTGCTCCTTAGTAACCATTTGACAGCGGTTAGATATGATCCATTAACTTAATTATGTATAGAAGCGTTTGACCCATTAAATTAATTATGATAGCTCATGTTAATCTGAATATCTTTAATTAAATTTAATAATGTTGTCAACCATTACCTATGATTACATTATGGCATATGTTTGGCGCAAAAATTTAATGGAAATAGAAGTATTTAGTTCAACTTGTATATTGTGGCAATGTGGGGCATCATTTGACACTCGCATACTCTCAAATACGCCTAATTCTTTATTAAGTTAATCAGATTAGTTGATAATTCACGTATAGTATTTAATTAGATGATGACATTTGAAGAGGATATATTTTGCCTATACTAAATACAAAATCCAATGATGTACTAACATTTGTTTTGCATTTAACAGGGCCTTATAACAAGTGAAAAACGTGACAACTTCAACATTCCAGTGTATGCACCAAGTATACAAGACTTTAAGGAATTAGTGGAAGCCAATGGCTCATTTAACATAAACAAGCTTGAAGTATTTAGAGGTGGAAGCCCTCTAGTGGTTAGCCAACCAGATGACCCAAGCGAGGTGGGTAAAGCATTCGCCAACAGCTGCCGAAGTGTTTGTGGGGTCCTCGTTGACGCTCATATCGGTGATCAGCTTAGCGCCGAGCTCTTCCAAAGGGTGGAAAGCCGAGCCACAAGCAACGCAAATGAGCTACTAGAGAAACTTCAGTTTTACCACATTGTTGCCTCCTTATCATTTTGCTTAGAAAAGATACCAATTACTACTAAAAATCCCTAGATAGCTTAAGAATCCCTAGATAGCTTAGCTTGTTTAATCCTGGCCTCTACAAAAATGAAGGTAAAAACTTTAGGTTTTAGTTAAGCTGAATAATGATTATATCTTGTGTATTCATTTCTTCCCCTTTTTCTTCCATCTTTTTTAGTAAAACTATATATGTTAACCTAAATAAAGTCACTAAACCAAGTTTTCAAAAGGACAAAAATTTGATTATGTCAACTTTTGTCACCATTGCGTTCGTCAACTTTTATGGCGAATAATGTGCCATAAGCGCAGCTAAGTAGGAAGTTGAAGATGCAATTCAAACTAGTAGGCTACTAAAAACAAGCCAATCTATTATAAGGGTTAACAAACGTATTTAAATAATGTTATTTATTTAGGGATAAAAATTTTATATGGATGCCAATGACTTACCTAAGTTGACAAAAATTTGAGTGGACATACAAACTAAAAATGGATGAAAAGAGGGTAATGAATGAAGTGAGCAATGGAATAAGCTTGATCGACTCATCTATCACCATTTTAATGTCCGACTTGGCTTGTTATTTGGTACACGGTTCTCCCCCGTTCTTTTTTTGTTCTTTTTATTAGAGTTTTTGACACTATTTACAAATCAAAGAATCTTCTAAATTCTTCTCTATATATAAAGAAAGGAAATTTTTCCAAAACACACCTTTTAAAGTTATTTTTTTTTGCGAAAGCACACCTTTAAAAACCCATTTTGCGAAGACACACCTTAAACACATTTTTTTTTTGCGAAAACACACCTTGATCCCGTTTTTCAGCATTGACCTCATTTTTTCGGTGTTGACTCGCAATTTTCTCTATTCACACCCCTATGTACACTCCTCCCTCTATGTCCCTTTAAAACTTTCCCCTATTTCCCTTTCTTTTTCTTGACTTAATTTACTCCTTATATTGCAAAATACAATCATTCACACTTTCTTCATGCATCCCTCCCTTGTCAATCTACCAATTCAAGGAAAGTCAATTGCAGTCAATCCAAAAATTAAAGGTGAATTGAATTGAATTTACCATAGAAGAGTGAAGACAACAAAAAGAAAAAAGGAAGATGAACACAATTCAATTAAGGTAAATTGAGAGTTGGAATTAGGAAAGCAACTTCAAAGAGATGGAATAGGTAAGTGGCAGATTTTAGTTTTTCTACATCTTTGAACCAACCCCCAAATTTAAGACTACAAAGCCAATACATAGTCGTATGCTACTGTTATACTACTACTACCCTTCCTATCTAGGCATATGAGGGAAATAGTATTCATGGAAACGACATACGATAGAGTTATTGATGAGAGTGTTGTTGAGGTAAGAGAAATGTGATTGTAAAGTATTTGAAACGTATAATTAAGGAAAGAGAGCAAAGTGGATCTAGGGATTAATGTGGGGTGGATCATTTGGGTGGAATTATATATTTGATTAGTTTTGTGTTTTTTTATTTTGGATTCTATTTTATTTCTATAGGAAATTTGTAGTGAAAAAATGGAAATGGAACTATTGTTATCATTTGGGGGTAAAATGGAAAAGATGACTGAGTTTTGGTAGTTGATGAAATTATTGAGTTAGAGTATGAAAATAGGAGGGATTAAAGTTAATTATATAATTAGCCTTTTTAAAACATAAAGAAGACTGCACACATAGGAATTGAGGTGTCAATAGAAAAACGCAGGTTGCTCAACACTAGTAATAATTGGTCAACGTCGAAAAAGTGGAACAAGATGTGTCCTTGCAAAAAAAATTGTTTTAGACGTGTTTTCGTAAATATGATTTTAAAAGGTGTGTTTTGGCAAAAAATATGGTTTTAAAAGGTGTGTTCAGACAAAATTTCCATAAAGAAAATATTTAGTAATATACGGAGTACATAATCTTATTTGATTCAACTCAATAATATAGCAAACGTGTAAGTTAAGATCAAAAGAACAAAACAAACACAAAGAATAAAATTGATCTTTGTGAATTTTTTTTTTTTTGTCGAACGTCATATTGCTGCTGAATTTAGAAAATGCTTAACCAATAAAACAGGAGATTACAAAAAACAACACTTTCCAACCACGCATATAATAGTGCACAGCATGCGCAAAGTGCGTCAAAAAGTGTCGTACAGCCAGAAAAATTATGAGACTCCCTATCTTCAAATGCTTGTAAGTTGACTACTATCTTAAAATCACAGCGGATGTTAAGGGTCCATTTGGTAGGGCGTAAAACATTTTTAATGTAAAATGATTTTCATAGAAAATAGTTTTCTATGCAAAACAATTTTCATGGAAACAATTTTCCATTGTTTGGTTGCATGTAAAAAAAGTGATGAAATAGGGAAAATGAAGGAGGTGGAAGAAGGTAATGAGGAAAGAATGTATAAGGGGATGGGAGGAAAATTGTTTTCCTTTCATCTTGGAAGGAAAATGGTTTTCCATCATTGTAAGGAAAAATTCACTCCCATGGAAAATGAGTTTACATTCCTTTATATACCAAACAATGTAAAACGGGGAAAGGAGGAAAACACTTTTCATGGAAAATGTTTTACGCTCTACCAAACGGAGCCTAAATGATTAAAACTTCAAATCTCTTACTATAAACGAAACACAAAGCCACAAATGTAATGATGTCAACGAAATTCGATTTCAAATTTAACATACTAAACTCAAAGCTCTATCATTTTAACAAATATTGTGATGTACTTGACAGCAGCCCAACGATCTCAAGGTTTCTATACAGTATTTAGCCATTTTTACATCAATTTTTTTAGTAACAAACATTAGCACAGATGATTAATTGGGTTGTAAGACATGATTACACAAAGTCACAAACTAATAGTCTAACACTATCAAAGACAGCATCAAAAGTGATAGCAGCTACAAGAAAAAAACTTCTACCAACATTATAAGTTTATAACACACCATAGTATGAAATCGCAACATTTCAAGCAGTTTCTACATCAGTACATGACATATCAACATCAGCCCATACAAGTAGCGTTGCCATCATGCTTTCCTATGTAGCATGATACACTTCATCTAGTAGAATAAAACAAAACAAAGTCCTCGAAGTTTAACAATTAAACCACTAGCAGGCGTCATGATCTTAGAAATCATTTCAAAATACAATCAGGCACAACATAAGTACTAAAGTACTTGTGAGTTGTGATGGTGTATAAATTTGAAGTTCGAAATCTGCGTTTTCTATAACTTTTTTTTGGCAAAGGTACGAAAGCTGTATCATTTTATCATGCATGGATACAACATAATGGCTTAAATTATTGGAGGGTAAAAAGTGAACAGTGTCACAATGCATGCAGTTGTATCCTTTAACAATTTGGCTGTCCCTAGTTACTTTTAGGCAAATAATTAGAGCACTATCTGATATAACATTCAGAATGGTTTGAAAGGATAAAGCAAAAGCAGCAAGGATGTAAATTGATTGTGTGTGTCTTTGTCTCTTAAGACAAGAGACAGATCAAAGAATCATGCACCCCAATAAGTGGGGGCAATTCGCAATCTCAAGACAGTTCCTATAATCTCATGCAGTAAATACCCGGCCATTGGAATGTAAAAGAGAGTCGCACTTCAAAGGCAACGATGGGTCTCGCTCACGTCATGTATATGGGATTAAGATAGTTGCTCATTCGCAAATCCAGGAACTTTACAAGACAATTCGTTGAAAAGGGAAAAGATAGATGAAGCAACAAGAAACATCATTAAAGCCAAATCATCTACAAGGTGTCAAACAACAAGCCTACTGACCTGCAGAAGGATTTGTCAAATACTCTAGTGCTTTTTTGAGGTGTTCAACTGCAACAGGTACCTCATCAAATGCCAATGCCCCTACAGCAAATCTTGCTGCTTTGTGTGCTTCAGCAATCTTCTCAGCTGGGGGCTGGTAGTTGCTATCATAATGATATGTCTGAACAGTTGGTGGAGTCTGAACACTGGCTGGAACATCTTGTACATTACTGTTTCTGCCACTTGAATTGTATTGGGGAGCTGACGCATAGTTCGTCACTGATGGATTAGACTGATGGGTAAATGAAGAATCAGGACCTTGATAGAAAGAGGGATAATGTGAAGGAGCAGCTGGGAGACTGCTTTCTGAAAAACTTGGGTATGACTGAAAGTTAGGATAAGAATAGGGGGCTGGGATATCTTGGGAAGGATAATTTGGCGGAACCTGCGGCAAATGTGGAGGTTCTTGCGAATAATGCTGACTCTGGTACGGCTGAGGGTAAGTAGGGTTTTCTGTCCTTCCAGAACCATGGCCAGATTGATAATCATTTGAAGGATAATCAGCTGAATGGGAAGAATAATCAGCTGGATGAGAAGTATAATCAGTATTGTGGGAAGAATAATCACTACTTGAGAAAGACGGAGGTGATGGTGAGACGTCGTTAGAAGGTTGTCTCTTCAAAGCATCTGGATATCGAGCAGAGGGCATTCGGTCTGGACCCGGATGAACATCAAGTGTTGCTTGCCTTGGTTCCGCATCCTACAAAGGAAATTCTTTATAGAGTTGGACCTCAGAACATAGTAAATAAACCCTTAAAGAATCATTATAAATTCATTATTCATTTCCTGAATATTCAAGCTTAATATTTATAAAAAAAAATAGCATGTAATCACAATTCATATAAATAATCAGAATCATTGGAAATATTTAGGAATGCCAAATTATTTACTAACATACTTTTGACCTAATATTCTGCCCTAACCTCAAATTTTAACATCAAAAAGTAATATTCCAGAGACCAAATGTCAATTTTTACATTGTGCAAGACTAGGATTCAGCAAAGTTTAAATAACATTAAACACCATCCTGAGCATCATGATCTCAGCTGAACAAAATTGACTTGAAAATGCATTGTAAAAACTTTAACACTACTATCCTTAGCCAAGGAAGAGGGAAAGGGGAGTTAAGCTTTAATATTTATCCGGTACCTATGCTTCAAAGTTTGAACATATATTGAAAAATTCAATGGAATACATGTTGCTTCTCACTTCCTCCACAACACTTAGACTCAAACTAAAAATCACAAATGCTTAAGACAAATTGGTGGCCAGAGCATTTACAAGAATACATAGCTAACAAAAACATGATAGACGTAGAATTGGAATAACATAAATAAGTGACAAGTTGGGAGCTTACAAATTCGCCGCTTGGAGCACTTGATAGAGTGGGTGCATCTTGATCGCCACCAGGAGGGCCTGGAACGGGCTTTCTACCTTCTTTTATAGCTTTTCTTATATCAGCAGCTTTCCATACAGCATACTTCTGCTTCTGCTCAAGCTATCGGGAGAATAGAGATTAGGCGGTACAGCAAACAAGTCATATACATATAATAGTAGAGTAGACCAGAAATCATAAAAGCAACAAAATAAGACTTACAGATGAAAGAACATTAATACACAGAGTACAAAGAAACTTACATCAGGTGCCATTTCTCCAAATTGATTCAAAATCTCAAAGAAGATGCTCGCAGCATAAAAAGTTTTTGCAGTACTTCTGCGACAGATTCAGTATATTAGTATTCAACATTATTTCGGACAACTTAAACCATTGTTATCTTTGTGATATTTCAATTTAGGGGAACAAAATGTGAAGACGTAAATTATACCAACATATGGCCAAAAAACTGTATTCCGGTTCTTGAGGCAGGATTTTCTTCCTGCTCTTTTAAATTACAGGGAAGGAGTAGCAACAAAATGAATCAAAGGAAGACAGCCAACATCCAAGTTACTTTTACAAAAAAAAAAAAGGATGGAAGAGAAAAACAAAAATGGCTTTATTTAGAACACCGAACTAAGGAACACAGGGATATGTTGACCACTGACTTCAACAGTTCCACATATTCTCAAATGAAACTATTATAAAAGGTTAATATAAACTTAAAAATTAACAATGATGAAAAGACATTTCAGGGAAAGCTTGGAGAGCTCAAATAAGGCAAAGTTCACTATCTTTTTAACACAAAAACTGAATATACACCTGGTTTTTAAAGAACTAACTAACATTCCTCCCCAATTATCTCATCTTGAGCAAGGCCAAGAAAAGTGAACCATCACAGAATTATCCTCCTTTGCTCTGGAAACTCACTTGAGAAACTTACAAGGCTGCAAGTACATCTAAAAACAGCTGGACAAATCCACTTCTTGCACGTGACAGTACAAGTCTGTTGCAATAATAAAAAAGAAATGAAAGCCCATCTGCCTATGTCATTGTTAGCAGTCTAGCAGAGATTCATGTTGCACACTAGCACACATGACTACATGAGACAGCAAAGCGTTGTCTCTGAACCTGTGGCCTACAGCGAATGCTCCAAAGTTGTTTCAAGGAAACAGTGCAAGTAAAAAGGGCTTCAATCACTTCGAACATATCAAAATGACAAATGAGATAGGAAAGATAATAAACTAGGTTTTTAGTAAGAGCTAGTAGAAGAAATATATAAACGAAAAAGGAATGCTCCGCCAAATTTCACCTCTCAAAAGAATCCTTAGAAAAAAAAAAAAAAAAACTCAAATTTAAGCATAATTTAGCAAGCTCATCCGTCCTGTTATTCTCTCCTTCACACATAAAGGAAATATTTGCACCTATTCTAACAAAAAACACTGAAAACTTAAAAATAGGTAATAAGTTTTAGGAGATATAATGAAAAAACGAGTTCAGAAAACCATAACATGAATTCCCAAAAAGGATTAAGCTGCCTTCTTCCTTAGAATACTTAATCCCAAAACGGCCAAGTTGCATTTCTCCTAGGCTAAGACCTTCATCACTTTAAGAACCAAATCATGATAGAGTATATGAACTACTCATGGGCCTCAACCATTAGCTTAAGCTTTTGGTTGAGTTGGTCCTCTAATGATGGTTGAGGCCCAGGAATAGTTTATATACTCTAGCAAATAGTCATAATTAGCAAAATAAAATCTAACCTAAATAAAATACATTTACACATTGTTTGGAAACAAATAATTGGAGAGAAAGGAAAGGTGGGAAAGTAAAGGGGATACTGGACAGCCCCCCGAAGCCAATAAACGAAGAATATTATCCACGGTTTTCGATTATTCCAGGGTTCTGAAAAAAAATATCTGAAAATTTTACACAGTGCCCCTACGGTCAAAATAGTGACCTAGACAGCTTTTCAAGGTTTAAAAGGCGATATAAAGGTCCCAGAAGAGTAAAAAAAACTAATGCGGATTATGCGGCCTTTTCTCGGAATCTCTAGGAAGAGTAAACATATTAAGTTTTTTTAGGCTAAATCCAAACGTGGGAAAAAGGTGGGTTAAACTAGAACACTTGGTTAAAAAAAATAGGGCAGAAACTAGACGAGGCCGGGACAGCCCGAAAATAAAGGTCTAATATCCACAATTTTCAAAAGCACTAAAGTCCCAACAAATAAATAGTCGAAAAATATACATGGTGCCCCAAGGATCAAAAAAGGGACATCGAAAGAGGGTTTAAAAGGCAATAAGACGGTCCTAGTAGAGCGAAAAGGTTTAATGTGACCTTTACAAAATCTATCACAAGAGCAAACATAACAAATTTTTTTAGGCTAAAACAAGAAGTAGGGGTCCATGGGCTCATCTAGAACACTTGGTCAAAAAAATTGGGGAAAAACTAGACGGCGCATGGGACAACCCCTCGGAAGCTGAAAACGAAGACTATTATCTATAGTTTTCGAAGATATGAAGTCCAAAAAAAAAATGCATAAATTTCACACAATACCCCTAGGATCAATATAGGGGTAAAAAAGGCGATAAGACGGTCACGAGAGCAAAAAAAGAGTAATGTGGTCTTTATTCAAAATCTCTCTAAAGAGAACATAACAAGATTTTTTAGGCTCAAACTAGACATGGGGAGTTCTAGATTCACCTAGAACACTTGGTAAAAAAAACACGAGAATTGGACAGGCTCGGGACAACCCAAAAAACAAAGGCTATTATTCACAGTCTTCGAAGGCTCTAAGATCGCGGGAAAAAATATGCTCAAAAATTTACACGATGCCCCTAAAGCCAAAATAAGGACCTCAACAACTTTTGAGGGTTCAAAAGGCAATGAGATGATCCCGATACCGAGGAAAAAACTATTGTGGCCTACTTTATGAACCTCTTTGAAAAGGAAACATCACAAGTTCTTTTTAGGCTGAAGCGGATGGGGGGAGGGGACTTGGGTTCACATAGAACACCTATTACAGAAATGGTGCGGAATGGGGTCCGGAACAACCCCCGAAAGTCGAAAACAAATGCTACTATCCATAGTTTTTGGAGATTTCAGAGTCCGGTAAAAATTATATCGAAAATTTTACACGGTGTTCCTATGGTAAAAATAGGGGCCTCATGCAAGTTTTCGAGGTTCAAAAGGCAATAAGACAATCCTCGGAGAGCAAACACGGCTGATGTGGCCTTTTTTCAGAAACTTTTAGAAGAGGGAAAATAACAAGTGTTTTTTTAGCCTGAAACCGGACGTCGAAGGTCTTGGGTTCAACTAGAACACTTAATATAAAAATGAGGTGAAAACTAGATGGGGTCCGAGGTAGCCCTCCGGATGCCAAAAACACAAAGTCTATTACCTACAGATTTAGGAAATTTCGGAGGTTCAAAGGGTCTCAAAAAACAAATTGCAGAATATTTTACACAATGCCCCTAGGGTCAAAATAGGGAACTCGGACAACTTTTTTAGGCTGAAACCGAGCGTGGGAGGTCAAGATTTCACCTTGAACACTTGGTAAAAAAACGAGGTGGAAACTAGACTGCCTTGGACAGCCCTTCAAATGCCGAAAAAGCAGGTTATTATCCACAGACGAGGGTTCTCGAAAAAAAATTGCCGAAAAATTTTACGCCGTGGTTCCAAATCAGAAATTTCAACTCCAACTAAAGGTTCCAAATCTCCATAGCCGTGGTCGTCCACTGCCGTCGCCGGAAGGTATGTCGTCTTTCCTCTCCTCTCACCTTTCCCATTCCCTTTACAAGGACATCCGTCTCCCCTAATTTGACCACCGACTTACCAATTGTCACCATTATTGTTCGACCACCCCCTTCAACCACCATAAGCGGCCCTTTTTGATTCTGTTTTTTGTTTTCTTTTCTTTCTTTTTTTTTACGATTTTTTACCTTTATTATTTTTTTTCTGATTTTTTATTAATTATGTTGGATTAATTGTATGAAATGTTTTTTATTTCTGATTTTGGATTTATTGTATGAACTGTTTTCGATTTCTGATTTTTTACCTTTATGAATTGTATGAACCGTTGGATTTTTTAGTTCAATTGTATGCTCAGATTTAATAGCAAAATAGTAGCAGCAATAACAAACATAATAGCAACTTTTTTTTGTTTTGTTTGTTTGTTTAGTAATTAATCTGTAAATCTGGTTTTTAATTTAATTTTGCCATTAGATTTGTTAGATTGTAATTGTATTTTGTTGTGTATTATTTGTCTATTGCTCTATTAGTGCTCTATTGCTTTATTGTCCTATAATTTGAGTTATTAGTGCTATATTTCTTATGACAATGTTATAGTGTGTAAACTTGTATGAATAAAGTGAAATATTGGGGTTTATTGTGTTTGATTTATAATATAGATGTATGGTTGACTTGAAAATGATAAATTGTGATATTGTTTTGTACTAAAAATGGCTCGAATTGGTAGTTCTTTGGGAAGGAAGAGAAATTGGGAGTTTGTTCGTTTCATAATCATCATGATTAATTGTGTTGTGTTACTTGATTTGTTGTGGTACTCAATTAGGAAAATATTACATGGTCCTCAATATCTTAAGCTAGATAAAAGAACTATGAGAAAAAAGAGGATGAATAACTTGAATAGAATGATAAGAGAAAGTGATACTTTGTGTAGGAACTTTCTTCACATAAATCAATATATATTTGGTGTACTCTTAGAAATGGTAAGGGATATTGGTGGTCTAAATGGAACAAGGAATACATGTTTGGAAGAGATTGTTGCCAGGTTTTTATACACACTAGCTCACCATAAAAAAAAAAAAAAAAATGATATGTGCACATTTTTATAGAAGTGATGAGACCATTAGTAGACAATTTAATGCTTGTTTACTGGCAATCTTAAAATTACATGTTCTTCTTAGGAAACCAACTCCCTACAAGAGCATTGCGATGAAGATAGGTGGAAATATTTCAAGGTAATATATATAAACTAAGATTTTAGCAATAATAAATGGAAACAGTATACACAACCTAAAGTGACAATATTTGTTTTTTAAGAATTGTTTAGGTGCCCTTGATGGTACAATGATTCTTGTAAATGGCCCGTGTCCCAAATATCGAACTAGAAAAGGTACTATTGCAATGAATGTATTAGGTGTATGCTCACCTGAGATGGAATTCATTTATGTCTTACCTGGTTGGGAGGGATCAACACACGATAGTCTAATTCTTCGAGATACAATTTCAAGGGCTACTGGTTTGAAAGTTCCGAGAGGTAATTTAATTAATGAGGTCTTTTGTTTAACGTAAACCAAGTTAGAGAGTGTAATTAAGTATGCTTTTTTATATGTCAAGGTTGTTATTATCTTTGTGACGGAGGATATATGAATGGAGAGGGATTTCTTGCAACTTATAGAGGACACCTTTATCACCTTAACGAGTGGGAGAATGTCTCTCGACAACCTCAAACCGCAGAAGAGTATTTCAACTTAAGGCATGCTCAAGCTGGAATGTCATTGAACGATGCTTCGAGTTACTCAAGGGAAGATGGGGAATTCTTAGAAGTCCTTCATGGTTTATTTTACAAACACATGGTCGTATAGTGCTTGCATGTGCCTAATTACATAACTTGGTGAAGAAATACATGCCTCCTAAATATTTCGATGATGACAAAATGTTTGAGGAAGTTGAAAGCGATGATGATGGTAGTGGTGTTGACTACATTACCTCCATTGTCGTGACTGACCCATGGACTACTTTTTGAAATACAATGGCCCAAAACATGTTTAATGATTGGAGGGCTAGTAACCGTTGAAAAACTTTGTGATTTTATTCTAATTGGAAAATTTTAAAATGCATATTTGAGTTTGTAACTTGGATGCTCTACTCATTATAAGTATGATGACATTAATATGTGTTATGCAAAGTTGTATTTGGACAAGTACTACGCTCAAAGGACTACATATTCGATGTTAAATGTTATGTTTTTTATTTCTTATATATTATGATATATGCTTTATGATTATTTCTTGGATCTTTATGATATATGTCATTGAAGGATGGATGAAAGTAGTGCAAGTGGAGGTGGAAGGGGGAAAAACAAACGATTTTGGACTCTTAAAGAAGATAAAGTGTTAGTGGATGCTTTGTCAAAGCTAGCGGTTAATTCTCACTAGAGGTGTGAGGCCGGGTTTAGAAATGGATACATGGTTCGATTGGAAGAAGTTATAGGAAAGGCCCTTCCAGGTTCTGGTTTGAAAGCTACACCACACATTGCTTCTCAACTTAACACTTATAGCCAAGTTTAGGGCTATTTCAAATGTTAAGTACAAGTGGATTTACTTGGGATGATGAAAGGAAGATGATTTCTGTGGAGCGGAGTTTGTGAAGGTATAAAGTTTCTAACGCTTTAATTAGATAATTTTTGTAAGGGAATAGTTTGTGATTACTTATTGTCGCCTTCTCTTTGTTTTGTCAGAGTCATCCAAGTTGCAAAAACTTGTATGGAGTTACTTTTCCTCACTTTCATGTGTTGATGGATATCTATGGTAAGGACTATGCTACTAGAAAACCGCCTGAAGGCTTCGTCGATGCGGTGAACAACATGGTGAAGCTTGCCCCTACTCAAGTCCAATCTCAAATTCGTTCCATGTTCTGAAAAAAACTCCGAATTATGTGACATTGGGCCGACCCGAGACACTCTAGAAGCTATAACGAAGGCTATTATACATAATTTTTGGTGGTTCTAGGGTCTAGGAAAAAAAAAATGCCGAAAATTTTACTTGATAATAGGGTCAAAATAGGGACCTCGGACAGCTTTTCGGGGTTTCAAAAGCGATAAAATGGGCCAAGAGAGCGACAAAGACTTATGTGGCCTATTTTCGGAACCTTTCCCCAAGTTTTTTGAGGCCGAAACTAGAAGTGGGGGGTTTTGTGTTCATCTAGAACACTTGATAAAAATACAAGGCGGAGACTAGATAGGTCTTGGAAAACATGGTGCCCATAGGGTAAAATAGGGACCTCAAAAGACATTTTGGGATAAAAAGGCGATAAGACAGTCCGAGAGAGTGAAAACGACTAAGGTAGCCTTTTTCCTGAATATCTTTAAAGAGGGAATATAACAAGGTTTTTTTCTTTTTTATTTTTTTTTTCTTTTTGATGAAACCAAAGTTTGGGTACGTGGGGTTCACCTTGAACACTTGGTAAAAAATCAGGTCGAAAACTAGATGGGGTCTGACACAACTCCCTGAAAAACTGAAAAAGAAGGCGATTATCCACAATTTTCGAAGGTTCCAAGGTACATGGAAAAAAATTGCCGAAAATTTTATACGGTTCCCCTAGGGTCAATGTAGGGACCTAAATAGGGCAAGCTCTCTTATTTGGATAATTTGTTGGGGAAGGAGGGGGAGGGAGAGGAAGAGATCCATTTCCCCTCCTTTAATACAAATTATCCCTCCAAAATTGGAGAGAATTGGAAAGAAAATGAAGCTCCCTTTCTCCCTTCCTTTTTTTCCCTTCCCTTCCTTTTGTTTCTCTCCTCTTCCTTCCCCTTCCATATTGTTATCCAAACATAATGTAAGACTTCAAAACCTACCCGAAAGGCAAAGCATCCTAACAAATTTCAAAAATATTATAAGAACTAAAATAATATCATCCACTAACTTGGTTACCCTCCCACTAAGAACTATTAGTAAAATAAGTCTACTACTATTCTTAAGAGATTATTATCCCTTAACTATCCGACATTGAATCAGAAAAAGAATTTTACAGTTTACTAAAGAGCTTGTGCAATTACAATTCTATCCATAATAGTGCATATTTTATATTCGTTATCTCATAGCATTCAAGAAGTTTAATTTTTTTACTAGGGAATAGGGGGCTAAATGGCTAATCACTAGTAAGAATAATCATTCTGCCTTCAAAATCAATACCATGAGAAGCCTTTGAAAAGATTTTCTATTTTTCAATACCACCACCGAGAACCCGTTCAAAAGTTAAAACTATTTTCCTCATACCACCTCGAAACACGCTCATCCGCTAAAAAGACAGATAGCTAAAACCAATAAATGATCTTGACAGAAAATTAAACTCTCTTGGGTCATCACTAAAACCAAAAAATTTGCGCTACAAATGTGCATGGATCTTAACCAATATAGACCACAAGCAACCTTGGGAATTAATTGGAGCTATATTGCTAAATACATTCGATGTAACTTAATCTCTAGGATTTTACAACCCTTCAAATTGTGTCTTTAAAAATGACTTAGGGAGTTAGGGTGTCTTTTTAGTCCAATCAAATCTGTGGCTTGGGATCTATTTTGGGATCTGAAAAAAGCTTGGTCTTCTGGGTTTTTTGTAATCTTCACTATGGCAAAGGGTGGGAAAAAAAACGAATCTGGCTCGCAATCAAAGAGGAAGATTCAGAATCAGCAAAAAGCAGGGAAGGATAGCATTGAGAATCTTCGACATGAGCTGTTGGAGAATGATGGAAGTGAGGGTGAGGGAACTATTCGTGTCGGGTCGGAGGATTCGACGGTAAAGGTGATGGAGGGGGTGATGGGATAACTGAGACGGGTAATGAATAAGTAAATGAATGGTTGACAGTGACGAGGAGGAAGAAGGGGGGAAAGAGGTGGTTGTGCAAAACCCACTGCGGCGGATGCAACACCAACGACAACACCCCTGTCACAGGTTCACACACAGAGTGGACAGCGAGATTTGATGGGAATGGTTGCCAACTCCACTGGTATGAGAGTTTCAATTGTGGGTCAGTAAGTGGGTACTGTTCCATTGATGACAGTTCATGAGAATCCTGGAATTGAGGGGGAGGTTGATAGGCAGATGCAGGGTAATGAGAATGGTGCTATGCCATGGAAGTCAACACTATATGGGGACCTCTGCGAGGAGGGGCTCAATCTTGAAGGTAATGTTCTTCCTTCTTCTAGTAGTGTTAAGATTTCGTATGAAGATATTCAAGGAGAGGTGGATTACTAGGATGCTTCTATTGTATGTTTTTTTATGGGGGGAAAACCACCATACGCAGTTCTTAATGCCTATGCTAGCAGGGGCGGATCCAGGATTTTTAGTTAGGTGTAGCACAAATTGTAAAATCGAGGTAAATATAACCGCTTTAACGTTATTATCTCTCTAATCACCTATGATACCAAGTTTGTACACGGTATCTATGGTGGCATAAATTACGCAATCAACACTTGTAGGATCTGAAAAAGTCGCAAGTTCTTTTAATAAAATGTATACGCGTGATCATTCATATATAATTGTAAAGAGAAAAAAAGTAAATTGAATCATTTTAATTATGAATCTAAATACTTAGAACAATCAAGTGACATGAGCCAAAGAGCATAATTCGTCACAAGAATATTATTAGTGATTTAGCATCAAGAGTAGCTTACTAGTTAAAAAAATTATACTTNGAGAGTGAAAACGACTAAGGTAGCCTTTTTCCTGAATATCTTTAAAGAGGGAATATAACAAGGTTTTTTTCTTTTTTATTTTTTTTTTCTTTTTGATGAAACCAAAGTTTGGGTACGTGGGGTTCACCTTGAACACTTGGTAAAAAATCAGGTCGAAAACTAGATGGGGTCTGACACAACTCCCTGAAAAACTGAAAAAGAAGGCGATTATCCACAATTTTCGAAGGTTCCAAGGTACATGGAAAAAAATTGCCGAAAATTTTATACGGTTCCCCTAGGGTCAATGTAGGGACCTAAATAGGGCAAGCTCTCTTATTTGGATAATTTGTTGGGGAAGGAGGGGGAGGGAGAGGAAGAGATCCATTTCCCCTCCTTTAATACAAATTATCCCTCCAAAATTGGAGAGAATTGGAAAGAAAATGAAGCTCCCTTTCTCCCTTCCTTTTTTTCCCTTCCCTTCCTTTTGTTTCTCTCCTCTTCCTTCCCCTTCCATATTGTTATCCAAACATAATGTAAGACTTCAAAACCTACCCGAAAGGCAAAGCATCCTAACAAATTTCAAAAATATTATAAGAACTAAAATAATATCATCCACTAACTTGGTTACCCTCCCACTAAGAACTATTAGTAAAATAAGTCTACTACTATTCTTAAGAGATTATTATCCCTTAACTATCCGACATTGAATCAGAAAAAGAATTTTACAGTTTACTAAAGAGCTTGTGCAATTACAATTCTATCCATAATAGTGCATATTTTATATTCGTTATCTCATAGCATTCAAGAAGTTTAATTTTTTTACTAGGGAATAGGGGGCTAAATGGCTAATCACTAGTAAGAATAATCATTCTGCCTTCAAAATCAATACCATGAGAAGCCTTTGAAAAGATTTTCTATTTTTCAATACCACCACCGAGAACCCGTTCAAAAGTTAAAACTATTTTCCTCATACCACCTCGAAACACGCTCATCCGCTAAAAAGACAGATAGCTAAAACCAATAAATGATCTTGACAGAAAATTAAACTCTCTTGGGTCATCACTAAAACCAAAAAATTTGCGCTACAAATGTGCATGGATCTTAACCAATATAGACCACAAGCAACCTTGGGAATTAATTGGAGCTATATTGCTAAATACATTCGATGTAACTTAATCTCTAGGATTTTACAACCCTTCAAATTGTGTCTTTAAAAATGACTTAGGGAGTTAGGGTGTCTTTTTAGTCCAATCAAATCTGTGGCTTGGGATCTATTTTGGGATCTGAAAAAAGCTTGGTCTTCTGGGTTTTTTGTAATCTTCACTATGGCAAAGGGTGGGAAAAAAAACGAATCTGGCTCGCAATCAAAGAGGAAGATTCAGAATCAGCAAAAAGCAGGGAAGGATAGCATTGAGAATCTTCGACATGAGCTGTTGGAGAATGATGGAAGTGAGGGTGAGGGAACTATTCGTGTCGGGTCGGAGGATTCGACGGTAAAGGTGATGGAGGGGGTGATGGGATAACTGAGACGGGTAATGAATAAGTAAATGAATGGTTGACAGTGACGAGGAGGAAGAAGGGGGGAAAGAGGTGGTTGTGCAAAACCCACTGCGGCGGATGCAACACCAACGACAACACCCCTGTCACAGGTTCACACACAGAGTGGACAGCGAGATTTGATGGGAATGGTTGCCAACTCCACTGGTATGAGAGTTTCAATTGTGGGTCAGTAAGTGGGTACTGTTCCATTGATGACAGTTCATGAGAATCCTGGAATTGAGGGGGAGGTTGATAGGCAGATGCAGGGTAATGAGAATGGTGCTATGCCATGGAAGTCAACACTATATGGGGACCTCTGCGAGGAGGGGCTCAATCTTGAAGGTAATGTTCTTCCTTCTTCTAGTAGTGTTAAGATTTCGTATGAAGATATTCAAGGAGAGGTGGATTACTAGGATGCTTCTATTGTATGTTTTTTTATGGGGGGAAAACCACCATACGCAGTTCTTAATGCCTATGCTAGCAGGGGCGGATCCAGGATTTTTAGTTAGGTGTAGCACAAATTGTAAAATCGAGGTAAATATAACCGCTTTAACGTTATTATCTCTCTAATCACCTATGATACCAAGTTTGTACACGGTATCTATGGTGGCATAAATTACGCAATCAACACTTGTAGGATCTGAAAAAGTCGCAAGTTCTTTTAATAAAATGTATACGCGTGATCATTCATATATAATTGTAAAGAGAAAAAAAGTAAATTGAATCATTTTAATTATGAATCTAAATACTTAGAACAATCAAGTGACATGAGCCAAAGAGCATAATTCGTCACAAGAATATTATTAGTGATTTAGCATCAAGAGTAGCTTACTAGTTAAAAAAATTATACTTCAAAAATAGTACTTAGTAGTAGTAATAAAGAATTTAGTAGTAGTTTTAAAATAAAATAATTGAAAAAGAAAGAAACCAAGAAGTCATAGTAATAAAGAATTTACTAGTAGTTTTAAAATAAAAGAATCGAAAAAGAAACCAAAAGGTCTTTTCTAATTTCCCAAGTGTACAATACATTACGAAAAAAAACTAAAAGTTATTTTGCTTGTTATGAGTGTTGAACCCACTACCTTAAGCTTTATATACAACATTCTTACCATTGAACCAAAGCTATTTATATGATACTAATATTTCAGAATAAATCTGTATATTAAGATTAAGGTGTAGCACGTGCACCCCATGCTACAACACTAGCTCCGCCCATGTATGCTAGGAGAATGTGGGGTAGATTGGGGATGTTAAAAGCGTCTAGGATGAGTAATGGGGTGTTTATTGTCAAGTTTAAGGATGGTAGTCGTAGAAATAAGGCTATGAATGTTGGTCCTGTAACTTTTGATAAGAAGCCTGTGGTTATGAGAAGATGGGTTCCTAGTATGCAATTGATTCTAGAGCAAATTTGTCAGTCTCCTATGTGGGTAAAGCTTCCTTTGTTGGATTTGAGGTTTTGGGGGAAGACTGCTTTAATGAAAATCTCTAGTTTAATTGGGAAGCCCATGAAAACTGACACAACTACAGCAAACAAGGATTTCTTGGATTATTCTAGGGTGATGGTGGAATTAAAAATGAATCGGGAATTAGTCCATGAGATCTAACTCTTGGATGAAATGGGTGATACAGTTTATCACAAGGTGATTTATGAGTGGCTGCCAGTCTCTTGTGAGAAGTGTAAGGGATTTGGTCACAAGGGTGACCAATGTGTTAAGAAGGGGGAAGTGAGGAAACAACCTATGAGCCAACAGTGGGTTCCAAAGCCTGGTCAAGCACTTATTCATTCAGGACAAAATGTTGATGCTGCAACTGAACAAGTGAATGTGGTTTCAGAGGATTCAATTGTCAGATCTGGAAGAGAATGTGGGGAATGCAGAGTCGGTTTTAGTTCCATCTCAAGTGATTGGTTAAGTAAGGCAATCTGTTGGGGAGGTGAGAATGGAGTTAATGGATAGTAGATCAGTGGAAGGTGGGGATCCAACCAGGATTCCCAATGGATAGTGTGGGTTTTTGGAATGTGAGAGGTTTAAATAGTCCTAGTAAGCATAAAGATATAAGATGGTTTCTGGATCATCACAAAATATTTGGACTTCTTGAAACAAAGGTAAAACCTCATAATGTAGGGAGGGTTTTACCTAATCTTGGGGATGATTTGAGTGTTAGTACTACCAGTATGATTGTTCTGGTAGGATATGGGTAGTGTGGAGGCCAAAATTTTATACTGTTGAGCTGATTGATTATGGGGACCAATGGATTCACATGGTTGTGACTCATTCAGCCATTGGATCTATGTTTTTGTTACTGTGATTTATGGCCATAATAATTCTATGCAGAGAAGGAAGTTGTGGGATGCTTTGGTTAGATTACAGAGGGGTATTAGTTTTGCTTAGTTAGTTGGTGGGGATTTTAATAATGGCTTGAATCTTAATGAGAGGATGGGTTCTCCTGTGACATTAGAGGAGGTGTTGCCTTTTAGGAATTGCCTAGTTCAATGTGGTTTATGTGATTTGAATATGAGTGGGAGCTTTTATACTTGGTTTAATAAACAAGATGCTGAACATAGGGTATGCTCTAAAATTGACAGAATGGTATTCAATGGTGTATGGAAGGAGAGGTTTCCTGGTGCTTTCACACAGGTGATGGCATAGGGGGTTATGGATCATTGTCCTCATGTGGTTACCCTCTTTACTAAGGTAGAAATGCGAAGAAGACCTTTTAGATATTTTAATATGTGGAGTACGGCTCCACACTTCCTTGACATTGTGCAGGGGAGTTGGGGTCAGTATGTGGATGACACTCCTATGTATAGAGTGGTGAGAAAGTTGAAGAGGTTAAAGAAGGAGCTCAGGAAGTTAAATAAGACTTTGTCCTCTAATATAGAGTATATTAATGATTGTGCTTCTATTCACTTGCAGAAGTGTCAAAAAAGGTTGGCCGCCAATCCTAGGGATTCTAGGTTGATGGAGGAGGAGCAGAATGCAAGAGAGGTGTATACCATTACTCATCAGGCCAGATAGGCAGATATAGTTTTTTAAAGCAGAAAACTAAAGCTTTGTGGTTTAAGGAGGGTGATACAAATTCTAGAGTATTTCATGATTTTTTGAAAAAAAAAAAAAAAAGAAGAAGAGTCCAAAATAGAGTGTATGTAATTCAGGATAAGGATGGGAACCTGGCTAATGATCGAGAAGGTGTGGTGGAAGCTTTCTTGAGGTATTATCAAGATAAGGATGGGCAACTAGATCTCTTGTTGATAAGGATGTGGTTAGAAGGGGTGTTGTTCTGCATACTGACCACCGAAATCAGTTGGTGAGGGGCTTTACTGCTCAAGATGTGAAGATTGCAGTTTTTGCAATTGATGATGATAAAGCTCCAGGCTGATGGGTATACTAGTCAATTTTTCAAGTGTGCTTGGAATGTGGTTGGTGCAGATGTTTGTGAGGCAGTTCTTAATTTTTTTGAGAGTGGGAGGATTTTAAAGCAAATAAATGCTACAGCTCTTACTATGATCCCAAAGGTGGACTGCCCTATGTTTGTTTTGCAATTCAGGCCTATAGCATATTGCAATGTTATTTACAAGATCATTTCTAAGATGCTATGCACCAGATTAACTGAAGTTTTGGGTTTTCTAATTGATGAAGCTCGGGCAGCTTTTGTGCCTGGGAGGAGTATTTTGCAAAATGTTCTAATCCGCCAAGATATAGCGCATCAATATGATACACACAGCAAGCCAAAGAGATGCACCATTAAAATTGATTTAAGGAAGGCATATGACTCTTTGTCATGGGAGTTTATAGAGCATATGATGCAAGCTTTGAGCTTTCCTACAACTTTTATTAATTGGGTGATGAGTTGTGTGTCTTCTCCAACTTATTCTATCTATTTGAATGGAGGGTTGAATGGTTTTTTTCCTGGAAAAAGAGGGGTGAGGCAAGGAGACCCCTTATCCCCATTTCTGTTTGTTTTGGCTATGGAATATCTCTCTAGGCTTCTAAAGGATGTTGGAGAACATGAGGATTTCACATTTCATTATAGGTGTCAGCAGCTCAAGCTTAATCACTTGATTTTTGCTAATGATCTTTTGTTATGCAGACTATAATTCTGTGAGGCTTATTCAAGATGCCTTAGCAAGATTTTATAGTAGTTCAGGACTTGCAGGGAATCCCACTAAAACAGCAGTTTACATTGGAAATGTTCCTGGTTACATACAGGAAGAAATTATTGAGTTAACAGGTTTTACTAAAGGATCTTTTCCTTTAAAATATCTTGGGGTTCCATTAAATTCTAAAAGGATTGTTGTTCATCATTGTGATCAACTTGTGGAAAAGATTGTGTTGAAGATTAGACGATGGGATTCAATGCACCTTTCTTATGCAGCTAGGTTGACTCTAGTGAATGCTGTACTCATTGGTATGCGCTCTTATTGGGCTCAAATTTTCTTACTCCCTAAGAAAGTAATGCAGAAGGTTATTCAATTGTGTAGAGCTTTTCTATGGGAAGGTAAATATAGTTGTACAAGGATGGTCACTGTTGCTTGGGAAACAGTTTGCCTTTCTAAGAAGAGAGGGTTTGGGTGTAAGGGATTGCTTGAAGTGGAATGTAGCCGCTCAAGGTAAATTGGTGTGGCTTGTGGCTATTAAGGCAGATGTGTTTTGGGTAAAATGGATTCATAGTGTGTACTTGAGAGATGCTGAATGGTGGGAGTACTCCCCACCTGTTAGAGCAAGTTGGGGTTGGAAGAATGTGTGTAAAGTGAAGGAGCTGATGAAGGATGAGTTCACTAATAGAAGATGGAGGTATGGAGAGAAATACTCTATAACATCAGGGTATAGATCTCTTTTGACTCAGGGAAATAATGTGTCTTGGTATGAATGGGTTTGGCATCCTTTGATTGTCCCTAAACATGCCTTCATTAGCTGGTTGGTAATGTTGGATAAACTGAAGACTAGAGATATTCTGCATAAGTATCATATAGTTGCATCTGATTTATGTGTTCTTTGTGGTTCTGAAAGGGAAACAGTCCTGCATTTGTTCTTCAACTGTTCTTATAGTAAAGAGTGTTACAGGAGGATTGGTGAGTGGCTAGGGGTGGCTTACAGTGAGAATTATGATGTTAATCAAGTCTGGCAGAATTGGAAAATTGCTGGTGCAGGCAATCTGATTAAGGCTGTTATGTTCTGCAGTCTGTCAGGTCTGATTTACTATATCTGGCAGGCTAGAAATAGGGTTTT
This sequence comes from Suaeda aralocaspica, assembly GCA_016808085.1. Lineage (NCBI taxonomy): Eukaryota > Viridiplantae > Streptophyta > Magnoliopsida > Caryophyllales > Amaranthaceae > Suaeda > Suaeda aralocaspica. The sequence goes on from PYUH01000204.1 coordinate 1,597,194, forward strand.
CTGGGGGGGGTGGAGCACTGGAATACTGTGAGAATTTGTGACCAGATTAAATGCAGTGTTGAGTTGAGGCTGCAATGTGTGAGACAAGATACAATGCCTGTGGCTGATAGAGAATGGCTGCAGCAGCTTTTGGTTTCTGGCAGCTAGTTGGGTCGGTTGTTGGTTGCTGTTCTGGTTTGTTCTCAGTTTTTGGTGTCTCTGCTGTTAGTTTGTTTTTTGGTAGGTGGTTGCTTTTGTAGTAGTGTATGTTGCTCTTTGTATTGTGGTTTAGTTTCCTAGCATCTTATGGTATGGTTGAGTCAACCAACCATAAGAGGGCTGTAGCTTGTATTTGTTTCTTGGTGTTTTAATATAACTTACATTTGCACCAAAAAAAAAAAAAAACTATGGCTTGGGTTTCAACACATTTCAATCACCTCTTAAAAAAGTCTGGCAAGTCGATTACGAATTTTACAACCTTCAAGATAGGTGACATTGAAGTTGGGAATTAAGGCCAAGTCATGAAGCTGAGGGCTTAAACCAACCCAATTAACAAAAATTTCGATTTGATGGCCAATCAAAAGCACGATGTAAAAAGACAAATAACATAAAACAGCTTTCGCCCAAACCCATATCCTTCTACTCCAAAATTAAACCCCAAAACTCCAACACACTAATAAGTCATCTCAAAATCCAGTCTGAAAATCAGTAGCCTGACCACTCAATAAGAATAAACCACAAACTTAAAGAAAAATTAATTACTTCTTTACAATCATGTCCACTTCAAAAAAAAAAAGTATATAGCACACATGATAAAGGACAGTAGCAAAAACCTTATTTACACTATAAATCAGACAATATACTAATATAGTCACAAGTCACGGAATAAAAAACTCACAAACTTAATAGAGTGAGTCTATTAGGGAACTATAGTAATTGAAAGTCATGTTTAAAGTCCTAACAACAAACCAGAAGAAGCACCACAAACTATAAGCCCTGCATCCCATACTATCTTATAATCCTGAACCTAGAAGTGCTCCTTAAAGAAATGCTACCAACACCTAATACTATTGCTTTAAATCCACAATATCAAGCATAGGATAGAAGAGGCCCACAGAAAGAACCATAATCCAGAATAGCCTCTACAACAGTTTAGAGCATATCAAACCTCTACAGGTCAACCCTTCTTTAACCCACTTCTATTTCATGTTTTGGAGTATAGTTTCTTTTATGTAAATCAAATCCTCTAACTCTGTTCTAAGATGAGCCAACTCATATTACTTTTATCTTATCCACCAGTCATATTTGCATGCCCATGACAGTTTCAAACAGATCACGCTTGTTAATGCTAGCCCCATCTGAAAACTCACTTTTATAAATTCCAAACATCTCCTTAACACACTAAATCTTCGCACCTTAGGTGTCTTATATAGACATCACATATATGGATAAAAGAATTATTGTCTCTGTCAATGCTATCTCTTAAGCTCTCCTTCCCCAATGTTTCAAACGTAAAATAATGTGCATTGTTCCTTATATAAATGAAAAACCATCATGCACGCACATAGTTTGGAAATTCAGCCATTATAAACTTTTTGGCTATCACAATTTGTTTCTCAAATATATATCCCTAATTCCCAAGACAAGGAAGGGGGAAAAAACAAACAATTGACTGATAAATAGTCGACAATGGCCAATACATGGCAATTATGACCAATAAGACCATGTCAATCACATAGACCATAATGGAAGACTGTACAAGCATACAGGAACCAAGATAGCAATGGCATAAACCTGAAGAATAGCTAAGACTTTCCAACTTCCAAGTGCAATTGAAAAACATATAAAAATTAAATAAAAAGAGATAGATAGTAAAGGCTTAAAGCTAACTTTCAAAGTAGAACCCAAAGAGCCATACATGTCAGCTCGCCCAGCTCGATCTTGCTTGTCAGCTTTTGAAAACACATTTAATGCAAATCCTTCTAAATGTAAGTGGTCATCAGATGACAATGTCAAAGATTTCTTATCCTGAAATACAAGCATACAAATGCAAGCCAGAAACAAAATGAGTCAGCATCGGATAACATCCTTACAAGGAAAAAAAAAACAATTAAGGGAAATTAGAAACAATTTCCTTTCCCTTTCCCAAGTCAATACTTCAAATTTCTGTCCTCAAATTCTTGAAAGCCAACACAGACCATTTACTTTGATATACTATAACCAGCTTCATCAAGGACTGACAAAAGCGAGTCTTGACACATGACAGTTACCAGAAGAAGTTGTTTTATGTGATGCTATTGAACTGAACAACATTCAGATAAAGAGCTATTGCAACAAAATTTTCCACAAACTATGAAAAAGTACGTTAAACCTTCTCTATCTAGGCCATACTAACAATTTGTACAATGATAATCCAGATGTGTCAAATATCTAGCCTCTGAGCCTAGTTAAGATGTGTGCCTCGTTATGATCCACAAATGGTGTTGCACTATAGAATCTTGAATCCTACAGCATTGGCATCAGCCCCTTAGGATAAGATGTGCTTCTTTGCTTCAGAGTAACTCAATTACCTTCTAGCCAAAAAAAAAATTCTCTCAAAATTAACCAAACAATCCATCAATCAGGATTCAAATACAATTCATGGGCATACAAAGGTGCATCAGTATTAGGGCCTCACGTTTATCTATGATCCCAAATAACATTCATGTCACAAAAAAACCTTTAATAACAATCGACACACCAAAGCACCAAGTTGAACGCCTCAATTGAAGCTCAACAATCCAGCAAGACATCATCACAAATAAGATGAAATCAACCAACAGATATTTGTTTATCCACTCAAACTTTTTCCACCAACAAACTTACAATCATACTCTAACTCCTATCAACTCCAACAACATGATCAAACACCGAATTAGGCACGCAAAATGAGGTGCATCAGTGATCAGTATTAGGGGCCTCTGGCCTCATGCTTAACTTTGATCCCAACAACATTCATATAAGAAAAAGACCTTCAACAAAATCGACACGCAACAGCACCAAGTGAACGCCTCAATCAAAGCCCAACAATCCAACAAGACATCACCACAAATAAGTCGAAATCAACCAACAGAACTTCGTTTATCCACTCAAACTTTTTCCACCAACATTCTTACAATCATACCTTAACTCTCATCAAAACTCCAACAATATGATCAAAAATTACACAATAATCACACTCCTTCATCCAAAATTACTTCATGAAAACACCAAATTTGCAATCATCATCACTCAAAAATCAAAACAAAACAAGAACAAACATAAAATTACGAAAATCGATAAAAATCGAAACCTTTTCAAGCTGTTTCATAAGAGAAACAAGAAGAGCGCTAGTAATCTTCGTACGTTCATTTTGAGGAATCTTCAACCCTCGTTCCATCGCATACAATCGACCTACAATCATCAATCAAACAATTTCACAAAAATCAACACCAAAAACAAAATTTCAGGAATTAAGATTGAATTTTAAGCACAAAAATTAGGGTTTTCGACAAATTAATAATGAAATTAAACTATAAGATGATCAAATTTGAACAATTGAAAAAGTAAAGAGTAGTTACAGTAATAGGCGACGAGAGGTTCGTGCTTTTGAAGTTCATCGGCGCGTTGAAGATACGGAAGCAGCAGTTTTGCTGGTTCATTGTCGCTCGCCATTAATGAAGAGCTTAAATTATCGTATGAAGGTTTCTTCGAAGGGAGAAGAGAGACAAAAAGAGTTTAATAATGATTAATGAATGTTGATTAGATATTGAAGGTTTCTTCTTTCCTTAACACATTTGGAAATTTTTGGTTTTGACTTTTGGTGGTTTAGTTGTCATAACCCGATTTTTTAATAATATTCTAATAATCATATCAAGACAGTAAAGCATGGAAAATTTATAGATAAATGGATTTTGTCATACAAATTGTTTTAGTTTCTCTTATTTTAAGTGAATGGATATGTGTCTCTTTGTTCAATTAAGATGACAAACTACCCTTAAGTTAATCCATAAAAAGACTAACTTGTCTAATCATATGATATGATGGTTTTAGTTTTTCTCCTTCTTTCTTTTTACTTTCTCACATTTTGTTTTGTATTAAACAATGTATGTTGAGTGTTCATCATAAACACATGACAAAGTTTCTTTCTTGAAAATCATCAAATTAAATTATTTCGTGTTAACACGGTTACCATTTGAGGGGTGAAATTAAACTAATAGGAAAATGTAGTTTTCGTGCTTTGGAGTAGTATATCTGGTGCCCTTTATTCATCCTCTAATTCTAACATATTTGTTTTTAGCAATCGACATCGGCTCATCAACTGTTCAATATGAAAGTAAATTTTAACCCTTTTTGTTGAACTCATGGCAAATGAACTAATTAGACACACCTTTTGCGAAAAAAATTTGTAGTTAAACTACTTGATTTTTTATTCATCGTAATCTAGTGTATAGACATACTCTGTATTTTCTAGCGTTGATCAAGCTAAGTCTCACAAGTCATTAGTACTTGTTTCTTTTTTCCCCTCCTCTCTCTTTTAGGCTTTTATGTACCTCCATCTTGAGAAAGGATAGAAATATAGAACATCTTAGGAGCAGAGAAACATCTTGAAAAATAATGAGGTGACATCTTAAGATAAGTGGAGAAACATAATGAGAGAATTATCTTGAACATTATCTTTATTTCCTTTGCATCTTACTCGAAACCTGGGACATGAATAAATCTTTCAAACGTAGAAAATACTAATACAAAGGCAGAAGACTTGGTTCCCATTTGTTATTCCAAATAGCAAGACTAAAAACATATGAAAAATACAACATGAATTAGTAAGTTTCTTGTTGACAATATACTACTAGTAACACAAGATAGACAGACAGTTCTCAGTATGTACTAATACTCTCTCATTACATATTACCAACCTACAACAGACTAAAGCTATTAAACTACACTATGATAATAAGTCCTACAGATCTCTCTTCTAGTTTCAACTATTATGGTGTAGCAGGGTTGGTGTCCGAAGCAGAGATGTGGGATGATGCATCATCTTTGGACACTGCAACATAGTTCACCGGTGCTGCTGGCCTGATCTTTCCCTCTTTTGATGACCGAGTTCCATTCTGAGTAGAGTTTAGTGAGAGTCGACGGTTAGGAGTCCCATTGGAGCCTCCATTTGCACGTGGTCCTTTCTTATTTGCACTTCCGGGTCTAGCAGGGCTTGGCCTTGAGGTAAAAGCAGGTTCCGGTTCAGTAGTCATCTGTTCTTGATACTTCTTTTGGTCCTGCAGGGTCAACCCAAAGAATAATTACTTATTACCATTGCTTTAAAGCCATTGAAGAGAGTATTATAGTTCATTTACTATCGAGGATAGGAACTAGAGATGTCTATTATGAATCCAACAATCCCATACACAATCAAGAGGTGAAATCTAAAATATAAAATGGAAAGGAAAGAGTATTCAAAACCTAACAAAGTCACAAAACCTGCCTTGAGTCATTCAGCTCGTATAAAAGGGAATTTACACACTGTAATTACATGATGAGACCATGCAGAAACCAGAATTTTGGCTTTAAAATGTTATGCTTACCCTCAACCTCCGTTTTTCCTCCTCTCTTTCATGCCTGAGCATGGCATATTCATCCAGCATGGCGAGCAAGGGGACTCCATCATAAGTGAATGTTATGCCCCGCTCCTCCTCCCATGTGCGAGTTTTGGCAACTAGAGTCTCAACCATAGCTGCAAGACAGCAAAAGTTGGTTATTTGAAAATCCAATGCTTTATCAGCTTCATGGAAAAGCATATGCAGCAGCACCTAAAGTCCTAAAGTGCTGCTTTCAGTTTCCAATAAATCATAAATACCTGGGATTTTGTTGACCAGGATTCTGGCCTTCTCTGCCCGCTTAAGATTTAGGTGAGCACCTCTGCTAGCATTATATCTATTGTCATCCTGTAACAGTTAAGGAAAAAAGGCAAGGGGTCAATGCACAAGCAATTGTTTTTTATCACAATGAAAATACCTGCACTATGCCAAATCAATTTCCTCAAGAAATAAGTAATGAAAATAAACGGATTATAAACTAAAGCAACTATCTGATGATTAAATACTAAATCAACTTGCAAATATTTCTAACTGGTCACTATAGTGCAAAAACAGCACCTAAATTTCCAACTTAGAAGGAAATAAAAGGCAAAAACGATTTTAAGGCATAAATAATATATTCCTAGAAACAAATTATACAAAGGAGTTTTACCCGGTTATAGTCTTCAAGCCAACTCTCCTCTTCACAGGCTGACATCCATTTCTCCACCCTGTCAAGTATCTCTTTTCTGCTAAGAGCCTCTTCTTTGGCTTTTAAAATCTGGCTATCCATGTCAGCAATCAACTCTGTGGGCTCCACATTCCCAGCATCAATGATTGCCAAAATCTTATCTCGGGCAGCTTCTGCATCAATTTCTATATGTGCACGAGCATAAATCTCTTCAAGTTCACCCTGCTTCTTAAAGGCAATTTCCTTCATCCGACTAAACTTTAGATGATCAAGCCTCTCAACTTCAACCTCAGCCTAATTGACAAGCAGCACAAGCAGAATTAATGTCTAAGAGCAGCATGTTTCATCCCCCCCCCCCCCCCCCCTTTTTTAAAAAAAAAAAAGGCATACTACTTGAAAATAGACCGACTGTACCTGCTCAATCAAGTCCAGAGCAAGAGCACCTGGAATTGTAACTTCATCCACTGAGGATGATATGTTACATGTAACATGGTCAAACAATTGTCTCTCATCGTCGGGTGTATCCATTAAATTCCAAAGATCAATCAGTTGTTGAGCCAACTCTTGAAGCTGCAGGCAGATACACTCTCGTTACACTTTTAGTGTTAAATAATAAATGAATAGCAAATTCAGAATAATATACTTGAGAATCCCACAAAAAACTCTAACATTGACTCTGTTAATTATGGATCCCAATTCAAATACTAGAAACAAAAATTAATAGTAATCAATTACAGCACTATTTAGTGTATGGGAACTTATGTCTTATACACTAAATGCTGCTGCACCTGTCAAAAAAAACCAGTCTAATTTGTGTTGGTTTAAGATTAACTCCATTTATCCATTATATTATGTAAGATTGTCAGATTCATCTGTAGTCAGAAATTGTGCTCAAGATATTACAATTATACAAACAAAATATTTGGGCATGATCACGATGCATTATGGGAGGTTGCATCAATTTTTTAGGTCAAATTGCAGTTGATTAGTTTGATCAAAGGTCTACCTTTTCGAGCCTCTGCTTCTTGTCCTCTTTTAGAGCAACAACAGTCTCAGCAAGCTTTGACAATGTTTCGTTGCTGATGCTTTTTGACTGCACGCCATTAGAATCATTCAAGCTAGGATGGACTTCTGTCACTGTGCTATAGAAGTCCATGCCAAGGACAGAACAAAGATCATGCACAGTGCTCACAAATTCCAAGACCTTGTGTAACCTTTCACTCTGTCACATCAACAAAGCTTATGAGTGCATCTCCTATGACAAGACATAGCATTGCAGAAAAACTATAAACAACCGAATTTTACCTTTTCCTTTTGAAGCTCTTGAAGTTGAGCATGATACTCGTCCAACTTCTTCATGGATAAGTCGGACTCATCAACCACCGGTGCTTGGTCATTCAAGTTCAAATTCCCAGCAATTTCTCCACAGATTTCCTGTATCTGTGTCTGTACATCGATAAAATCTCTCAACCTTTGTTCCTTTTGTTTACAAAGCTTCTCCAATGTTGGTGCTACGGCGCCAAGTTGTTCCTTGATTGTTCCGGAGGTTTTCTCAGGCTGTCAAAAGACAACGTATATGACAGGTTACAGTTTGGTGTTTCACAGAAAAGAAAGTTGCTTTATTGCTGTTAAAGCACTACAAAGGATGAGTATAGCTGAGACAAACCATTCCAATGACGGTCTTTTCTCCAAGAGCAGATTGGAGGGTCGAAAGTTCCACATTGGCATCGGCCAAGGTCTGGAGAAGTTGAGCTCTTGATTTAACAGCCAGGTCAACCTTCCTTTTGTAAACATCCAAACATTCCTGCTCTATCTGAAGAAGCATCTTGTCGCGGTCCTCATCACTCTCACCAACTTCATCCCATATTCGCTACACCCAATCAAAGAACGGCGATCAGCATTACACTCAGAATTCAAAACACAGTTATTTCTAAAAATAATTCGGGGTCATTACCTGTAACTGCTGGAGCAAAGACCCACAAGTAGTTTCTCCTGAGAGAGGATTCTCTACATCTGTCACTGCCATCGACAACTAGCCTATTTCGGACCTGCATTCAACATTTCAGCCTAAAGTCTCAGTTTCTCATTTACAAAATATACCAATCAATTCCAAAAACTTAAACACCAGATTTAAAGAATCTCAAACTTCCAAAACAATCAAAATACAACATAACCATCAATTCACAAATAACATGCAAACAAATTCTCATTTTTCCCACCAGTCTCTATTCCATATAACAATCACATAAATCCAAGAAATTAAAAGGGATAACTGAGATAATAGAAGAAACAATTACATCCGAAATCATATTTGCCTTGTTTTCAAAATCCGAAAGCTACTTCTTCAATTACCATCACCCACCATATTTTTTATGAATGAAACATACAAATGCTTACAGTGTAAAATGTGACAGATCATCTAAAATTAACTAGTGGTACCACAGTACAATGACAGTATGATACAATTAGAAACATTATCCACAACTTTAGCAAAAATCAACAGTTAAACCAACTAATGATAACAACATTCAACATTAATCATTTTATAATGACTTAATAATTTCAATAATACAAAGTTCTTTAAAAATTAACATGCTTAATCAATAATCAAAAAGAATGTATACAAAACCCAGAAAATCACAAATTGAATAACAGAAAAATGATTCAAAACCCAGAAAAAAAATCAAGATTTTTAGCAAAACAATCATTGGAAAATTAAAAGATTCAACTTTTAAGCTGATTAAACATGTTAACCCCACTTCAAATTAAACCCCAAATCAAAAAAACAACCATCAAATAAAAAAAATCAAAAATCAATTAACACAAAGAAATAATCAGATCCTCAAAAATCAAAGAAAACCCCACATCATAAAAGCAAAAAATGGAGCAAATTAAGCAGCAAAAACAAAGATTAAGACATACCCATTAACCAAAAATATAAAATAATTATAAATTATAACAAAAAAAAAGACAATGTAGAAGTAACTGAAAGATGAAGTAAAGGAAGAAAAAGTGCTAACCCAAATTGTCCTTGCAAAATCTTTAGGGTTTTTTTTGGGTGGTTAGATCTGAAGTATTTTGGTCGTTTCGAGGAGAGAGAAAGAGAGTGAAGTGTAGACAGTAGGAAGTGAGTGTGAAGAGAGAGAGAGAGAGGAGAAGAAGAAGGAAGAAAAAAAAGTTTGTGGAGAGTTTAGTGTTGTGGAGCCCACATTTATGAACACTGTTCTATCTTAAATCCTCATATGATTGTCTGAAAAGTTTTTCCCTTTTCTTTAATTTTTAGATAAGGATCTTGCTAACGAGCGCTCTTGAATTATGGCGTGATGTGTATACTCGGTGAGAAGTTAAATATGGAGAACAGTATTATGCATACTTTTTAAATGATATTATTTTTGGTTCAGTATGATTAATGATCGAATAGAAATAATTTTTCTATATGTTGTTAGGGCTTGTTTACTTCAATTTAAAATCAGTTCACTTCAACTCTTTTTTTATTTTACTATTCGTTGATCCTTCGTAAAAACGTTCACTTCAACTCTAATCAATTCGGTTTAGTTGGCTATTTTCAGTTGAAGTAAACCGGTCCTTAGTGTTTTAACAAACACGTTTGAAGCTTTCATTAGTTTTTGCCTTTTGCTAATTTATAGATTAATTTTACGCGTATACTCGGTAAGAAGTTAAATATGAAGAACAATATGATGTATAATTTATAAAGTAGTGAGGTAAATCGATATCATGTGTGATTGAGATTAATGATGGAATAGAATTAATATTCTTATAACGTATACTCAACCACCACATTTGAAGCTTCCATTAACTTTTTTTCCTTTTGGTAATTTATAGATTTATTTTACATTGTGTAAATAGTAGCTTGTTTGATTGACACCTAATTTGTGGTTGATATTGTTTGCACTCAATTGCTTGTGAAGTTGTGAAGTTGTGAAGTTGTGATACTTACTGATTGTGTGAGTTGGTGTTCCCTTATCAATTGACAATCTTTGCCCTTTTGTGGGTTTTGGATAGAGTGTGGTTCATATTGTAATCTTATGCGATTATGTCCTAGTCTTATATTATAATCTTATGTGATTATGTCAACTATCTCATATTGCAATTTTATGTGATTATGTCAATAGTTTCATATTAGGCGCAATCTTATGTGATTACATTTTAACCTCAATTTTCTCACCTTCCATCCTATCTGATTTTTGCACATGAAATTTGATTATAATTTCTTAAACATACACATCAAATAGGTAAGATAAGTTCAAGTTTGAACTCTTGATAAAGTTGGACTTTCAATTTTTTTTTTAAACTCATTAATTTATTGAAAAACAAGTTCAAATTACTGCTATAAAAGTGTATAAAGTAATAGTTATTATATACAATTGAGTTACACCTTTTTGTTTACATGAAATAAACTCAATGTAAATAATTAATCATACTTGCATTTAAAAGAAAAAAAAAAAAAAAAAGAACGTCAATTGAAAGAATTTATTCTTGGTAGGCTCTATTCTTTAGACTTGTAATGTAGAACAATGCAAATTAATTCTTGGCGGGCTCTATTCTTCAGGATCAGGTTTACATAAGTTCGTCTCATTTTTGATAACTTTCGAACCTGTTTAATATTCATTTTGCTTTAAGTTAAATAAGTTCAAAAATTAGGATCGTGGTCTAAACACACCAAATTTATTTTGAAAAATGAATGTATATAAGTTGCTTTTCATAATACCTGCATTTTATTATTTTTTGGTGTTCATTAATAGGACAACTTGAAAGTAGGTGGGTTTGATTTGTATAACTAATTTGAATTTTCAAAAATATGAAGTTGAAAGTATTAACTTATTTGAAAACTAGCTTTTGAATTTGGTGTACATGTCTCACTTGATCTTGACAAGTATATATGGACAATATAGTGGCTTTGTGAGTGATAATTCGTCTCTCTGTTTCAATTTATTCTTTACGTTTTGACTTTGGGCACTATTCGATCACAAATTATGCTTTGACCATTATTTGCGCTTTATATGTTAGTAAAAACATATTCATATGGGTCTTGTTTGATTCGTTTTGATTTATTCTATTAGAATATCAAGTTTTTATAGCTTTTACAAATATAAAATTAAAGATGTAAGTGTTACGAAATTTGCATTGGTAAACATGTATAAATAAAATATAAAGAATAAAATAAAATGGAAGGAGTATAATTTATCATAAGTACATACCATTTTTTTAGCTTGTGCATTTATTTGTGAAGTTTACTTATAATACCCCATGCAGCCATGCCAATTCAATCGTCTCTCTATGCCTAATCTTCTTTAGCATTTAAAAAAAATTTTAAAAATAAAAATAATCTAATCATCTCTTTTTCTCGCCCCCTCTTTCATCCTCTAACTGCAAAGCCATTCCCTTGTTTTGTTTCTCCTTATTTATTATGCACTTTGGTAAACCTTATTGCGAACCTACCATATATTGGTACCCTTGTAGCTATTAATTATCTCAATCTTGTTATATCATAACGTCTTCTAAACTAACTAGTTCGACCCAACTAAGCATCAGATTGGGTTATTGTTGACCCTAAGGGTTTTGATGATGACAAACACATGGGTTACTTGTTTTATGTCAAGCTAAACAATTATTAGTAGCATTTGTACCAACAGAAGAACTTGTCTCAAGTTCAATTGTCTCAAGGAGCATTGAGATAAATTGTGCGTAATCTAGAAGATTTATGTCAACACATGAGTATATTCAGAGAATATATGAAAACAAGATTTCAAAGTATATTCTGAGAAGATATGAAAAGTATATTCTAAGAAGATACTATCAAGATCTCTGAAGATATTTGAAAAGATATATAAACAAGATCTTGGTTACAAATCACTTATATGAAGAATGAAGCATGTGAATTTAGATTGAGAATTGATCTAAATTCACTGTATGAAGAATATTCACCAAGATATTGGTGAGTTGTGAACCGTGAAAACAAGGAAGGTAATCAGAGAAACCCTACTTGTTACTTCACTATAAATATTGAAGATCAAAAGAGAAGAAATCAACCAAGACTTACGCAAATCACTGAAGGCATACAAGACTAGGTACAAGAGTCAGTTGTATTAGGATTGTGTTCACTTTTATGAGTCTGTAATCTTGAGTTCGAGGAAAGGTGAGTGATTTGAGTGAATCACTTGTAAGAGAAAGAAAAGAGAAAAGAAAAGGAGAACTTAGAGAATAGAGAAGGTTGGTTATGCCAACAAGAGAGGAAGAGAAAGAGAAAAACTTGTTCAGGGAAAAAAGTACTGAGTTGTACTTAGAGAAGTCCATAATAACTAGGATTGTAACAGAGTCGTTGGCCTTAGTTAGTGAAAAGAGAAATGAGTCAAAATCCCTAGTGGTCGAGGTTTTTTCCTTCCTATTGGGCCTAGGAAAGGTTTCCTCGTTAAAATCGCGTGTTCTCTACTTGTCTCTCACTTTCTCTATACTTGTCTCTAGTTTAACTTTCGTTATGGTCGAAAATCCATCTATTTGAAGGACATAAAATAAGGTCATTGTTTTTTTCAAATTAAAGCAAAAATTTGTTGTGCTTAATGCATTTATATGTGTATTCTTTTGTGCCATGTCCGGAGGTTTTTGAGTTGGGCGACCATTGCATGTTGATCGTAACCAATTAACTCTTCAGTTTGAGGATTTATGTAAAATAAATCGCAGTCTCACAAATTTGTTTTTTGTTAGCTTCTTTATTTATAACTTGCATTCCTATCCTGACTCATTTGACCAAAATACGTACTCTTATAAAGTTTTATATCTTTCACGATTATAGACTTTTTTCACGATTACAAAAGAAATTAGGAAAGTTGATCTTTTTCTATTCAAGTACCGCCACTCGGCCACTCAATTAGATTGTTTTAATTTGGATATGATGTACTCCTATTATTGTACATTTGTACTAGTAAAATGGTCAAATTAATGTTCTACGTTCATATACTCGTATATTTGTTTCATTGATGCAAGCATATATAATTGTAAGCTGTAATTGTACAATATGATTTACATCATTCCAAGTTCTGAAGACTGAAGTCTATGCACCAATCAATAATTTCATTCTGCTTGTCAAATTTCTACTTGATCTCTTTGACGAACAAGGTTTCTTAGGTTGTTGGTAGTTAAGAGAATATGACATTTTGAGCTTTGTTGTTTTTTGACCAGCTACATCTACTTCTTTGACTTAATATATGTAGTATATGTACACTTTTGGCGCAAATACAATAATTTATTGTATTCTTTGGCTTTTGTTATTTTAAATATTCTATCTTGTACTTTCTCTATTATCTTTACATGCTACGTATTCTCATTTCCTTAGCTGCAACAATATGATTTATTTGAAACACATGAAATATTCATTTGTGGCATCTTAAAAAAAAATAAAAAGAGTAGCATTCACTCCATGCAATTTGATCATTTTATATAGAATATGGTAATTTAAGAAAAAAGAATGTAGACTTGATAAATCTCATCTCTTTATATAATTTAATAGTACTTTCACCACATTCCTCCAAAACTTAATCCCTGTCTTCTCATTCATTCACTTAAATTAAAAAAAAAAAAAAAAAAAACTTGCCAGTTATATTATACTGTTGTTTTGTTTATATATTTTCTTATCAATTACAGTTAAACGCAAGGTTGAGATGGTCCTCTAATAGTACTTAATTATTTTATTATTTTAATTTTTCATATTAATAATTTTTACTACATTACTATTCCATTAGTTAGAGAATGTTGCATTAATCTTCTTTATTTTACTCCTTTTCTACTAATTTTTTGTTGCAAATTATTAATTAATGGCGGCATATGAAAATCAGTAAAAGTAATGAGGTTTATGATACTTTATATATTACATACGTACTTGAAATTTTGGATTATGGCTTATGATTGGGTAAATTTTAATTCTTGAAAAATAATTTATATATTGAAAGACGACACATACTAAGGCTCTGTTCTCTTCACGGGATTACAATCCCGATCCATTCCATTCCAATCCATTCCATTCCCGGGTCATCCATTCCAATCCCAGCAATCCATTCTAATCCATTCTAATCCCGGCAATCCATTCTAATCCATTCTAATCCCGGCAATCCATTCTAATCCCGATAATATATTCTTGAAAATTTAAATCTTAATTAAAATTAAATTCTTAATTAAACTCTTGAAAATTTAAATCTTGACAACACAATAATGTTCATAACAAATTTGTTTTTTTTTTACTACATTTTTGTTACATAATAATTTACTGTAGATACAATATCCTTACAAGTAGATAAATAAGTGTTTCAATTATCCTTGTATATTTCTTCCTCCTCTATATCATCATCATCTTGGAACCTCATATTTCCAGCACACACATCTTGCCATATTTCATCTGCAATATTTGCACGAATGTCTCACATTAACATTGTTTGTGTCGGATTAGTGAAATCTAAATCAGCTACACCTTCAATATTTTGGGGACCATGAGAAATTGGAATCTCTAACTTGTCTAATCAAATGAAATTATGTAAAGTGCATATTGCCACAATTATAGCCAATTGATATGTTTCTTCCATTTGTGGCATCATTCTTAAAATTTTCCACCTTTTTTTCAATACTCCAAAAATTTTTTCAACTGCATTGCGTAATGACGAATGTCGGTAATTAAAATTCTCTAATTTTCCATCTGGAGGACCACCAAAATCAACCACCATTGTTACAAAATATTAATAACTAATGATAATAATAATCCCGACAATCCATTCTAATCCTGGAAATCCATTCTAATCCCGGCAATCCATTCTAATCCCATTCATTCCATTCCATTCCAATCCAATCCAATCCATTCCAGTCAAATCCTGTGAAGAGAACAGAGCCTAATTCTCTTTAAAGTTGACCATATACATATAGGTTGGAATTGTAGTCATATATACACTACTCGAAGTAGTGATTATTTTTAAAGTCTTAGCGTATAGTCAAACATTAACGTCCCCAGATTGAAAATCATGGATGCTCCTGGTTTATTTTTTATATATTGGTTTTAATATACCGGTGCATTTTGCACCAGCACATTCTATTGTTTTAAAATATCAAGTATAAATCAAATTAGATCTCATTAATTTGACTATATTATGTTTTCATATATGATCTATTAATTAAAATTTAAAATATTCTCGCTACTTGTAAATAATAATAATATATATATATATATATATATATTTTTTTTTTGATATGAATAATATGATGTATCCTAATGACGTTTTTTTCATGGAGTGGAGGAAGACATAAATTGCGGATGGCATCATGGCATGCGGGCACTATGGTACACATAAACCAATCTCACGATCGATTAGACAACCTTAAAAAGTTTATTAATATAGGCCATGCACGTACACCAAGACAACCATTCAACAAAGCCACACATATATATATGCATTAGATAACTATTATATATGATATTAAGTAAGTAATTATATACAATGTACTAACTTTTTGTTCTTTTTTTAATTAGTGATTTCGTTAAATTGTTTAAAGTTTCCATCATCACAGTGTTTAATTAGATGTAGATATGTAGTTAGTATAATATTAAGTGTTGCTTTAATTTAATCAACTTTTTTTCGATCGTCACAATGTGTGGAGGCAATACATTGTCTCGAGACTCCAAGGAATAATAGAGTAATAGTATGCAAGTTNTATGGAATTTTTTTTTTTTTTTTTTTTTGATTTCATTCTTTTGGGTTCAAAGAAACTTGTGTTTGATTAGATTCCCTTTCTTCTTTCATCATTGACCATATATGTAAGCATCGAAGCAGAAACATTTTGGAAATGGGAAGCATTAGTTAATTTTTGAAAACAAGAAAAACGAAAAAAAAAAAAAAAAATCTTACACATAATTTTATATGTTATTACAAATAAGAATATATAAATCTTTAATTAATAAAGCTTATTATCTACACTTCAACAATAATTTTATCCCACTTGTATTGACTTTAGTGTTGACAATAAAGAAAATGATTAACACACATTGTATATATATAGGAATATAGATTATAGATTTAAGAAAAGAGAAAACCTTAAAAGAGAGACATTAGATTTTCAATAAACAATTATCGGCTATGGTAAAGTACATGTTATAGTGTTTATTTTTAGTTGTTTTGGGTTAGGTTCTGACATGTTAAATGAGATCTTTGTATTATTTGAGGTTGAAATCAAATATAAGGCGTCCAATTGTCCAAAGATCATGTACTCTACATACTTGATATAAAAAAATAGGGCAAACACTAGATGGAGTCTACAACTCTTTAAAAAAAAAAAAAAAAAAAAAAAAAAAAAACTTCACACTTTTTCAGTTGTGGCCTTTGAGTAGTTTGGAGTAATTTTTTTTTAGTATGCCCACCCGGTTCACTGGAGCCTGGCTCCGCCTATATCCGGATTCGACCCGTGTTGCACACCTAGCTTATGATGGATGAGTCTCCCAATAAGAGTTTTTTTGCATGCAATGAGGCTCGAACCCGTGATTTTCCTTAAGTGGCATCAAGTTGCTTACCACTTGAACCAACTCTTATTGGTTGTTTGAAGTAATTTTCATTGTTTATGACAATGAAGAAAACACTCACTCGTATTTAGTACTGTAAGTCTCTTTCTACTTCGTGAGTCCCAAGGAAGGAAGGGTAAAAGATAATGGGGACGTAACGTTTGGCCCATTGAAACATCCAAAGTGTTTCACATGTAATTTGTTCTTGTCCTTACCTTCTTGCCGATTTGCATTATACTTGACAAATTAGTTTTTCATTTTAATTTTCTCATATGTATGTGCCTAATTGCCTAAATAGTTGGTTATTACTTTTTTAGTTTCAACTTTACTTCCTCGTCAATTAATTTTAAGCTTATTTTTATTACTACATAGTATTTTAATTTCTCAATGAGCTAATTAGGTTATAGAGATGTCAATGAGTCGAACCGAGTAGTAACTTGTTCGAGCTAAGCTTAAATAATATTAATTGAGCTCGAGAATAACCGAGCTTTCAAAATTTTTTGTTCGAGCTTGACTCATTTTAATTTTTCATTGTTCGATCTTGGCTTGTCTAAGCTGGGTTTTTTTTCAAGCCTGAGCTGAAGTCAAGTTTATAAACAAATAAGCTTTTGAATAAACACACCTTAAACATATTTTTTGAAATCATCTCATTGATAAATATTTGGAAAGTCAGCAAACTAGTCAAGGGAATAGATTAATTGGCTAAATATTTTATATTCTAAAATTTTGTTTATTACTTGATACTCAATATAAATGAATTACACTACCTTAAAAAATGTAAAGGTTAATTGAAAATTCGAGCATGAGCAAGCTTTAAACGAGCCATAAATGGGTTATTAGCAAGTTTGTGAATGAGCTTGAACGAGTTGTTCGCGAGCTTTAACGAGCCGAATAATAAGGTGTTCAAGTAAAGCTTGTTTATTAATCGAGCTTGAAAGTTTTGTTCAAGCTTGTTAATTTTATATATATGAATGAGCTTTTATTGAGTTTTGACTAAACATGTTCGAGAGCTATTCACGAGTGCATCAACTTGTTGCCTGCCTATTTTGTTATCATATATTTTGGTTTAAATGGTAAACCTAATAGCAAGACGATTTTGATGATTGAAAACAACTCTCTAATTAACTAGTTTACTATAATCATTGGAGTATGATTTTAGGATGAAGGTCTAAACTCTGATATTTTGAGTTAACTGGATGATGAGTTTGTAAATTATATTATTTTCAGTTATTAATTGAATAACTTGTCTATGTTTAGTCCATCTAAATTTTTCTGATCTATTCTTGTTTAATATGAAATTTTCTGATCTGAAATTGTTGTAGTTACTTTTTTGTTCTTAATATTTTCTGATCGAATCGTAACTTTTCTGGTTTGATTTGAATATTTGTGATCTATTTTTTTTTATTAATAATAAGCATTAGAATGCTTAAATAAGTGGGTGAAGTTGATAATAACGGACAACGATGTACCAAAAAAAAAAACCTCAATTATTGGATAACTTATTATACTTTAACAAACCAAACTAATTGACACCCATAATATTCAAATATTGTATTTTAATGAACATCCATGATATTCAAAAGGTCGAATACTCACATTTTAAAAAGTAATGTTCTCTTTAGAATACATTGGTGCTTATCTGTTTGATATCTAAATATTCAATGAAAACATTTGAATATTCGCATTTCTAAACACGTTAAAGTTCCAATATTGCACTTTCTAAAACACATTGGTTTGAAATTCGAATATTAACCAAATTAATGACTTATTAAGTTTTAGGATATCGTATAGACATTATCATTAAACAATTTAAGGGTAACAAGTGAAACTTTGAAAATTTAGGCACAATTTAGAAATCAATGAGACACGAGGCGCACTACAACGTACACTATCCCTCCCTTAATTTACTTTTTATATTATTCATCAATCACACTTCAACTCTCTTCATAGTTCACAAGTAAAGATATATACGCAATAATTCCACGTCCAATGTTTTTTTTTGTTTCACTGAATTATGAAGTTGACTAAGTTCCTTAAATTTGATAATTACATAATTAGAGATAAAGGACCAGGCTGAAAATGTACCTTAACAAATGTGAACAGGTTATGGACTATGGACTATGGCCTATGGGTGCGACCCTACGAGTGTATGACACATTGTCACTTCGGCAGTGTGACACTCACCAACAACAGGGTATGTTTCACAAGGGTGATGATTAAAATTGATAAAATAAGTAATCAGTGGCTCAATCACGAAACTTTAACCGACTAAACTATTTGTTGATTCGGGACTTATTGATCTAACTTTAATCAACTAAACTATTCATCAACCTCGACAACCATAAAGATATTCAAACCTAAATTTTTTTTTTTTGAAATAAATATTAATTCATTAATAAAAAGTCATACGACATCTACAATAGAGATAAAAAATAACAAATACAAATCAATCTTATTCGAATAATACTCAAATTGAACAAAACTACAATCGTTGTATATAAGATCTGACAATAATGAATACCCTCTTCCACATCGCTGTTCTATACAGCCTTCAACGAGGGGTCTTTCGATATGTTGTAATTTTGAATCTGAGCAAAATTTGACCCAATTGATTGTAGTCGTAGAATCAACGTCTGCTGCAACCTCATACAAATCTTCATTAACAAATTAAAGCTTCTACTAAAAACAAAACCCCAACCCCAAACTCTCACAAGGAGAGAGATAAAACCCAAAATATGGATAGATAAAACCCAATATATGGGTAGTAGAACTCCCTAATAGTGAGAGAAGGGAGAAAATGAAGATTTATGATTGACATAAACAAAAAGAACTAGTGCAAAGAGGAAGAAGAGGGACTTACCATCGGGCCGAAAAGGCAAATGGTAGCCCCTAAATTTAAAAAAACTAGGGTTTTAGAGAAAGAGAGAAAAAAGAGAATACACGGAGTACAGCTTAATCCTAAAGCCTCATATTCAAACCTAAATACTCTATCACACTTACGCATTCACTTAATCATCTCGTCGATCTTCTTTACCGGCGTAACGTCACCTCTGCACGCAATTTGAGGCTTCTTTCAATCAGGTAGTTCCCCTTAGCTTTGTTCTTCAGCTATTTAGTTCTATTAATTAAACTTCAATATCAATTATAATTCTTTTAATTATTACTCTTTGCTTGATACATTTTGGCTTCCACATTTGTATGTATGTCAATGCACTTGTTAACCCCATACGACTATATTATGTTTTATATATTGAAAGTTATTTAAAAAATTTCTATCGAATAGTGTCAAAAGATTATAAACGTATCGTATAGAAAAGAACAAAAGAAGTAATTAATTAATTGGTTTATTGACTTAGTGAATACTTCATAGTTGTGCAATTGTATGAATTAATTTGTTATTTTATTGAGCTAGTTACTTACTGAATTGTTCAATTGTTTGTTTGTGTTGAATTGGTGATGGTTGGTATAAATTGTGAATTGATTAATGTTTGATATACTGTGAACTGAAAGTTAAATTCTGGAAATTAGAGAGTTGAAATGCGTGTTTGTCAACAAACTGACTATTTAAGCCCTACGCTTTTGGACCGAACTGAACGACAATAACGCCTTAGTTCCAAAATGATTCAGGGTCGACTTGACATGAATTAATAATTTGTAATTTTGGACGGTACTGAAATGTGCAATAATAAACTGAAAGATATGTTAAAGTTGTTAGCTTAATGAACCGTAATAATTTGGTCCAATAGCTGAAATAATGAACTGAAAGATATTTTAAAGTTATAAGCTGTTAGCTTAACGAAATTGCAATAATGAACTGTAATAGTTCGGGTTGGTTAGACTCAAAGATATGTTAAAACTGTTAGCTTAATGAACCAAAAATAATTCCAAAAGAACATGGCGTTAGTGTTGTAATGATTAATTGGTATGAAGTAGTTGTAGCCTTGTAGGGTATAGTAGACGGAAAGGATGTTGGTTATAGCTTTTGTTTTGGTTTGGGTTCGGCAATTTTGGGTTTGGTTTTGGCCAGAGCATCAGAGCTATTGGTTTAGTATGGGGTGCAGCTTTAGGTCTTCAGGTGGTTTGGACAAGGACAATCATTCATGCATATGCCACACTATACAGTATGCCATTTGGCCAATTTCCCAACGGACCCAATATTCAGACAATCAGACCGCCACTTGGCAGGATGATGGGCGTGGAATTGGTTGGAAGGGTGGTGATGCTACTGCTGGGTTTTGTAGCTAATTTTGTAGTTTTCTGCTTGTAAAAGGTGCATGTCACATGTGTTATGTTCCTATGTTATCACTTCATGGAACATACAGGGTATACACTTCAGGGAGTATGTAAATTAGACTATCAAGGAATTCACAGTTCACTACTTTGAAGAAACGAAATGAAAGGATACTTGATCTCTTAAGTACTGCTTTCGGTTTCTCTGTTTGGTTAGTGAACGGTTCTGATATGATTTTTCCGACTGTTTATTTAGAGTAAATTTGACTTGGCTAATTCCTTCTACAATTTCAACTTTGACCTATGCCACACGTAATAATAGGCAAATTGTTCGTGCAACTAGTTTTTTCACCTTAATAAGTACTTTTTTAGTTCGTTTCCTTTTCCTTGACAGGGAAAAAACATTATGGAGTCAAAAAAACACTTGAATTGCAAGCTTGTTATTTCGCATTATAACCTTTTCAAGCTATTAGATTAATAGTAAATCACTAAATCGTATTAGTTACAATTCCTGTTATACTCCTTATGTGTTATGGTGGATTGCTTTTGCATACATGATTGACATAGCAATATACCTTATCATTTTTCCTATCTATCTATTTACTTGGGTTTGCAGAATGGTTGGACTATCCACAGGAGAAACGAATTTCATACGAGGTGGGATTGCTCAAGATCTTCGTTGTGATGGTCGAAAGAGGTTATTTTACCGACCAGTTCATGTTGACATTGCTGTCATTCCACAGGTCTAGTCTAACTTCATACTTCCTCTTTTTTTCAATCTGTGGTTTAGGAACCCTTTTAAGGTTTTGTAGTTCAATATGGGAAATTGAGAAATTAGTTTGTGTTTTTTATAGGCAAACGGTTCTGCAAGAGTGCAGATTGGTGGAACCGATGTTATTGCCAGTGTGAAGGTAATCGCACTATTACTTCCTTCTTTTGTGATGCTCTCTTTCTGAAATATTATTATTAATATTATTATTATATTACTTAAATAAAAAAATTTAGTTTTGCTAGTGTGTGTGATCAAATGCTGGCTGAACTAGGAAGACCAAAATCGTCTCAACCTGATAAAGGAAAGTTTTCGATACACATTGATTGCAGTGCAACAGCCGCACCTATCTTTCAGGTGGAGATTCTCTTTCGAATGTTCTTTCTCTAGAATATATTAGTTTCCTCTTTCCAGTTAAAAATTGGTTGTTAAGGTCACTTCTTTGAACTAGTCGTATGTGTTTTAGTTTAGTAAGGTTATGTTTTGGCAAACTCATGTTGATTTGTTTTAGTAGCCGACCCCAATTTTTGGCATTAAGGCTCTGTTTGATTGATTGATGTTGATTTGTTTAGGATATTTTACAGTTTGCTATTTCTGCAAGGATACAATTTAAACAGATTTTTTTATTGGTCTCTGATTTATTTTTTTGTTGCATTAGTAGATAGTAGTTTTTTTTATCTGTCGACCTGAAATTGTTGATGGGATAAACTCCCCCCCTCTACAAAAAAAATAAAAAATGTCAACAATAAAGTTGTTCTCCCCTTAATTATGTAAACTATTAGTACTCCGTAATATAAAAAGTCTCAGCTTTTGCATTAGTTTGTCACACTCGCATAGCGTGCATAAAAGGCTAGTTTAATCTCCGTTATGGGATTGTTCAACTCTTTCTCTTTCTATATACTAGCTTAACCTCCATTGTTAGATGGTTCTATTGAATGGATAATTTTAATATTTTGTGTCAAAGGGAAAAGGAGGTGAAGCATTATCAACAGAAATTGCTGCTGATCTTCACAGTGATGTGTGTTCTTATGATTTGTACCCACTCTTCCTGATTTCCAGAGAGGAAATGGAGGAGAGTGAAGCTTTAGATCAGAGCTTACCAGGAATTTGGGTGGAGAAATGGAAGCTCGAAATCTATAGCTTGATTGATTGAATAATAAAAGAGAGAAAACAGAGATAGAGAGAAGAGAGGATGAAAGTTGTATTGATTTCCGGATAAATCCCTTCATACAAGAGGGACCCCTATTTATAACAACTTGAGCATTAATAACTAACTGGAAAAAGACAAAAGAAAGAAAATTGCAATAACAGAAAATGTAATAATAGTCTTAAAACAGAATTACAGCTGTTAATTCAATAGTAGGTGCATCTCCCCTTAATTCCAAATGATTCAGTGCTGTCAACCCCATTTCCTTGCCATGCTCCCTCACCATAGCTCATAAATTCCCATTTTGCCCATACAGAATTAACAGAGATTGCATCACAACGCTGCCTCTTGGGTGGTAAAAGTGGAGCAGGTATGGAATTTACTCAAGGAAGCAAACTTGGTATTCATTTGCTGGAAGAACTGTTGTTTCAATGTTCCGTACATGTTTTATTTTGATTCAGGAACTGGAATCGACCTATCATCCCTTTCTATTGTGGAGGGGAAGGTTTGTTGGGATCTTTATATCGATGGTCTTGTGGTTAGCTCTGATGGAAATTTGCTGGATGCCTTAGGTGCTGCAATTAAGGTAAGACTTGCCTTTTTTTGTTGTCTTCAATGCAGGCAACTTTACTTTCATTCATGGAGCAAACTTGATCTGATATCATAGATTATCCTATCCTATGCCATGATGACATCAAAGATTTGTGTTAGTTTGATTTGAGGAATATCTCATATTCTCATCTGGTTTTAGTTTTTAGGAACCTGTGATTGTTATTATAGAAAGATGTTGCTAGGCTTGTAATTTACATGGACATTAATGACGCTGTTGTTATCTTGTAATCATGAAGTTGGTCCTGACAATTTTCTACTGCTACTTCATTGTATCCTGAGAACTTGAGTCCATGTTATCTGATGCAATTGTTGCATTGCAGGCTGCTTTAAGTAATACTGGTATTCCGAAAGTTAATGTCATTGCTGCTGACGCAACATCTTCTGGTGATCAACCTGAAGTTGATGTCAGTGATGAAGAATTTCTGCAGTTTGATGCTTCTGCAGTCCCTGTCATAGTTACACTAACCAAGGTTCCACTCCTGTCATTGCTAATTAGCTACTCTGGCATAAATAATTTCTTTTTGGTTGTGTTTTGTATGGTGGGAAACATTTTGAAGCTTCAATATCAATTGATCCTAGTTTGCACTTTTCAATTTCCTTTGCTAGAATGGAGAAAAAGAAATGGAATGGACAAAAAGTGTATTATAATTGAGAATACTATTTCTTTCTTGAACATGTTTCCCTGCCTATCAAACACAACCTTAGTAGTTAGTAATAACTTGCTTCATATGTTTGTTAGTTTACCATTACAATTGCGTATTGCCCGAAGCCTACCGTGACAAAATGACAATTCTTTGCACTACACAGGTGGGAAAACACTACATAGTTGATGCAACCACAGAGGAGGAATCTCAAATGAACTCAGCAATGTCTATCTCTATAAACAGAAAGGGCCATATATGTGGCCTGACCAAGCGTGGAGGTGTGGGGGTTGATCCAAGTATAGTCCTTGACATGGTCTCAGTAGCAGAGCATGTGAGCGAGAATTTTATTAACACATTAGACTCTGAGATAGCCGCTGCAGAAGCTCGTGAAGAAGAGTCATGAAACTTACTTTTCATGCTTAAATTAAGCTCCAGGCTTTTTTGCAGAATTAGTTACTTTTGGAAATAGGAATTTATGCGATGTACATTTAAGGAATCATACGGAGTACTTTAGTTTCACATTGATAGAGTCATAGATGCTGTAACTGTCAAGAGAGAACAAGAATGTAGTAAAAATTTATTGGCTAACATCTTAGTGCATCAATCAGTGTTCTTGATTATATTTAACCTTTGTTCGTTACATCTAAATTCTAAACAGTCATCAGATGATTGATGTAGCGGGTGTAAGCCTGTGTAACACTCTTTTCAAGAATGATTGGGGTTGTGGGAGTCTGGAAGAACCATTATAGCCATAGGCTATAATCCTGGTCCATTAACAGTTTAATGCCCAGGTCTCGGCAATGCAAACAATCCAGTAAGGTTTGTGATTGAGCTTAGTTTTGTATATTTATTGCTTGTATGTATGACTTCTCCAATCCGTTTCTGATCTGTGCGTCCTTTCTTTCAATCTGAAATTGTGTTGGACTGTTGGTGTACAAATATATATTCCTTTACTATACATTGCTGCATTGCATCTTTGTCCTCTTCGGCTTTTCGGAGTTTTGCAGCTATGATTGAAGCTAATGAGTTGACCACTAACAGCAATAAATAAACCATCCCTTGAATGTTGAAGTGATTGCTTCCTGCTTATAAATACAATTATGTACTGTTAGTCGAAAGAGTAATGCTCTATTCACTTAGGCTCATTGTTCTCATTATTTATATCTCCTTGTATTGTTTTTCGAACCTACAAACTGATACTAATTACCTCAGCCATCTTGAATCTTGTATTACATTTTGCTATCAATTATTTGGCTCTACAGGTGCAGAGCCTTTCGATCATTGTTCTCCTTCAGACTACCTTCCTGCTCTTCGATCAGTTTCAGGTTTCTCCAGAACTGAGTAGACTAAACAGCAACAGCAATTTGGTGCTTCATGATTAAAGCAAGCACCAGACACTGTTTGTGCGTGCATACTCCTCCCTTTGAACGGTTGCTCCTGCTTCAGTTGCAGTGTATGTTGGTCATTTTTATGTCTTTGCCACGATGGTTATCAAAATTATAAATGTATTAAAATAAAAACTATATAACTTAAACAATAACTCAATTTAGAGCCAATCAAACATCATGATATAAAGAGAGTGAGGGGTAGCTTAAGTTGTTATAGGCTTATACCTTCCCTCCCGGTTTTAGGGAATTTTGGTATCGACTCTTTAGCAAAATAATAATAATAATAATAATAATAATAATAATAATAATAATAATAATAATAAAAACGTGATACATCACCTTTTCAACTCTTCCTTTTCGGTTAATATTTCCATAGTTGATTATTATATCAATGATCATACAAGTGCTTCATTATATTATGTTTTCCAAGGTAGACTATAATGTTTATATTACGTTTTCCAAGGTCGACTATAATGTTGATAGCATGCTAATTTAGAGATAAAATCTCTACCAATAATGTGTTTTGTTGCAAAGATAACAAAAATAAATATTCACAATTATCATCAAATATGCATTTTTTTTTACATCGAAAAATATATATATACAAACGTTTATTATTATTGATTTTTAAGTTATATATGTTGCTACTAAATTTCAAGTCAAAGTCAATGACAAGCAATTAAGTAAACAAGTAATATTTTATTAATAATTTGAATATGGGTACAATCTCTGTAAACAGTTTATAGAAAATAAACTAAGTCCTCTGATTCTGTTCCACTGCTAGGATGACACTTGTCGACGTCAACCAAATTTGTGTGGGGGTTGACCAACTTCAATGTCACTTTGAATGTGTTTGAGTATTTCCGAACAATCGGCACAATTTTGTAGTGCTTGTTGATTGCTGACAGAGAGAGTTTGTAAATTCTTTGGAGTGTCTTCGATTGACCTTTTTTCCCCAATGAATTTCTCTCTTCTGTCTCCCCCCACCTTTGAGGTGATGATGGGTATTTATAGGAGATTTCGTCCTCCATCTTGGACTCGGAGAAGTGGGCTTGGACTCTTCTGATGACTTGGAAGTTTTGTAGTCTTTTTGGCCCAATAAACGTTTTAGTTGGACTAACAATATAGTCGGCCCAAATAATGTAATTATGACCCAAATTATTTAATTAATTTGGATATTTTAATTTAAAGGGCTAAATTAATTATATTGAGCAAATATTTATTTTATTTTACTCAAAAAATTAATTTATTTTAATTTTGACACTTTAATAAATTTTCGGTGTCTACAATATAATTTTTTATTTTAATACATTTCTAGATTTGACTATTATAAAAGTATCAATTATTATATAATTTGTAGTTTACATATATTTTTAAACAATTATCCACTAGAAAAACGGAGGGAGTATAAAATAAGTAAGTCGTGAATCGCAGGTTGACAAACGACATTCAAATATTTTTTCCTTATTATAAAATACAATAGTAACTTTCTCTTCACGCCTCAAGTCTATCGTAGATGTATTTCAAGTTCAAACACCTAGATTGCTTAATTTGAAAATGCAAAGAGAAAAATATTGAAAAAAGTGAGAGACTATTTTTAATGCAAACATCCCAATAAGCTAATGAAGTTTTTCATTAAAGGTGTTTTGATGACCGTTTGAAACATAATGAAGTTTTTCATTAAAGGTGTTTTGATGACTGTTTGAAGCAAGTAGACCAATGATTGTAAGTTCCCTAAGTATGGGCTTGTTTATCTCATGTTGGCTGCCCAAAAAAAAGCCATGTTTGTGACATATCCAGATTGCAAAGAATAGATGGAGTCACATGTGGGACAAGTGTTGAGAGAATAAACCCACATATACTTATAATCTTAGAGGGCTACTCCTCATATTACCAATTGGTTTTTATGATGAAACCCCGCTGAGTTTGTGTGTTAGAAGCAACACCAAAGAGATTTGACGAGTGTACCATGTCAAACTATTTCCAGAGTAACTTTCAACTAAGAGATGGAAGCGAGTTTCGCTTCCTTTGTTCAATTTTTTTTCCAGAGTAGTGTTCATACATTGATGACAAAAAACTCACAAATTTGAAATAAGTTGCTACTTCAATTCACTTAACAAAAATGATTTTCCAAATGCGAACAATCAAATTGCAAACACCTCTATACCTCTAATTTGAGTTGAATCAGTGCATGTCAAACACACTTCAAGATATCAAAAATGAATGCCGCACCAACCTAATGTATTATGCATACATTTTATAGTTTTCATAGATGCAAGCGATCTGAATTAGTCTAATGAACATGAACATGAACATGAGAACTTTTGCAGACATAACATTGAAAGAACCGAAGAACCGTCTTTCACTCTTTCTGCACAATTCAATGATTCATGCCTTTTCACTTTGTAATATATTGTATATCAGCATGTTCTTTCACCCATTCGAGCACTTTTGCACCCTCCAGAACCTCTTTAACCTGAAAAATTCAATACACATCATTAGAATACTTCATTAGAAGAAAAAAGAGAGCAATAAAATTAAAAATATATTTTTACACGAAAGTTGGTTAAACCTGCTCTTTGATACGCTCCTCATCATATTCCTGCTGATGTTTCTTAAATTCTGCAATGGAGTTTTTAAACTCCTTTACGACCTCATCTGTTGATACCTGCACTCAGACTCGAGAGCAAGTGTTATGGAGGGAACAAAGGAAACAGGCAGTTGGAAGAAAACTTCCTATATTCCCTAGAAGATATCTTTACGACTTTACCTGCAAGTTTTCTCGTTTGAATATATCTCCGACAGCCAGATTCTGTTTTATCACCTGAGTTATATTTTCTCTCTCTTGCTCAATGTATTCCTTCACCATATCCGGGTTTGTTAAAGACGCCAACTGCTTGTCATTCAACTTCATTTGTGCCTGTTTAACCAAATGCAGACATGAGAGCAAAAACAGTACAACACAACATAGATTGACAGATAGATCAGGTTTGCAGAAATTTATAAGCTACAGGAATTAGCCTCCATATTATCCTAATTTTAGACATTTCAAACCTAAGGATACAGTATGATTATGCAAAATAAAATTTTCAATGGTTTACATTTTACAGGGTTGATTAGAGGATACATTCATGAATCTATGAGGGAGTCCAACTTAGTAGAGCATATTCAATAAAGCAAGCAAGACTCAGTAAATGGTTCGTGCCCATTGTGATCTGAGAAGAGTCGGGTTGGAACATCCCTCTATATAAAAATTCTTCCTGGAAAAGTAAGTTTGGGTCTTGAAGGTTGTAGTTAGTAGTTTAGTCCTGACCTGAACCTCTAGAAGTTTTGCTCCAAACATTTGTCTACCTTCTTCCTCAAACAAAGACTGAGGAACATCAACTTCAACCATCTGTTCGCAACATCCCAGATTAGAAGCTTTAGCACCAAAATGTAAATTCAACACTACTTGTCTAAGTCAATTTCCGCAATTGACCCTTATAATAGTAGAGCAACACCTTACGAAGCTGGTCAAGAATTGCATTATCTGCTGCTTGTTCCTTGGCTGTTTGCTCCAGTTCTCGGCATCTTTGCAGTAATGCCTCCTTAACCTGAGGGAAATATAAAGTGATATCAGATAGATTATTCTTTTTCTAAAGCCATCACCAGCTACATCCATCTGGAGGTCAAAAGAACCATACCTCATCCAAAGTTGAACAACCTGGCATAAGCTGTTCAGCAAGAGAATCATCCAGTGGTGGTAGCTCTCTGTAAAACAGTTCTTTACAGTCTACCTGTCAAGGAAGACCAAGGCTTGGGCATTAAATACATTATTTTAGCAGTAGGAATTATGCTGTAGCTGAGCACTAT
The DNA here is from genome assembly GCA_016808085.1 of Suaeda aralocaspica. Classification (NCBI taxonomy): domain Eukaryota; kingdom Viridiplantae; phylum Streptophyta; class Magnoliopsida; order Caryophyllales; family Amaranthaceae; genus Suaeda; species Suaeda aralocaspica. The sequence continues at coordinate 1,626,649 of PYUH01000204.1, forward strand.
CTTTTACTAAGATAGAAAGAGATGTGATGTCAATTGATTTACTTAATTAAGTTTAGTGAAATGCACTGCTAAATTTTGTAAACGTCAAGCATTAAAAGCAAATGTGTTAGAAGAAATAAATATAAAATTTATCCGGTTTATAACATCCTACTTTTTAAGCCAACATGATTTTTTTTCAAAAGCATGGCACTCACTGTGAATTGAGCTTGGACTCCACGGAGATCTTCCTGTTTCCATGTATCAGGAAATACAAGTGGAAAGGATTTTGTTTCACCTGGCCGGATCCCGATTATCGAATCAAAGAAACCAGGAATAACGTTTTCTGCATCTTCTGTGTCAAAGTTAAAACCTGAAAAATATAGATCAATAGGTTAGTGATGCATGATTCCTTGGAAAACTCCTTGATTTCGGACTTCAGGAGAAAAACATGTATTCACAGGTCTAGCAAACGCATGCAGTCTAGCAATTAGCATGCATCATCAATGATCTCGAAGAACAAAGATTCTTAATAATTCAACCATAGTACCAAGTTATAGGGATAGCATTATGGTGGAGAGGGTAAACCATATTTTGAAAAATGTACTGCTTATGAATTATGACTGAAAAATCAAATCAATCAGATTGATTTCATACCATTTGCTCATTGAGAAAGTGGGTTAGAAAGTTCAATATAAACATAAGTCAATCACAAATACTAAGACTTTTTGTTAACATAGTATACACAATATTTACCCGTAAAAAGCCTCTCATGAAACTAATACGTTAGTTATAAAAGAGACCAAGTACTAGAAGCAAAACCTTTGCTCTCAGCAGATGGAATACTTTCAGAAGTCTTTCCACCTTCCTCAAGTGTTGCTGCTGATATATCAATTACCACAACATCACCAACCTGTGAAAGTACAGCCTCAATCAATATAAGAAGACAAATAATGAAAATCTTAAATTTTTGTTGGTAAATGAGTTCATTACTAAAAATGTATAGCTTATAGTGTTTACTTATAACCCTCTTATAAAGCAATGTAAACGAAGGGTTTAAATTATGAAATGCAGGAAGACGGGGTTGTTTTACCACAAAAGAAACAAGAATCAGTAACCTACTTAAAACAACTCTATCACTGCATGTTATTCAGAAATTGTAGGGAAAAAAAACCTTGATTTCATATTTATTATTATTGTAGTACATATAGCATAGTGCTTGACCATGATGAGCTAACTTGTAAAGCTGAAAGCATAATTGAATCATGATATTCTGTTATTAGCATAACTTCTAAAGTTTAGAACAAATTGATTCCATATTAATAAATACTCGGAAGTACAAAGATGCATAATTTATAGTAATATTCCTCAACTAACAATTACCTGAAGCCCTCTATCAGTAACTATTCTCATCGGACCTAATGTTTTATGGCGGCGTCTTAGCTCTCGTTCACAGGCTACCTCAGCAGTTATTTCATTATCTACTTCAACAACAATCTTTAAGTTCTTGTATCCATTCTCGGGAACCCATTTCACTTCAGGCAACACATCAACCACAACATCAAACCTGTATGATAGACTCAAACATCTAACCGAAAAATCCAGGTAAAAATATATATATATATATATATATATATATATATGAGTTCAAATACAAGTGTCGAAAGCTCCGATATTCAACTTTTAGCTACTAAGCCCAAACAAAACTGACGTCATTGATTTTCCAGTTTGGATCATCATTTTTTCATAAGTAGCATATAATATCAAGTGTTTGATTGAATATAGTTTTACATGCCTTTTACAATAAGTTGCTTGTAGCTTCATTTGCTCAATCTGCATCATATTTATCAAAGTTGTTTGACATGGAAAATGTCATAGTATACAAATGATGTCCCTATTATAGGACAAAAACACTTACTTCAAAGTGTCTGTTGAAGCGTATTCCTCCTCCATGTCTGCAAATGAAGTGGTAATTCTGACAGAATCTTGTAAAGCCATTCCATTAACCTTATTCAAATGACCACCAAGAAGAAAGTTTGAATAGTAAAGGGATGTCATTAAACAGTATTATCACAACAAAGTGTAGTGATGCTAAACTGAGAAAGTAAAAAAGGGGCATTCAACCTTTATAATTTCGAAAGGTTAGGACACTGGACATCTCACGGGAAATTATACTCATAATATTTATAAAGAAAGGAAGATAATTACAGATGACAAGGCATGAGGAAGGGTCCTTTTAAGTATAGACTCAATAGTAGCCCTTTCAACATTTCGCTTCCCTGCATAACTTATAAGAATACTGTCTGGAACTTGTTTTCCAGGTCGAAAACCAGGAACCTGATGACAATAAAACCAAGAGTTGTATGATTAAAAGTGATCGATGGAGATGGATTGAGGTGCAAAAGGTCCAAAAGAAAAGTGAGTGCAACCAACACAAGAAATGAAATTAGCAAAAACTATATCATTGCCCCAGAGCTCGTACAAAGTGAACCCTTCCTAGAGCCCTAACCCCTTAGAATTTTAATTGAGGCTTGATTAGTTTGTAGTGAACCAAAGTCAAAAATGTGACAGTGTAATGATATTATAAGTATTATTAACTGATCTCTAGATTTACGCTGTTAACCGTACCACACATAGCACTCTATCAATCATAAATGGTCTCTATCTATTTTGAAACCTCCCTGATAAACTGGTTTCAGCGTCTATCTTCAAGTGATCCATCCTACATATACACATTCTTCAACATAACAGTAAACTTCATCCTAACTGAAGCTTATGGACATTGAAGGACCATTTTCAACAGAGCCACATCATAGTTTGATCTTCACGTTCAAATAACATTCACATGATTCAGCAAGAATTAAAACTTCAGCTACTTAAGTCACTTTAATCCCAAACCCATATTGAAGGAGAATCTTAAAACACCTTATCTTCGGGGCTAAGCGAGAAATTTAGTCTTTAGGACATATACTATGCTTCAGCTGAACCCAACAGTCAAATTTTGAGCTACCAACAGCAAGAAACATGTTAGTTTGAAAAGGAATGGTGAGGAAGAGGCACCTTTGCCTGCTTCGAAAGCTCTCGCATAACACTTTTATAGCAATCATCACATACTATTGATGGAACATTCACACTCAACTTGACCTGAAATAAGAGGAAGAATAGATTAACACATCATAATTCAAAACACTAATTATTTGAAAATCATACTAAAAAAATTATCTGGAAGAGATGAACAACTATATAAAAGTTCATCAATAACAAACTAATACAGTCTAGAAAGTTCAAGATGTTAGATAATAAAATTCTTTTTACAAAAAAATTATACAATTATAAACTATAGCATTGTCAAATTTGATGGAAACAGGTGAAATTCAAAGATTAATCATTTGGAATTTCAACTCATTTAGCAACATACACATACAAATTCAAAATTAGTTCTGATTTTTCAGGGTAAATTCAATTAAGTACTTAAGATCGAGCATAAAAAATCCTCAAATTCAACTAACTAACCAACAGCCACATGATAATCCATCATAAAAATAACAAATTGTTTCTAATTCTAGTAAATTCCAGCTAACTGAGCAATACCCATTTTTATAATACATCAAAATTTGATTAACTATGCAAAAAGGTTACATATTTAAGGACAGATATTAAACACTTATTCTACAACATATTAATTGTTAAATTCCAAGAAAAGAAAGGGAAATTTAAAGATTACTTATATGATAAAACAATATTTTTTTCTAAATTTCTAGTAAATTTCAGCTAATTGAGAAAATCCCATTTTACAATTCATCAAATTTTAATTAGCTGATAACATATTTAAGAATAAATATTATACTCTTACTCTAAAACACATAAAATTATAAATTTCCAAGGTATTTCAAGATAACTTATATGATAATTCATCATAAAAACAATAACTTTTTCTGAATTTCTACTAAATTTCAGCTAATTGAGCAATACCCAAATGAAAAAACATCAATTTCTAGCTAAATATGCAAAAAAATTACAACTTTAATTATTAAAAAAAAAAAGCAGGAAAAAAACATACTCTAGAATTGGGTTCTCGAACTTCAGTAACATCAAGATCAGCAGGAAGTTTATCTTCCTTTTCAACATTATTAACAGTAGAAGAAGATGAAGCTGAAATATGGGTTTGAGTTTGGGAAATTGGGTGTTGAAGAACAGATAATTGGCGGGAAGAAGAAGAAAAGTGAAGGGATTTGGAATATGAAAATTGGGTTTTGTTTAATTTAACAATGTGAGAATGTTTAGTTGGTGAGAATAGTGAAGAAGATGAGTGGTTTAATTTGAATGAAAGATTCAAGGAAAATATAGAGTTGCATAATTTCATAGACATGTTTGGTTGTTACTGTTTTTTAAGAGGAAAAAAGTGAGTGAGTGAGTGAGTGAGGAGGTTGTTAATCATTACATAGTTTGGATAATATTAGATTGGAGATGAGATATTCTAGGGTTGATCATAGTAAGTCCGAGGACCAGTAAATTACACTGATATGCAAATTTGCATATCATAATGGTAATTTGAGGTAATATTAAAAATTCAGGTGTAAGATCAACTTTTCATATGAATTTTAAGGGGTAGCATGGTAATAAATTTTTTAACTTATTTACGAAAATGTCATGTGATTTACTATTTATACATATCACAGTGATTTCTTAGATATTATCCGATTTTTTTTATGAGCTTTGGTGGCGTGAATTTTGGCCCTGGTTGTGTGTCCGGCTCGAAAATTTTCAAACTCTATGTATGTTTTAGCGGTTAAAAGTTGAATTATTTGATTTTTTTTTTAGTTCAACTTGAAAACCCCATGCAATTAGGGGTGTGCATCGGATCAGATCGGAACCTGATGGACTGGAAATTCCAGTTCTTGTGGATCAGGGATCAGACTTGAAAAAATTTCAATCCAAACCTATATTGGACTTAATTTTTTTGTTTTGTTATTTTTTTCCAAAAAAATAAAGAATACATTTCTTACCTACTAACAAAATTATTTCCGTTATACATATATATATATTAAACAAAACATAAAATTTTATACTATTTATCAACATTCTTAATTCATTCACGGACCAAACACAAACTCTTAATGATGTTGATAAAAAAAAAAACCTACTCCGTATATATTTTTTGTATGAATCTAATTATTACATCTCATTTTTTAAAGTACCCATAATCATTATTACTACCCATAATATAATAAACTTTATCATTTGTATTTTTTACGGTTTTAAAATACAAAATACTTACAAATCATATTTTGAAGTCATCAAAATGAAATATGGCTAACAAAAATATAATTCATCAGTATTATAATGATTTTTTTTTATCATTGCATCATATATTATTTATAATTTATTTAAATAATTCTCTTTTGTCTATTTATAGTAGCTTAATCAATCATTGTCAAACTATTATTAGCAATAACACTAAATAAACTTAGTTAAATCATAGGTATTGCACAATTTGAACATTCAAATTTATAAATTTTTTGATAATAAGTTAAATTATATTTCGTATCGTATAATAAAAATTTATGTAAGAAGTCAAGCTAATACTACGCATATTGTTTCATTATATGATATCATATTTTGCATAAAAAAAAATAATTATATAGAATTCAAACTAATATGTTACGAAGTAATCTTTTCGTTTTTTAGTTGCAACATTTTAAAATGTGCAATATTCATCTTTCAAGCTTTGATATAATTTTATGATCAATTTATAAAAAGGAATATAGTCAATATGGATCTTATTTGATTCGTCTTGATGTACGCTTTATTAATATATATTTTTTTTATAATTTATACAAATATGTAATTAGAGTTATAATTGTAAAATGTGTCTTAGCAAATGTGAAAAGTGAAATGTTGCAACTAAAAAACAGAGAGAGTATTTTATTAAACTATTTAGTCTATGAGTTTGTAGTAGTTTTGATAGATACATAGTTTTCAACTTTTCATACACCCTATGTACAAAAACAGCAATATGAATTCCTTTAAATTAAAATTAAAGCATTGTCACACTCCATAATGAAATTATAGAGTTAAGGCGTACTTAGTTCTCCCGTATAGTTTTTCGTATGAATCTTGGTATGAGGCTCGTTTCTTTAATCCTAGACTTAGCTTTGAGCTTTGACTTTGAATACTCAACTTGACTATTTCAAAGGTTTTAAAGAAAAGAGAGTAATAGCAAATGATGCTGGATCTACTAGCAATAACTTAACATTGTACATGTCACAAAAGTCAATTTATTTTTTGTAAAGGGCTTTAAAGCCTCAAAATAATTTACCTCATTGACTACTAATTTATCAAAATAACGATAAAATAACTACAAAATACTATTAACAAACTAAAACATTAAAAATACGGAGTACAACTTAATAATCATTAAATAAAAATTGTCACTCGAGTACATTATTAAGTAGTAGTTAGAAATATTAGTCTTGTATCTCTCATGGTGAAAAGTGAGGAATAGCTCAAGTTATTAATTTTTTTTTTCAATTTCATATTTTCAAATGATTTTGGAACTGAATTTCATTGTTCTTATAACTCCCAAACAACAACAAAAAATCGTTCTCATAATAGTTGATTTCCGCACTTATTTTCGTCTCTCATGAACAATACTCCCCGGGTCATCGTCATGTAGTGAAGAAGAGAGAGAAAAACCTTAAAATAAAACAGTGAAAAAGAAGTAACCCAAAAAAACAGGGAAACAAAAATGGAGGGAGGAAGAACAGCAAGTGTGGGACCCACGCAAAACACAAACTCACACTCACACTCACGACCAGTGAGATCCTCTGCTCGTTACTTTTACGGCAACTCTTCTTCTTCTTCAACTCCGGCTAACTTTAGTGGGCCCGTTAGAAGGTGGGAGAAGAAATGGGTACACGTGTCATCATCTCAGTCCTCCACTAAACCTCGTAAACTCTTCCTATCTAACGTCCCTAATTCCCCTGATTCTCCTCCTATTATTCTCTGTAAGTGGACCCCACTTTCTCGCCCTTCCTCCGACGTTAACGGTGACGCCGAGTTCAACTCCGGCGTCACTTACCGTCGCAAGTTCCGTTACACTCCGGTGGGTCCCACTTCTCTTCTTTTTTTGTTTTTTTTTTGTTTCTTTCTCTTTTTAGAAGGGTTTAAGGAAAATTAGGGTTTTTGGGTTGTTTTGGATTATTATGTTGCATGCATTAATAAATTGTTCTAAAGTAATTAATTGAATGATATTTGTGAATTTTGATGATATTATGCATGTGAGTTTATCTAGATCAAAAATAAGTAATGTGGTTTATAATTGTTAATTGAATGATCAATTTGAATTTTGTATATTTTATCGGTAATTTGACATTTTATATGCATTTGAGCTAATTATAATCACAATGTGGGTTCATCCCTTGATGATTGTGTTTAATTTGATTACACATATAATTAGTTGAATGAAGTTCGATAAATTAGGAATTGGGGAAGTGTTGACTGTTGAATGCTCATAAGTCATAACACATTATTGAGCTGGGGAGTCGAAACTCGAAAGATTGTTGATGACTTGATGTTGCTATGTTTCTGATTGAAGGTGTAAACTCATAATGCTGTTTTATTTTGAGTATTCATTGTTGATTGCAAGGTTGTTTTGCATTGATGTTAGTGAGCTTGATGCCGGTGTTAAAATGATTAACGCAAAAGAACTTGAACATTCTTGGTTGTTGAATAATGCTCAATCTGTTTTTTCCTTCAGTACAGCTGTGCTGCCGTGCATATCCTTGTGAAAAAACTATTTTTATTGCCAACTAATTGAATATGATGTATCCAGATTCCGGTCTATCTAAAACTTCCTTACTTTGTTGGTTATAGACAATGCCGTCATGTCTGCAATACTGGCTTTTGAATTGCATATTTTGTGCTTATATACCATTTTCATTCGCAGATTACTGTCTCTGAGGAGAAGAAGGAACAAGCTGCAAAAGGATTTGCTGGTGAAGATAAATCAGAAGAAACTGACAAGTCTTCTGCAGAGAAACCAGTAATGGATGGTGAAGAATTCTATGGCTTGCTGGATATCAACACTGACTTCATGGGAACACGTCAGGTAAAGCTGCTATTGCTAGAGTCACCTTTGATGCCAATTATTTTTCCGAACAGTAGTGAATGTAGCCAAATGGCATTGATTGAAAATTGTGACTCAGCTAGTATTAGTCCTAGTATGTCACTATTTATGACCTTGTTCGATCCTGATTGAGTTTTGATGCTGGAGCAACCTTAGTCATAATCACCAGGATCAGCAGAACCCTGCTGTGGTCTTTCTCGCTTCTTTCTGTTTGTCCTGGTCAAAGAATATAAGATTTACATACCAACTAATGAGTTTGATTCCGCTTATCTAGTGGGACTTAGGTTAGCATCTTCCTTCATTTAGGAGGTAACGAAAATTCTATTGTTCATGCAATCGTACCAACAAAACAACTGTGCAATCTTCACCTGAGTATTCTTCCTGTATTCTTTGGTGTCGACAACTAAAAAAACTAATATAATCAATTTTCGTAATCAGTAGTTAACTTGAGTGGGGAGTTTGGAAAGTAGTGTCATCTCTTACCTCTACCTGATCTGCCTTTTTCTCCTCTATTTTCATTTTTATATTCTGATAGAGTTCACTTTTTATATTCCTTGACTGATTTGTTGTCAGGGTACCAATGAGGGTGATCTAATATATACAAGGAGAAGCCACATGAATCTCGGGCTGAACATGGAGAACAAGAATAAAGACCGTCATCCTGATCTGAATATAAGAGGGTTATGGGCCACTAATTAAACAATATCACCTGTAGATAGCATAGGAATGAAGGCTTTTGCTTTGTGGATCATGTAGATTCTGACTAGCTAAACCAGTAGTAGAACTGTGTTGAGTCTTGTAAGTATGACATGCTTTGCTCTTGCTAGATATTGTAAAATCGTGAGTTGCTTGAATGTATGCAGCGACCAATTCCTTTTGGTACATGTGGGAATGCAGAATGACTAGTTTCAAGTTATCTTAATATACCGCCCCCGTCCCCACTCCCAGGCAGCCTCCTAATATTGATTTGGTTTGAATATAAATGGCTAAGCTAATGAGAAGCAGAGCAAGTCAGCAATCCTTGTATTTAGGGATGGTTTATTTTGGTGATCAAGTGGACTATGTGTACCCACAAAGCAAGCAAGCTAAGAAAATGGGGTTGATTTGATTTCAACCAGCGAAAATTTCTCTCTTTAACAATCTGTAGTCAACTCTTCTGCTCACATTTTCTTTCTCTAATTGAGGGTTTGAAGAGTTGCCAGTTACTCTTTGGGCATCGATGCATCTGTTTTCATTTATTTACGAATTTGATCATAGTACATATCTTTGTTTTTGTGAATTAGTTGGAAATCTTGGAATGTTTTAATATATATATGTATTGAGATAAAATTTGAAGTCACCAACTACATTCACCAATTTGCAAGATTTATTTACTCACCCATTTTTCATTGACCTTAAGGAGTGGCAAGGTTCAATGACAAGCCTTAGAGTAATGTAATATTCAGCATTTCAGATTATGCTTAAGCTTTCAATTAGCAACATTTAGCAAATATGGAGTAATGAGAACATTTGAGTTTAAGAATATTCCTCTACTTCTCAGTCCGCACCTTTTTATTTGAACTTAATTTTACTTAATATTGTTAATAATGCGGAGTACTCATATGAAGATGAATTTATACTAGTAAATAACCGTTTTTGATTAAAAGTTTCCTGTAGCCAAAATCTACCACAACAATTCTGAAGCAACAAGTAGTTTTATCTCCATTCACCTTATAAACAGAGTAGAGCAACAATTCTGAAAGCTCGTCTAAGCCGTAAAGCAATAAATTATTAGGGAAAGACCAAAACTTGCACCAAGGCAGCAACTACCCTAAGCTAATGTCAGATAAAAATTGTGTTGTCAGACAATCACAGGCATTCACAAATTTTCAAGTATAGTGCAACAGCTATAAAAGGATCTCATGTAATTCAAGAGTCGGCCTCGTTATTTTCTGCAGCTACTGTGACACCAACTTCAGCTGGCCGGATGATCCTGTCGTGAAGTGAGTACCCCGCCTGCATACATTAAACAAATATATTTTTAAATCAGACTCACAGGCCCTGCTTAATAGCAGGACCCTACTTTGATAACTAACATGGACTTGATGGCACATCCAGTATACAAACAAGTAACATAACACAACATGTAAATGTCTCGTACTACATATTTAACAAGAAGATCAAGGCTGATCCCTTTGCCTTACAACAAAGTAGAGGCCGTCAAACTGAGCAAGGATACCAAGCCATCTAAAGATGAGAGAAACAGTAACATGTTAAAACATTCATTAGATGACAAGCCATGCATTTATTAAAATGGTGCAGCCTGCTATGTTTGAATCTTTCAGCAACGAGTCCTTTGACCTCAAAACTCACTTAGCCTCAACATGCAAAAAGCCTCAAATGGCCTACATCTATTCAGAAATGGCAACACTTCATGAGAGCCGCATGAGAATAGAGCAAAATCATTTCCAAGCAGGTCAAGCTAATCATAGACTAAGAAACAGTGATTATCTATATGGTGATGGATTATCAAGCAATTCAAGTTCATGAGAAATAAACTAAATGAGCTATGATTTGTTCAAATCAACAAATGAGCAGACATTAGAAGAGTTAAGATAACAAATGGAGACTAAAATTTTCAATTTTTCACCTTTTGGGGACTCAACTTTTTTCCTTCACCTTTTGGGAACTCAAACAAGATTTAAGGTTGAATTACTTAATTATGGTTAGATTTTGGGCCCTACAAACCCCAAATTACCCACTAAGTTTATGAGTTACAAGTTTCTACCAATCTCCTACTAATTTCCAACACCTTTTTCACCATTCAACTCCAATTCAATTCTCTCACTTTTCTTGCTTTTGTTCTCTCTTTTTGTAAGTTTTAATTTGATACTTCAATACAATATGATGTAATTTGTGAATTCATGGGAAAAATTTGATTTATTAATGTGGGTTGCTTTCTATTTTAATAACTAATAACAATATATTATGAATTGATAGAAAACATGTGAAATTTGTTGTGGGTTTATTATTTTATTTTTAATTGTTTTTTTTCTTCTTTTTTTATGGGTAAATGTAATTTTGATCAAATAGAAATTTCATGTTTCAATTTTGATGGTGGTGGCTAGTTGTGGTGGTGAAAGGTTGGTTAATGAAGGCAAAGTTCAAATGGAGGCAAGGGCTTGGTGTCTTGATAAGAGATGATAAGGGGTTGAATTATGGTTATTAAATAGACATGAAAAATATTGGTTTATTTAGGAAGAAGAACAAAGATGAAGATTTCTTGTATTTTTTTGAAAGAAGAGGAAAGACGATTGAAATTCTTATTTATTTAATTTCATTTGTTGTACTTTTTAATCTTTTTAATGTTTATTTATATTTTTAAGTAGTTAATTAACTCTTTTGGCGAGTTAACTTGCCTCAAAATTAACCTTAGTCCCCAAAAGGTTAAGAAAAAAAGTTCAATCCCCAAAAGGTAAAAAAATTGGAAAGTTTAGTCCCCAATTGTTAGCTTAACTCGACATTAGCCAGTAGTATATTACTTCTACATAAGTTCCTAAATAAGAAGACCAGGCATTACCTTCAGGACAACAGCAACAGTACCAGCAGGCTTAGAAGCATCAGGTACTTGAAATACTGCATTATGCCTGTTCGGATCAAATTGTTCATTGGTAGGATCATATTTCTCAATACCAGCTTTTCTGAAAACCTGAAATAACATTAATATATCACTATCAACAAGAGTGTTTTTTATCTAATGTTGCATTAATCAAGTTTAAACAATTAAAGAAAAACTAAAACTTCATGATGCAAATGGAGACGATATATACGAAGTATTGTCTTAAAATTCCCATATCATACAACACACATCAAAATATAAATACTCCATTATACAGTTTAAGTATAAAAGGTCAGAGATCCACAGTCAAAACAAATACACATACAACTTAAAAGTGAGAAATCATGTGTGCGACTGCTTTAATGAAACTACAACAAACTAAGTAAATACTGACAAGCAAAGTAATAATAAAAAAAAAGATCACCAAGAGGTAAGGCCGTAAAGATGAATAGTTCACATAATGTGAATGAGAATTTTTGTCGTTACCTCTGCAAGCTGCTTTTCGGTCATTTCTACACCTTCCAACAGTGTTTTTAAAAGTGGCATTGCTCCAACAGTATCTTCTGATGCATCAATTTTGTTGAAACTCTCTTTTGTTACAGCAGAAGCCCGACCAAGATTGTCTGCAACATCCAGTAAATTCTTTGCAAAACTCTGCAGTAAAGAAAACACACACAAACACATTTCAGAAGAGCTATCAAAGAAATCGAAGGACTCATCCAAAACATAGAAACAAACCTGTGTGGCAAATTTCTTCGAGTTCTCAGCATCACGCTTTGTCCGTTCCATGACATTCTCCATTTCAGCATAACTACGAAGAAATTTGTCTTTCCATTCGGTAAACTCTTTCTGCTTGTTCGCCAGGACTTCCTCTTTTTCCAACAAAAGTTTCACCAGATCGTCTCTGGAAAGGTCATCCATGTCCTTCTCGGAATCTGAATCAGAAAAGGCAGTTCTTTTAGTGCCTCGTCTCCGTCTTTTAACAGATTGAGATGTGGGTTGTGAATCTGAAGGGTAACCTGTTTCCTGACTTTGAGTAGAGGCCTCACCGTTCGCAGCCTCAGCTCCAGCATTATCCCCTTTTTTCTCTGCAGATGTCCCCTGCTCTTGTTCAGGGGATGCAAAGGTTGACATTCCACAGCGTGGGAAAGCAGCAGTGCTATGCAGCCCATTATTCAAAAGTAATGCCTAGCCCAGAAGAAAATGGCCAATGTAGCTTTATTATGTAATTATACGATAAAAAGCTCAAAAAATATTGGTAGGCTTTGTTGATAATAAATGTATGGATTTACATGTTAAGAAAATCCATATTAGACCAAAAGCTTAAACTTCTCAGTCTCCTTACTAAATCTCACTACAATGGCACAAGGAATAGAAGCAGTTCAGAAAGCAATACCGCAACTGACAAATACAGACACACAATACCCAATTTAAGGAAAGGCATTAAGGCAAGAATCAACTTATAATCAATTTGTCTGTAAAGTTCATAATGATATCCAGTAATCCACTTTTAAGATGTTCAAAATTTCAAAACCTTGGAAAGCCGAGTAAGGAAACGCCCTTGTAATATACATGATCAAGAACACAACAAACCAGGACGAATAAGTAGCCACTGGCCCACTAGCCTCCGATTTATCCCACAAACATAGTAAACGAGCAAGATGGTATAGCACGGCGTAGACAAGACAAATACTTCCAGCAAAATGCAAAACAACTTTCACTCTAGGAGAAACTTGAGCCAAAGAGATAACTTTTCCTCAGTTATACTTAACTTTCAACTCTTTCAATTCATTATATTATAGGTTACTAAGGAGATTTAGCTTACCGTTACAAAAATCACTCGACTATACTATATTCATCTATAAAACTCATATCACTAATACTCTAATATGCATCAAAGCATTATAGCAAAGCGACAAATGGAATTCAAAACCTCGAATTCGGAACTTAAGAAAGTAATTTTGCTTTTTGAAGATTCAATTTTCACAAAAAAAATTGATCTTACAAAAGAACTACATCAAATATACCTTAATTCAGAAGATAAACACATTTATTTCAACTCACAAAACATAAAATTAGCAATCAACAACCACTAATTTAAACATTTAAGTGATGAATTCACTAAAATCACCAAAAAGTAGCACATAAAAAAACTCAACTTAAAACATAAATACGATAAATTAAACTCAAAATCTGTTAAATTAGCAATGAAACACTTAATAATTCAAATAATAAAGCAACGAACTTGCGAAAAATCTAAAACCCTAGAAAAACCCTACACAACAAAAAAAATAACAAACTAATCAAATTAAAAAAAAAAAATTAAATCAATTATAAAAAAAAAAAAAAGAGACGAAATACCTTGGTTGGAAATTCAGAGAGAGAGTGAAACCGATTACAGAGGAGAGAGAAAGTGTGATTGTTGACTTGAAGAGAAGAAGAAGAAGTAGTAGATTGAAGGTAATTTCGGCATTGATTGATAGCTGTTCTTGAAGTTCTTCCGAAAACCCTAGTTAACGACATCTTCGAAGGTTCGAGAAATCCGGAATCTAGAGAGAGAAAGTAGAGAGGGTGTTTTAATGGAGGTTGATGATGAAATGGGGAAATGGAGAGAGAGAAAGAGGTGGATTGTCTGAAGGTGAAAGAAGGTTCTTGGAGAAGAAGTAAAGAAAGGGTTTTAAACGGCGTCGTTGTATGGAAATTGATTGGGTTTACGCGTCGTTTTAGTGGGGTTTGGTTGAGGTTTTGTGAATGTTTAAGGGTTTAGGTTTTGGAGGGGTTTAGAAGGATCGAGAGAATTCGAGAAATGGGAGTAGTGTTTAAATTTGGAACTTTTGATTTGATTGAGATCAAGCTAAGGCTTGGGGTAGTCGAGCACCAACTTGAATTAGTTTAGAATTCCGAGGTAGTAGTACATGAAAACTTAAGTCAGGAAAAAATTATGGGTTTCGTAAACCGGCATTACGTCATTTTACTAATTAACATTAATTTATTGGAACCCCACCATCCTTCTCTAAACAATATTAGAGGCTCTATTACATCAAACGATTAGTTTGGAACAAACCATTTTCCTAAACATTACTAACTAGTGGATAAACTCAACTTATGGAGAGGTCAAGCCTAAGTAGAAATTACGAACATTTCTAACACAAAATGGCAATCCAACCGTTAGATATGTAGCACAGGGTGGTAGGGTTGTTGTGTTGAAAATTTGGCATCGATCGTCTTGATTGAGTGGGAAAACTAAAATTCTATAGAGAAACCCTTTTCTCACTATCTGTTTTTCCTTTATTTTGTGCGTTTATATTGTTGCTACTTGTTATCACTAGTTCTCCTCACTCTTATTAAACCCCTAAAATGTCTTTGTTATGACTTATTACATTACATGGACCGAGGACAAAAACACCCACATGGTTTTAACTCAACACTAGTCCAAATATAATGGACTCTTAGTCCAAGTATCAGTGAACCGCCAACATTTGCATTATATGCATTTTATAATCGCACACATTACGTGTATAGACGTATTAAAAACCATTATCGGGGTGTATGTTTGGAGGGATAGGGAGGGGTAAGGATAAGTGGAGAGGGATGTGAGAAATGTTTTGTTTGTTTGGAAAGATAGGGACAGTGAAAGGAATGCTGATAGGGACAAAATGAGTACTTATCCCTAAAAAATAATACCTAGGGGTATAAGGAAGGAGATAACTTTAATGATGTAAAAGACGATTTCAACCATAGTGAAACAAAAGGAGAAGGAAAATTAAGAAATTTAAATAAGGGTAACTATGTAATTTTTTTTGTTATCCCAATCTAATTTCCGACTCATACTAAGCAAGGGATTATGTCAGTTTTATCTTTATCCCACCAATTAATTGACTAATTCCCTATCCGTATCTCATCTTCTTACCCTTCTTATCCCTATCCCTCAAACTAAACGCTCGTATGTGCATATACACTCAAATTGGCGCTTAAATAAGCACCAATATGGGTAGGCACAAGGGCCACACAAACTTGTTCATTCTATTAGGAAAGCCAAATTTTAGTTAAAAGTCTAATTTATCTCCGGTTCCAAACGCCACATCAACCACACCTAAGTCCACAAACCTAACCGTCGCATCGCCACTTCACCACTTAACAACAGATTAACTACCTTGTGGCGCACCTACAACAAAATTAACAACAGCTGTTGCTACTAGGTTGCAATCAAAATTTTATAGTAGTAAAACAATCTTCATTTCTCTTCTTCACTCTCACCCTTTCACCATTCCCGCCTAAATAAGCTTCAATTCAATATACTCACTCCTCCTTTTTCTCCCCAAAAAAACACCTTAAAGCTTCAACAATGGCGTCTCTCAATTCAAACACCAAAACCTTAAACATCGAACAGCAAATTGAAGCCGAAACAATCGAAACCAAAGACTACTTCTTCTGTAAAGTCGGCGAATCCATTCCTCTCATGTCTGATGGCTCAAATTTCGATGCTCAAAACCCTCCGCTAAATCCATTAGTCGTTTCGCAACGTTTAGGTCTCGTTTTCGCCTCTCATTCTTCAGGTAAGTGCTTACAATTTAATCGAAGAAGAAGATTTTTGATTTGATGTGTTTTTATGTTTGTAGATGATTGAATTTTTAATTGCAATGAAATGTTTACTGGAATTTGTGAGAAGGATTTTGTGTTGCGAAGATCAAGGATGTTGTTTCGGCGGCGGAGGCGATTAAGGAGAAAGGAAGTGGTGGTTCTGTTCAGGAGTTGAGTGTTGTTGATGTTCATAATGGTAGGGTTTCGATTTTGGCTCTTTCGATTGATTTGTCGTTCGTTGCGGCTGTTGTTGATGAAGAGATTCAGTGCTTTTCTGTAGAGTCGCTTATCAATCAGGTAGTTTTTTGTAATCATGTATTGGTTTTGAGGATTTTAGTTAATACACTAAGAAGCTCCAATTGTGAATTTATGACTAGCATGCTCTTTCAGTGATTTAGCGAAACGTAATAGTGTAGTGTTGAATGCACTCCTATTTATAATCAAGAACAATATCGATTGGCTTCGGTTGTGATTGGATGGAAAGTAGTTTTATTGAAAAATAACACGAAGTAGTTTCCAACATGAGTGCGATACCAATGTCCTAGGGTCAAGTGTCCGTATGGAAAGAGAAGTTCGAGTAAGATGTAGGCATGTTAAGCAGAACAAAAGATTTGAGTGTTTCAAATTAATGAGAAACGCCTAGTTTAAGAGTTACTAAAGGTTCAATACAAATGAAAATTAGGTTTTCTTTGGTTTGTTCCATGCAAGAAAGGTTAAAGAGAAAAGAAAATGTAAAGGGTTGTTGTGTTTTGGATAGACTTTTCTGTTGTTGTTAGGCTGCAAACATGTCGTTGTGTCCTTGTTTCGTCTGACCTCTTCCCCCCCCCCCCCC
>PYUH01000204.1:1650500-1721414 GCA_016808085.1 Suaeda aralocaspica
ACCATCTTCAGCTAACCATGGTTGTTGCACATTGATCAACTAAACATGGTATTTTAAAATAAATGATTCTAGCTTAATGTTATTAAATAGATGTAAAATAAGTCAATCACTATCAGAAAAGCAAAAAAAAAATAAAATAAAATCGATCAAATATAAGAGTTTTATGTATTTCCACGGTTTTTATATAAGAAGATTTTCACCATATCCTAGGAAAATGACATTAGAAAAGCATTCAAGGATTTTAACAATTTAGAAAGCTATTATGGCAAGCATTGAGCTTCTAAAGTGAATACACGGAAATGATAAAACTGTAAAAGTGATATTCTTTGGACTCTTAGTCGTTACGAAAGCTGGAATAAGGAATGGGATTATGATGCCGGGATCCAACCATATCCGGGATTATGACTTGGGTATGGATTCAAGAATTTTCGATAAGATATTGGAAGGTTGACCATGTTTCTTGCTTGAAATCACTCTGTGCCTAACATCGTTTGAAATTTTGGATATAGAATTTTCCCACGTTCACTTTCACATGCATCAGCATAACAAAACACTTTAACAACACAGTTTGACTGATTAAATGTAGAATGTTAATTTGTGATCTTCTGAAAATAATAATAATAAGTATATTTTAATTATTTGGATGATGAAAAATCTAATTAGATCCCATATGATTATTAACCAGTTAAACAAAGCGTATTATAGTGCGTAACTTAGTTTCAAGTAGCTGAGGCGCACCCACCTTAAATAGTTGTAGGGTGGCGCACCGAGGCAAGGCGTAGAGGGTCATGCCTCTAGTTTTCGTTTTTTTTTTTTTTTTTTTTTTTTTGTTTGTTGATAAGGGTGAAGTTGTGTGGTAATGATATTGTAAATGTTATCAGTGCTTATCCCCAAGTTGGACTAAGTGCGGAGAAGAAACAACATTTTTGGGAGGATCTTGATGAGTTGGTTGAAGGTGTTCCTCACATGAAGAAGTTATATGTTGGAGGTGACTTGAATGGGCATGTTGGGGAACGTCATGATGGTTTTGAGAGTGTTCATGGGAGTTTTGGGTATGGACATAGAGACACTCATGGAGAGACCGTATTGGATTTTGCCCACTCGTATGACTTAACTGTGGCTAATACTTGGTTTAAGAAGCGAGATTACCATTTGATAACTTTTCATAGCAGAGCAAATGCAACTGAAATAGACTTCTTGCTTACGAGGAGGGAGGATAGACAAAGTTGCATAGTTTGCAAAGTCATCCCAAGAGAGAGTGTGGTTACCCAACACCGGCTATTGGTGATGACTATCCGTAGAGAGTGGGAAAAAGAAATGTAGTAAAGGGGAGCTAAGGATAAGATGGTGGACCTTGAGGCATGCAAATGCTAAGGTTTTCATAGAGAAAGTGACCAAGGAGGCGAATTGGGATAAAGAGGCGGATCCAGATGTAGCTTGGTCACAGATGAAGAGTTATTTCCTCAAAGTGACCTAGGAGGTCTTAGGGGAATCAAGGGGAATGAGTATGATGCATAAGGATACTTCTTGGTGGAATGAAGAGGTGAAAGTAGCAATAAAACACATAAGAATTTGTTATTTGACATTGGGAAGATGTAGGACCGAGGAAACCTTCGCAGAGTATAAGGATGCTAAGTGTAAGGCAAAGGTAGCTGTGCGGCAAGCGAAAAAAAAGGTTTTTCAGGAGGTTTATGAAAGGTTAGACTTTAAAGAGGGAGAGAAAGAAATCTATAGAATGGCAAAGCGAAAACAGGAGGCGAGGAAGGTTATTGGCTTGGTAAAGTATGTTAAAGACAAGAACCACAAAGTTTTGGTTCAAGATGAGGACATGAAAGACAGGTGGCAGGGGTACTTCGATGAATTGTTTAATGGCAGTCAAGGAGGTATCACAGGAGATACATCATTGGATGCGGAGGAAATTAACATGGAATATATGCGGAGGATTAGAAGGGTAAAGACTGCTTTGAAAAAGATGAAACTAAAGAGAGCAATTGGGCCTGATGGTATACCAGTGGAGGTGTGGAGGTGTCTGGGTATGGTGAGTATTGAGTGGCTAACAGATTTGTTTAACAAGGTTTGGAAGACTTTGAGGATCCCACAAGATTGGTGAAAGTGCACTTTGTTCCCAGTTTATAAGAACAATGGAGATGTCCAAGATTGTTCTAACTCTCGAGGGATAAAGCTTATGAGCCACACTATGAAGTTGTGGGAGAGGGTGATAGAACATAGGTTAAGGGCATTCACAAGCATTTCTGAAAACCAATTTGGTTTTATGCCTTGGAGATCCACCATGGAAGCAATTCATTTGTCAAGACAAATGATGAAGTTTTATAGGGCGCGGAAGAAGGCCCTCCATATGGTTTTCATTGATCTAGTGAAGGTTTATGATAAGGTTCCAAGAGATGTTTTTTTGTGGGCAATGATGAAGAATGGTATACCATGAAGGTATATTGACCTGGTTAAGAATATGTATCAGGAGGTGTCCATAAGAGTCCTAATGTTAGGACTTGTGGTGGGTTTACTAAGGCTTTCCTATAACAATTGGGTTGCACTAAGGGTCGGCGTTAAGTCCTTTTCTTTTTGCAGTGGTTATGGATGAAGTAACAAGGTCAATCCAAGATAAAATACTATGGTGCATGTTGTTTGCGTATGATATCGTATTGGTAGATGAAACTAAAGAGTGATGGGGTAAAAGCACCCCGAGCGGAACAATTCAAGTGACAAATTAACCACAAACAACACTAGTTTGAGCTAAGTCACAAAACAACCCACGAAAGCTGTTGTATCTCCAAATAACCAAACAACCAGCAACAACTAACACTAATTATATCACAAAAACGCAGCAGCAAAACAGTAGAATAACAATAGCAAACAAGCAAAGAACACACACGGTTTTTACGTGGAAACCCCTTGAATGTGAAGAGTAAAACCACGAGACAATAAGGGAGTCCACCCAAAGTTCTTACTATGATCGAAAGGAATGTTGAACCCCATGTGATTTACACTAATGAGTTGTCCCATATCGGAGAAAGCGGAGATGTTGAACTAGTTTATAGGCGTAAGAGTTACTCCTCCTATTGCCAATTGGTTTTAGGATGGATCCTCCTTGGGCTTGTGGACCGGTTTGACTCTCCTCCTCCTTGTTGGGTTACCCAGGCCCATTTATCTTTAACATGAAATCTAACAAGGAATGTTACAAACACCAATTCCAAGTCTCAAAGTGGGTACATAGATTACCCAACAAAAACAATCACAAAGAGCATAAAACGAAGGAGTAAAGTGAAAGATATCACCAGAAAACAGATGTTCTGTCCAGCGACAATTCTGACGAAACCAGAGCTCAAACGAACGATCCAACCGTCCAAAATGAAGCCCTTGATGTCAGGAACAACCTGTCAAAATTTCGAGGCGATCCAACGGTTTAATTTCTGGCAATTGACAGTTTTGTGACCGGAAAAACCTATATCCCTTTCTCTCTTGTGTTTTCCTTACTTTCACACTACAAAACTCACTTGTGATGTGTGTGTGTTGCCTTCAAGTCATTAACTTGCTTCCTTTAATAGACTCGTTGAGCATTAATTTTTCACAGCAAAATTACCCCAAAAGTCAAACTAACAAGCTTCTTTGAGAAGCTAAAATACTTGGGTAAAAATACCAAATAATGGTAAACCCCAATACGCTTATAAAATGGGTTTCTCCACATAGGAAGGGACACAAGGCCCAACAAATTGGCACGCTATGTGGGACGAAACACACAAGCTTGTATTTGTTACAAGCTACCATTTCTATGGAGAGTGTAAATGTAGCAAATGATGATCCAGCAAAGCTTTGGCATAGAAGACTTGGCCATATGAGTGAAAAGGGGCTAAGTTGTTTAATCAAGAAAAATGTGCTTCCTGACTTGAAATGTGCCAAATTGGACAGATGTCCTCATTGCATGGCTGGAAAGCAGACCAGAGTCTCCTTTAAGAGACACCCTCCATTAAGAAAATCAAGTTTGCTTGAGTTAGTTCATTCTGATGTATGTGGTCCTTTAAAAGTCAAGACTTTTAGTGGTGCACTTACTTTGTTACTTTTATTGATGATTGTTGAAGAAAGTTGTGGGTTTATGCTTTGAAAACTAAAGATCTGGTGCTTGATGTTTTTAAGCAATTTCAAGCTTTAGTTGAAAGGCAAACAGGTTTGAAGTTAAAGTGCATTCGTTCTGACAATGGTGGTGAATACATTGGTCCACTTGATGATTATTGCAAGTCATTGGGTATTAGACATCAGAGAACTACTCAGAAGACTCCTCAATTGAATGGTGTAGCTGAGAGAATGAATAGAACATTGTTGGAGAGAGTTGGATGCTTGCTTTCTTGAGCAAAATTACCAAGACACTTTTGGGGTGAAGCTTTATTTATTGCTGCTCATGTGATTAATTTGTCTCCTTGTGTTCCTTTGAATGGTGATGTTCCGGATAAGGTTTGGTTTGGCAATGAAGTCTCCTACAATCACTTACGTGTCTTTGGGTGTAAAGCTTATGTGCATGTTCCTAGGGATGAGAGATCAAAGCTCGATTCCAAAACTCGCCAGTGTCTTTGTGGGTTATGGTCATGATGAGTTTGGCTACAGGTTTTATGATCCTGTAGAGAAGAAGTTAACTCGAAGTAGAGATGTAGTTTTTGTAGAAGATCAAACTCTTAAAGATATTCAAAAAGTTCAAGGCCTACATCCTCTAGTGGTCATGACTTGGTTGATTTGGAGTTACCACCATTAACTCCTCCCCACTCCAGCTCAACAGGTTGAAGATGATGGTGATGGAGGCAATATTCCTGATGATAATGATGATGTTCAGGATGATGATCATGATGATGATCCCGATGAGCAGCTAGATCCCGATGAGCTTCTCAAAGAAGCTTGTTAGTTTTACTTTTGGGGTAATTTTGCTGTGAAAAATTAATGCTCAACAAGTCTATTAAAGGAAGCAAGTTAATGACTTGAAGGCAACACACACACATCACAAGTGAGTTTTGTAGTGTGAAAGTAAGGAAAACACAAGAGAGAAAGGGATATAGGTTTTTCCGGTTTTCTCAGGACAACCTTCACAAAACAGTCAATTGCCAGAAATTAAATCGTTGGATCACCTCGAAATTTTGACAGCTTGTTCCTGACATCAAGGGCTTCATTTTGGACGGTTGGATCGTTCGTTTGAGCTCCGGTTTGGTCAAATCGTCGCTGGACAGAACCTCTGTTTTCTGGTGATATCTTTTACTTTACTCCTTCGTTTTATGCTCTTTGTGATTGTTTTTGTTGGGTAATCTATGTACCCACTTTGAGACTTGGAATTGGTGTTTGTAACATTCCTTTCAATCATAGTAAGAACTTTGGGTGGACTCCCTTATCGTCTCGTGGTTAGTTTGTCACTTGAATTGTTTCGCTCGGGGTGCTTTTACCCCATCATTCTGGTATCAGAGCCCAGGTTATTCGGGCCTCTTCTAAAAACTGGGTATTTGTCTAAGCCACTGGTGAAGGGCCTATGTTGGATGTTCATTCCCAATGAAGATTATATTGTGCGTTCTGGTGTGCTCTAATTCTAAGGACACTCACAAGTGAGGGGAAGTGTTGAACCCCATGTGATTTACACTAGTGAGTTGTCCCATATCGGAGAAAGAGGAGATATCAAACTAGTTTATAGGCTTAGGAGTTACTCCTCCTATTGTCAGTTGGTTTTAGGATGGAACCTCCTTGGGCTTGTGGACTAGTTTGACTCTCTTCCTCCTTGTTGGGTTACCCATGCCCATTTATCTTTAACATGAAATCTAACAAAGAGGGGTTAATGCCAAATTAGAGCAATGGAGACAAAGGTTGGAGTCTATAGGGTTTAATTTAAGTCGGAGTAAGACGGAAATATGGAATGCCGCTTTGGGACTCCGAGGGGGATAAGTGATGCGGTGGTGAGGTTGGATGGAAAAGTCCTAGATATGCGGGAATGTTTTAAATATCTCGGGTCATTTATCCAAAGGAATGGTGATATTGACGAAGATGTGACACATAGGATTAAATCTGGGTGGCTTTAATGGAGAGCCGCCATGGGAGTGTTATGTGACAAAAACATCCCGTTGAAGTCAAAGGGGAAATTCTAGACAAGTGTTGCTCTACGATACAAAATGTTGTGCTTACAAGAAGGAGCACATTCAAAAAGTAGGAGTTATGGAGATGCGGATGTTGAGATGGATGTACGGGAACACTCTAAGGGATAGAATAAGAAATGAAGTCATACGCCGAAAAGTTGGTGTCGCAGACATTGCAAGCAAATTAAGGGAAGATAGCTTGCGTTGGTTTGGACATGTGAGGCGGAGACTAAGAGAGCCCCGGTGCGACGAGTGGAAGGGTGGGATCATGGAGGTCTTAAACGAGGTTGGGGGAGACTGAAAATGACTTGGTAGAAAGGGGTTAGAAAGGATATGAAGCTTTTAGATTTACAAGAGAATGAGGTTCTTGAACGCAGGGGAAGGAGGAGGAAAATTTATGTGGATGACCACATGGAATGATTATTTTTTGGTTGAGAGAGAGAGAGAGAGGGAAGGAAGGGAGAGAGGGAGGCCGAGAGAGAGAGAGAGCAACGTGAAGACCTCTAGTAGATCCAAGACATTGAAACCTATCCTCATTAATTGGTTACCAAAGGAATGGTTTCATAATTATCCATTCAAATGATTTTCTTATAAAGATCTTAAGTCATCCATTTATTCACCCCGAACTGCCAGTGTTTTATTTTGGGGCGTGGAAGGGGATGGACTGGACTTTAATGCACACATTTTTAATAGTTGAATAAAATCTGTAGTTTTGTTGGGTTTTTGTATTAGGGTATTGCGCCAACTCAGATCCTTGCTATTTTGTATTCCTTATCTTTGTCATCTTTTCTTTGTGCTGTCTTCTAGGTATTTGGTATTTGTTAGTCCATTATTAACACTCATCTACTTTACTGTCTGCATGTTGCTGCTTTCTTGATGTGCAGTGCAGTTAATGCGAGACCTGGTTGATTCCTCCTGTCGCTTTATACATTTATATGGCCACTGATGTGAAGTTGTTTGAATTTTGCAGTGGATTTGCTGTTGTTTCGAACAGGAAGAATACTGATGAGCATATTATGTTGTTTGATTGGTCACAAGGAAACAACCAAGTTTCTGTTGTTTACATTGATAGAGATACTTGGCTTCCAAGAATTGAACTTCAAGGTACTTATTTTGTGTTATTTATATGTCATATATTATGTTACTTTTACAATATATTTTGTGCATTATATACAAACTTTTCTCCTTTTTGTTTTCAGAAAGCGGAGATGATAACTTGATCCTTGGGTTTTGTGTTGACGAGTCTTCAGTTTATGAAAATATGAAAGTCACGGTAGGACTTGAAGAGGAGAGAGAACTTCAACCACATTGTCTTCTTTTGTGTTTGACACTTGAAGGGATGTTTGTTATGTTCAAAGTTGCGAGGTAAGTAAAGTTGCTTTCCATCATCCCTGTGAATTTTGCTGAATTTGTTGCATTTCTCTTTCTCCTTTACTCTGCTTGTTAGCTACATGCGTACACAAATCTTATAATTAGACCTTGCTTAGCTGGGGGTCTTGTTTAGCTAACTTTCTAACGAAAATTATTTATTTATGCTAAGAAAGACAGTGGTCTGTAAAAATTTAAAGACCAATAGTCTTCTGAAAGTGAGTGTGCCTTGTATCCGTGAAAGAAACCCATGTGAAGTCCTAGTAGCAGGCGCTAATGATAAGATTACCAAGTCCTATTCACGTGTAATATCTGTTTCAAATTTTAATAATGCTGTGTATTTTCTGAATTCCATATTCTCCTGTTCTTACAGTTTTGCTGGGCCGCAGCGCTCAAGTCAGGCTTTATCTACCACTTTTAATGCACAAAGCATATCCGCAGTTGGAAATTCTGATATTGGAGGAACTAGTTTGCGATTGGAGGAGAAAGGAGCCAAACAACCTGCTTTTGATTTGAAATTACATAAGCCGAATGCAATCAAAATGAGTAGTGCACTTGATGAACCTTATTCAGGAAAGGATCAAAAGCAATTGGAGCAGAACGAACACACTGTTGGTACCTCAATTTTTGATCAAACCACTAAAAGAATAGTTGGAAGCAGTAGTCAGAAAACTATGACAGATGTCAATTACTCGAAGGCTTTTGGACAGCTAGGGCAGCCTCAAGAGGGTCTAAATTCTGTTGGAGGAGATGTTGGAACAGAAAAAAGGAATACCGAGCATATTGTATTAAAGAATGATAAGTTTCTAGACAAAAACCTGACCAGTAGTGGCTGGGGTGTAGAAGAAAAGGTTGGATTTGTTGGCTTGAACAGTACTCCAACCATCACAACTCCAAACTCCACTCTGGGAAATTCAGGTGTATCTAATGCGAGATCTCTATTCTCATCACCAGCTTTACCCAAAAGTACTCTATCTGGGGATCTTGTTACGTCCACATATGTTTCAAATAGTTCTGGAAACTCTGGTTCTCATCCATCAAATCTGATTAGTTCTGCTACAGGAAAAGCTCCCAATTTCAGTCAGCAATCAATAACTAGCAGTGGTACTTCTGGGATGCTGCTTAGTGTTCCTAGCTCAAAAACACAGCTACAAGAAAGTGGAAAATTACAGAATTTCAGTGGTCAAAGTGTTCATAAAATGTCGGGGAGTGATAAGATGTCTTCTCCCTTTGGACAGACAAATTCTGAACAGAATCTGCCCAAGCAGTTTTCCAATGTAAGATCTTTGCCGCCGTACTTTATATCTTATTCTTATCTTTTGAAATATTCAGATTGTGAATAAAGTGATTGCCTTCCTTTGTGATCTGCCTTGATTGTCATCTTTTATGTAAAGTTTACTCTTTGGAAGATGGTCTAGTGGCAAGGTGTCTTAGAAGTCAATTAACATGTTTCGATGAATTCATGGTTTCATAGAGAGTTTTTGCTAGTTGCTAATAGTTACAAGACACTTAAAAATTGTAATAGGTACTACATTGTATTTTGCAGCCCTTTTGTTTCCAACCTTTCCTTCCCATTTTGTCATTCATGTTATTGCAAGTACGCCAAAGACGTACTAGAGCTTGAAACATTTTCAAACATGGGCTTCCTGTTTCGTAGAATTAGATGTTTCTGATGATTAGATCTGTTTCACTTTCAAACCTGAAATAGGTGACTGGAATTAGCTATAGTCTGTTATGCTGCCCCCTTCTGCACCCACTTACATTTTTGGGGTTCAGCGTATATTGTTTTCTTAAGAATTTTCAGTGAAGGTTTTGTGTTGTTTTCTCTCCCTTGCTTGTATTCTGTCATACTGCCTTCATCTGCAGCCCATTTGCTCTCCTTGCTTGAAAAGTTTTAGCTTGAAAATTTTGTGCTGTTTTATGGCGCCAAGGCTTCATCAATGGAGTCTTGCCCCTGATGAGGGGACTTCTATATACTGTCTTTGTTTTCTCTTCCTCACTGCCTATCCTCATCCACAGTGTAATTGCTATCGTTAATGGCGTCTTTAGAGTTACCCTTTACCAAATTAGCACTACCGTGGGCATTATTAAAGATCAATATCTCTCTAAACTACTAGCATTATTTGCAGCGACAGCCTGATCACTATAATATGGTCATTTGTTTTAATATCTCTTCACTTGCTTGAATGAACAGCTGTAGAAGTGCAGGGCTTGCTTTCTAAATCTGCAATCTGAGCTTCTGATTAAATTTTACCATTTATTTTAGGTACAAAACATGGCAAATGAGTTGGACAAACTTCTTAAATCTATTGAAGAAGCAGGAGGTTTCAGGGATATTTGCACAGCTGCTCATAGGAGTTCAGTAAAATCCTTGGAGGAAGGGATAAATAGTCTATCTAAAAGTAACAGATTGTGGCAGGTAGTGTACTTTATTAGGTTATGTAGGTATTAAATTATTGAAGAGTCTTATTTTACCGACTTTACTCGATTTGTTTTTGATGCTGTAGTGATTGTGGGTTGGGCTTTGAGAAAAAAGGTCTTGATTTTACTATTTACACTATTATAAGGGAAAATATCAAATAAGATATCATTATGTTTTTATTGATGAGCAGTTTCCGATATCTAACTTTTATGATTTGATTTAATGAGGTGGCATTTACAAAACACTCACAGGGCAAACTGTTTGTTTCCTTCGTTCCAAGTGATAGTGCTTGTAGCATAATAACTGTTTCTTTTGGACCAAGTGACTACTTGTAATAGACATTCATGCATATCCACATTAGCATTGATATGAAAATTCATCTATGGATACAATTTAGACGTTAAACGTGAAAGTAATTGATAATATTGTGCAATTTCTTTCCTTTTCTTCACCAGCACCACATGCAAGGATCTTAGGGAATCTCTTTTTTCCTCCCTTCTTTCTGAACAAATTGGAGTAATCGTGTGTGTCTAGACGTCTCTATTTTTCTCTTTTTCAGGTTTGGAATTGTGTATTATCTTTGTTCTGCCTTAGTTCTGTAGCAACTTGTTTCCATCAACTTTATGTCCCTTCATAGTGTAGTCTTACCGAAAACTTATTGCTGCAAAATTTCTAATAGCTAATCTTCCCCTCCCTTTCATAATTCTTCTCATTTTGTAACTTATGAAATTGTTTATTTTGTCTGAAGAGCTGTATGGAGGAACGGCTTATAGAGATACAGCTTCTTCTTGATAAGACTGTGCAAGGTATTCTCTGACACCTATGTAAAAATTCTATTTGGTGTTGTATTTGTTTTACCTGCCTTGGATAAGTGATGAGAAATGTTATTATCTGGCTTCTTATGATCATGTTTCACTGTTTTTCTTTTTCTTTTTT
Organism: Suaeda aralocaspica; assembly: GCA_016808085.1. Classification (NCBI taxonomy): domain Eukaryota; kingdom Viridiplantae; phylum Streptophyta; class Magnoliopsida; order Caryophyllales; family Amaranthaceae; genus Suaeda; species Suaeda aralocaspica. Next base: position 1,661,340 of record PYUH01000204.1, read on the forward strand.
TTTTCTTTTCATCATGACTCTAACACTATCTAACATTCTAAAAAACTGTTTTGGTGTTCCTCATGAATTTGTCATTCAATCGATTTCGCATTTCTCTTGCCCTTGCTTTATTAAATGATAATTTGACCTTTACTTTTATATCTGCTTCAACTATGTTTCAGTTATGGCGAGGAAAACACATATGGAAGGCATTGTTAGGCAAACTTCTGATGGACAATATTGGGAATTATGGAATCGCCAAAAGTTAAATCCAGAACTTGATCAAAAGCAACTTAATGTATTAAATCAGAATCAGGTATGGCTATTGATCCCTTGCCTTATCTTTCATGGAACCAAACAAAGGGAAAAGGAAAAAGTAGCAAATGACGCCATTAACTTTACCCAATTATGAAATTAACAGCCACTAACTTTCCAATGTAGCAATTAAGCCACATTACTTTACCCAAATCATTTCTTTTTTGTTGACATATTACATGATCATCTAGAGTAGTGTACAAGTATTATTAATCTCTTACAAAATACACCTAAAATGCTACAAATTAAGTTGTTTTTGGCATTGTGTTCAAGACAAAGGCTCATAGCAAAGCCTACAACACACAGTTTTTCACTAATTTAATCTTTGGATTTTCATTTGTTATCTAATTACTCATTATTAATGGTTTCCTGAGGTCTTTAGAATTATCGATTTTTCATAATATCTTACATGGATTTGAGTATTTGACTTTGCAACTATGTATTGGGAATCAAGCATGTTCGAAAAGGTTTAATACTTGATGTGTATTTAAAAGCATCTATTTAATTTCATTTATTTAATTTTGTTGAGTCGTCTATTAATCATAAGATTGGATTTCGTCAATCCAAAAGACTCGCATGATTAGTAGAATTAGGAGTTTTATTATCTTAGATTAGGTTGTTAGGATTTTATTATCCTAATATTTGATTAAGATAATATTTTAATTTTTATGATTAGTTTTTAGGATTTTGTCTTTTAATTTGTTATCTTAATTGGCATGAGATTTTTGCCTATAAATAGTTCCGTTAGTCATTAACAAAATTCAAGTTTTGTGTTTTGAGTCAGTTTGACTTGAGGTAGCGTTGCTATCGTGGTGCGTCCACTTATTCATAAGGTTATCTATCTATTGATTTTAATTATCAAATTAGTCCAATTTAGTTACCATCAAAACGAAATCTACAAAATAATCGGACCTTAATCGATAAATTCGAACCCCCTCTAATTCCACATCAATACTTTAAATTATTTCATGCAAGAAGTAGACTAGTATTAATAATGATCAGCCTCAGGTTTGTCAAAAATGAAATTTGTTTATGGTATCTGCTTGTGGGAAACAAAGAGTTTAGTAGAAAGTCAAGGGAAAATAAGAAAAGAGAACATGAAAACTATAGCAAAGTTCCTAGATAGATATGAAGGGTGAATCTTTTGTATATGTGTATTTTAGGTGTATTTTACCAATATAAAGGTTAACTAATTTAATGGTTTAGTGTGTCGTTTCACCAATTTCACCTGCACAACTGGTAAAGTAAGGGGGCTTGGTTGCCATATTGCAAAGTTGAGGGATTATTAATTGGTTAAAGTTAAGGGGTAATTCACCTCTACTGTAAAAAGTTTTCCTTAGAAATTGTTTTCTGTACATACAAACGGAGCCTGTATGAAATACCTACGCCATGCTGACCGGAGATTTAAACAATTTTTTCCAATACCTATGGTCCTATGGATACACCGATATCAATGTTAACATCGCTTGAAGAATCTTAATTGAGGTCTAACGGGAATGTTATCGCATTTATGTTTCCCTAATCTTATAGCAACTAAGATATTGTTTGCAGTGTATCCTGGGATCTATTGCATAAAAATTTCATTGCTGATACTTGATAAGAAAGATACACAAATATGATCCATTTTTCATTATTCTAAGACAATTTTAAGTGAAAGAGTAATGATTTTTGGCTCTCTATAGATTAGCAAATGGTACTAGACTATTACATGCGATGATTGTCATGGTTATAGGTGTATCATTGACTATATTAAGTTTTGCACAGGATCTTATCAACCGAATGATTGAACTGGAAAAACATTTCAACACTCTTGAGCTGAATCTATTTGGTGAAAGCAGTGGAACTCACTTGGTTTCTCGAGCTCTCAACTCGAGATCTGTGCCATTGAGGTATTGGTCTGTTTTGTCTTGACAAGTTTATATGATGCAGCTCACCAGTGATGAGATCTGTACCTGGTATTATGATTCACTGTATGTGAGCAGCATCTAAACAAGTTTCATATTTAATTGTTAAGAATTTTAGATACTTGAATTTTGGCATTTTGCTTTTGGACAAAATTGTGGTTTCACCAATCATTCTAGTGTCATATCAAGGCCTTTTTGGGTTCACCTGAAATAAGTAGATATGATGTGACTAGAACTACTCTTAGATATGAAGATTGTTATTGATTTATAAAATTTTTAATTAGCTATAGTTATGACTTTTTTTTGCCCAGTTAGTAATCATCTGACCATTATAACCTATTACAATTCTGTTAAGTATATATGTGTACAAGCGTGTGACTCAACAAGTAAAGCATAGAAAACAAATTTTGATGTAAATAAAGTTGTTATATTGTTCTATGAATGCTCCGTAACTATGCATACATAAGATTGTATATTGCGAATGCCTGTTGATGATTTTGGTTGGCTGGTGCAAAAGGAAGGCACTAACATGACCTTGGGATTTTGTGGAAGTGTTGAAGCATTCCTAGGATGAGTATTGTATGTACACTAGAAATGAGTGATTATCACAGAGAAAAAGCTCACAGAGGGTGGGTAAGTTAATTAGTAACTACAAAAAGAATAAAATCAAGTTAAATCATTCAAAAAAAGCTGGTAGAGGGTGGGCAAGTTAATTATAACTATATAAAGAATAAAATTAAGCTATTCGGTAACTAACAATGCTTTTATGATTAAAAAAACTACTGGCTCCATCTGGTTTTTCAGTTGTAAGAAGTCTTCATGCATGAAATAAAATGAAAATTCTGTATTTGAGTGTAAAAAAACTGAGAGGTTTGGAAACAAATGACCTTTTAGGCTTCTGTATTTCTTCTTTTTTTGGTGTGTGTTTAGCTGGGAGCATTCAAAGAGTCTTCGTTTAGTAAAACTTTAATGCAGGGATTGTTTTTCTTGTCTATTTAGCAAATTATGTTTTTTGTAACTAGTTCCTAGTTTCCTATGTATATAAGTCTGTTGCTTTGAAATGCAGGTATCTGCAAAGTGTGAAGTCTGTTGTTGGGAGCTTGTTTAACCTTTTCCATGAATGATATTAAATATGCTTAATGGTTTACATTAAGTGGTTTGTGTTTGATGGAATCTTTATGTTAAAAAACCTGACATCATCTGTCCCTCCAACCCCAATGTAGCAAAGGTGTCTGATATTGTCCAAGGAGATTGTTCTAGCTGACACTGATGGGCTGATTCGGTTATTTTTTTGCAGGCACAACCAGTCATTGCATGCTATTCATAATGCAACAATTTCACAACTAGCTGCTGCTAAGCAACTTTCTGATTCTCTGTCCAAACAAATGGATGTGCTGAGCATCAAATCACCTCCAACAAAACAAGCCTCTGTGAGAAGGCAAGTGTTTGAGTCAATCGGGATACCTTACCCTGACGACTCTCTTTGTTCTCCAAACACCACAAAGTTTATGGACTCCCCATCAAACAGGCACCCATCGGTGTCACGCTCAGCTGGAACTCATGCTGAATTCAAAAAGATCCACTTAAGTGGTGCGAGTAGTCATGATCTTGAAACTGCAAGGAGGAGGAGAGATTCACTAGACAGGGTAAATATTTATTATAATTGCTTTTTATAAATTTTCTCCATGCATGCCTTCATTGTGCTGTTCTGTGAAGTTTCCCTGTATTGTGTGATGTTTAATATCTTTATTTATTAATTAAGTGCTTTGTTTGGGTTATTAATATCTTTAGTTATTAATTTTCAGAATTGGGCCAATTTTGAGGCTCCTAAAACAACAGTCAAGAGGATGGTGGTACAAAATGAGCCCCAGAAAGTTGGCAGCCTGTTCTCTTCAGTAGATAAGCAATTTGTTAGTCCTGGCAAATTGGAAAGACCAATAGCTAACTATTCCAAAACTCTTGCAGGACATGTTAGGAATGGTAAGCATTGAAGATTGGAGAAAAGTTATCTTGAAACTCCTTTCATGTACTTGAATTTCTTCTGACAAACGAATCTCCCCTCCCCTCACTGTCCTAACACACACACACACACACACACACACACACACACAAAGTCGACTCTTAATGAAAATTCTATGATTGCACAGGTACACCACAAAATCTCAACTCTGATGCTAGGGCTACATCCAAATTCAAGCCGGCTGGTAGCAGTCTTGAACTGCCACAGACTGGAACTGAGCAGCCTTTTAGATTGCAGCTCTGCCAAGGAGAGAGTATTTCAGCCTCTCAAAACAGATCATCATCCTTATCGACAGCATTTGTTGATCCAAATATAAAGAAAGAGAGCATTCTTTCCACTGCTGAAAGACAAGGGGCTCGCATAGGGAATATTGACAAGTTTGATGGATCTCTTACTGCTTCAGTTAACACCAAGCCTTCTGTGTTGCAGTTTGCTGAAGAAAATTCAACCACTGAAAAGATCCAGCCACCGCCATTCTCCTTTCAAATCGGTGACCAGGCATCGATTTCTGGCAGCAAAGAAACTGAACCAACAAAGCCTGTTGAAATCTTTTCGGAGGTTTCGACTAGTATGCACGATGCTGAAGCCTCACCTTCAGTATTTCCATCTGTCAGCTCTTTCTCCTTACCTAATTTTAGAATGCAGAGTTCACCAATCAAAGCAGTAGAAGGTGAATCTAATGCCTGTACAAAGAGGGCTGGAGATTCTAATAATGAAGTTTCAGCCGTCTCTGTATCTTCCTCATTTGAAGCGTCGTTGAGTTCTTTAGCAACCAGAGATTCCAAGGAGGTTCTACGATTCCCGTCAGCCCTTTCTGTTTCTGCATCCCAAGCAACACCTGTGAATTCCCTGTCTTCTAAGGTTACAGAGGTGGTAGATTCTGATTCCACTGAATCTTCTGGAAATCCCGTCATAGAGCCTTTAAAGATAAGGCTTCAAGCTGCTGCTAACAAAGAGAGTGCTGAGAAGTCAACCTCTACTTCTAGCGAAGGATTTAAATTTGTTCATTCGACTCCATCTGTGTCTTCAACTGATGGACCAAATACACTTGCCTTAAGCACTGACACGAATAAGAGTGCCACACATGCATCTGGTTCGGTATCAAATACTCCAGAAAAGCAACATGCAACAGTCACATCATCCTCAGTATTTTCTTCAGAACTTGGAGGTTCCACTGGTGAAAAGAGCAACACTGATGCTACTGTAACCCAGGAAGATGAAATGGAAGAAGAGGCACCAGAAACAAATCAAACTGCCCAGAATTCTCTTGGAAGCTTTGCTGGATTTGGGATTGGATCAACACCTAGTGCTACAGCTCCCAAATCTAATCCATTTGGTGGTTCCATTACTAGTGCCCCACAAACTATATCAAGCTCAATTTCTCTGACTGTTTCCTCTGGAGAGTTGTTCCGTCCTGCATCATTTAGTTTTCAGCCTCTGCAGGCTTCTCAGCCGTCTCAAACTCCAAATGTTGGAGCTGCTAATGCATTTAATTTTGCAAATACTTCTCCGCAGGTCTCTTCAGGAAGTGGGTTTGGTCAACCGTCTCAGATTGGCTCTGGACAACAGGCTTTGGGTTCAGTTCTTGGTTCATTTGGACAATCAAGGCAACTTGGTGCTGGCTTACCAGGTAGTGGTTTTGGTCTTCCTCAGTCTCCTGGTGGTGGCTTTCTAAATTCACCCACTAGTGGCTTCGGTGGTGGTTTTGCTACTGCAGCTACTGGTGGAGGTGGATTTGCATCTGCAACCCCAAGTGGAGGTGGTTTTGCTGCCGCTGCAGCTCCGACTGGAGGCGGGTTTTCTGCTGCTGCAGCTCCGACTGGAGGCGGGTTTGCTGCGGCTGCAGCTCCGACTGGAGGCGGGTTTGCTGCTGCATCTAGTGGGGGTGAGTTTTCTTACAATACTTGATCTTTGTATTTGATTACCTGGTAATACATTCTAACTGACAGTTTTTTAATAATATTTTGCAGTTGGTGGATTTGGTGGCTTTAGTAAAGCAGGGAATAATGCCTTTTCTGGTTTTGGTGGTGCTGCGGGAGGAAGGCATGCACCGTCGGATCTGTTTACACAAATGAGAAAATAGAATGTCCTGATCAAGAGTGACCATCCCAGGCCATAGCTGTATGTGATTCTTAGAATTTTTTTTTATGGTAGTATAGACAAATGCAATCATCCCTTATTTAAATTAGAAAACTGTCGGTCTTAAAGTTAAGCCTTGAATCGGAAATTGCATCATCAACAACAGTCACTTGTAGAAAGAGTATGTTGTATGTACTGATAGAAATAGAGCAAAATGATATTTAAGGCTCAATTGGCTTATGGTTTTGGAAAATGAAATTGGGAATAATCTAGCACGGATATCAGTTTAACAAATATTGTCAATACAATTTGATTTGTGTTGCAGAATGTTACAATCATTGAGCAAGGTAGACAAACTTAATTCAATATAAAATACAGAGCAAGTCATTTTAATGGAGAAGCATAGTATCATTTTAAACCGTTTGCAAAGCCATTTGATATTTAGTGTCCCAAGTCATTTATAGTTGTTTTGCTTTTTTAACTTATAACTTATTACATTACAAGTTACAACCTCTGCAATCTAATTTCACACTAGACAATAAACACATTATGAAAAACAAACAAAAGCATATTTGATAATTATAGCCGACCCGGAACATTGCCCGGGCCAAAATTCTAGTTCAATATTAAATAATTCTCTTATCATGCAAATGGTATGCAAAGCCATGTTGTCTTAAGTGTCTGTAGAATTTGGCAATTATTATCACTAATAATCATATCAAGGACTAAGGGCGACGTTTCCCACACAAAGGAGTAAACATGATGTCAACCAAAATTTCCAACAGAGAGGTTGGTGTGATCCTTGTGATGGGACAAGGTTTACATTACAGTTATTTCCCAGACACTAGCAAACTCATTCTGTCTCAGTTTAGAGTTTTAAATTTGCTGAGAAGCTCTGGAATGTCATATGCCAACATATCATCAACCCCTTGAATCAGTTTAGGTTTCAGCTTCTCAAACTTGTCAATGTTATAACCCCTGAGGACTTCCTTAAAATGTTCCACATCGGGGAAATCCCCTGCTGGTAAGTGGTACTCTCGCTGGACCTAAGCATAAGTTTAAGATCTTAAGTAATGGAGTTTGCTATAGTAATTGAAAGGATCTGCACAAGCTGATTTGCTAGTATAACAAATTCTAAAAAGAAAAAGAAAGTTATGGGGTTAGCTAAGAACCTTTCTGAATTCAATCTCCAAGTTGTCGATAAGAGTCTCTTGTGCCTTGGCCTTGCCTATCAAAACAGGCATCTCCTTCTTTAAACGACTGATAATAAGGGCATGTATCTTTGCTGCCCTAGCACGCTTCACAAATTCGTTCACCTAGAAACCGAACACCATCATCATGAAAATCTGTTGTCAGGTATGCTACATGATAGGCAGCGTCTGTTCCTACTACAAGTTCATAATAACATCTAGCAACCAATTGATAATTTAAATCACCATTTCAACAGATAGTAGGTAACTCAGTGACTAGTTTATATCCTTCAATTCAGTTCAGCGAAACTTACTCTTCGATTACAAGCATTCTTCGGAATATCTTTGAGATCAGCAAGAAGATCATTCTGTTCTTTAATGAAAAGGTCTTGTGCCATTGGACCAGCAACTGCTTCATTTAAAGGCTCGTCATTAAAAGAACTGAAAAAAGGCAGTTATTAGCACCATAAAATGAGCATTACGGCAATAAGCAAGATAAAGGTTGGATGAGATTAATTAAAGAGCACTTGTAGTTCATAATGATAAACTCTGCTACTCCCAATTCCCCAAATTCAACTTAACTCGAGAAGGCGTACCCGATGTACACACGAGTAACTTCAGGAGTATTTAGAACCTTTCCAAGTGACCACATCAAGGCTCCATATATCCTCATCAACTGCCATATACCCAAAAGAGCAAAGCAAAAGGGGGGAGTAACACAGATATACACATAAATAGTTAATTTCCATTCCACTGTACACTTCAAAAGATTGTCAGACCAAATATATGAACTTTAAGATGATAATTAACCTGCTGAGTGTCCACTTGATCTGCCTTGTTCAAAACTACACGTATCTTATCATCATGACCTCGTAGAGATGAGATCACACGCTTGAACTCATCACTAATATCAAGTTTGTGAGGATCAAAAAGGAGCAGGATGAGGTCACACTTGGCAGCAAACCAAGATGTCACACCAGTGAAGTCATAACTCCTTTCTATTCGTTGCTTTTCCCCAGACAACACTCCAGGGGTATCAATGAAAGTCATATGCTCCAAAAGCTTCAAGAAATAAAAAGAAAAATTCGCTTCCTGCTATCATATATAAAAAAGGACAAAAATGAGGTATATTACAAGTAACTCACCGGGTGCGGCATCTGAGCACACTCAAATTTTGACAGAAAGGCAGACCCGAATACTGTAAGACCTTTGTATGGCATGTCTTCTTGAACAGTAATAGTGTTCCCTGGTATACGTCTTTCATCAGGACCAGACTGCAGAAATTTATATTGGATTAACCCAAAATATGACTTGCATCAGCAATTATTCGACAAAAACAGAAAAGGAAGAAATTAAACCTTTCAGCAGTACAATAAGATTCAGACAAAACAATTCCTTTTTCAAGTTACCATAATGACAATAAATCTATCTGTAGTTGGCTCTGGTCCAACATGTGCTCCTACAAATAACCAGTAAAGGAGGTGAATCAGAAAATTCTTAACACTACACTACTGATTCCAACATAAAAATACGAAAAACGGAGCATATAGCTACCAGGATAAGCTTTTTCTAGCAAGTGTTTGATGAAGGTTGTTTTCCCAGTGGAATACTGTCCCAAAAGCATCACCATAGGCTTTGCATCAAAATCGCCATTTGTCTACTCCAGAAAAAGAAAAAGAGAAAATTGTAAGTAGGATTGGCATTCAAGAATAAGGTAAGGTATCGCTATGAAAACACAAATATGAGGTATAAATCAGTTAGCCAGGAATTGGTAGAACACATGCCCCTCACTTACCAATAAAGGTGATGCAAAATCATGATATTGGTAAGTTAGTTCTAGTGGCTTCAGCTTCTGTTCGTACAACCTTTTTAAACCATCAAATATAGATGTCATGAAAGACAACTGTTCCTGAAAAGTGTGCCCAAGAAAGTAGGTCTATGTTTAGTAGTCTCTACCTCGATATTTGAGCACCAGATTATAATATAACTAATTGAAACGTCAAAAAACAAAAACACTTGAAATGAAGAAAAAAAATAAAAGCAACGAACCAGTAGCCAAACATTAAAAACAGAAGCAAGAAGTTCTTAGCAATAAGTAGGTCTACCCAGCTACCAAATTATCCAAGACACCGGGTAGAGACAAGACTACTCATGAAAATCGGAAGTCCAAAAAATAAGGTGCATTACAGCAGCTAGTCTATACAAGTCATCCTGCAATTGACAGGAAGATGTTTTCCATATTAAAATAATCAGTAGTTTATGGCAGCATGATCACACAAGTGAACTACATATGCAGAAATTTCATATGTTCAGTGTCCTTCATGGAAGATTTTTTAGCATACAACATCAAAGTTTTCCCGCTATCAAGAGGCTCCACACCTGTTTTCACAAACTAGTTTGGTGTTCTCTCCTTAGGAATATACAAATGCACACCCCACGGGCCTAGGGGTCCTTCAGGCACCATCCTATGTCATCTTTGGAGCCAAGAAGTTGTCTTTATGCCTCCCTAAGACCCATGGACTTGTCAAAACAACTTTGGGCTTTTTAAAGAGGCCTCAAGAACCCTTTCAAACATCAAATACAGCCTCTGAAGAGCTGTTCGTGGCTTCAGTCATCTCATTTCCACCTTACATTCGTGCCATGAACATTGGGACGCACCATGAGGCTCCACAACTGATTTTATCCATTTAAAGAGGCAGGGCATCATCAAAAAGAGGAATTTAAAATATGCAATACATTGGGGCAAGAGGTTATTTTGACACTATCAAAGTATCAAATGCCCTAAATGGTACAAAAACTTTGTTCAGAGGCTTTCTTGTGAACCAAATACCATGCCATATTGCCATAATGGATTTGACCATTTTTTTTGGCGGCCCCGGAACGCACCAAAAGCATGATAGCCTTTATTTTGAACTTCTGGATTGGGCACTTCATTTGTAGGTTCTTACCCTCCACCCCTTAAACTCACAGCAAATTTGGTACTTCTATGAGGGTTTAGATAAAAAAGATTCACTTCTATCACACTCAAAGCTCACTCCTATATCACTAGCTCAGTGGTTAAGTTGCTTATGCCTAGCTAGCTTCATAAGCCTCTCTCATATAACAATTTATCTGTCTCGTTCTTGGACAATGCCAAATGTCCTATTCCTTCAACGAAATCTAGGGCCATTGTTAACTCCTAGAAATATACTCGAAACACAAACAATGAACAAATGTCTCTTAATTGTTCTATTTTTGAGGACTAATAAATTACGAATTTCTACAATTTAACCCTACTCTCACCTACTTCGGAAACCTTAAGCTTTTGAATAGTAAATCTTCTGCTTCGATACAAAATTCAGCCCACTTAGTTAGTTATATCTTTTTGGTGCAAAGTTAGTAATATCCTAAGTTTCACAAATGCTAAGTCCCTCACTAATTTCTTGATCTCTAGCATATAAAGTATTTTCATCCTCCATAATACAAAGACACAAATCATTATTCTGATCAACATTTTCGGACCGTAACTCCATCTCAAACACAGTTTCTTCTTAATTGCTTAATAATCAATCCACTATCCAATTTCAACTTGAATAAGCCAATTTTACAACTTCTCAATTTTTCATTCTCCTAATCACAAATTAAAGCTTACATTGCTGAAGCCATTAATCCATTACTACTTGAATCCATTATTCCATCAAAACGAAACAAAATCAACGAAGAATTTGTGCTCATAATTAAAGTTTCAAACCACAAAAAAATCACATCATTAATCAATCAAAAACTATAATTCAAAAGCATAGAATTAATCTGCAATGAATCAATTTAGCACAATTCCTAAAAAAAAAAAAAGATAAAAAGAGAGAAATTAGAAATGCTTACTTCGTCGGAAATGTTGGAGAAAGAATGGTAGCCATTGAAGTGATGAAGGTAGTGTTGATTGAGGATAACAGTAGAGTGAGAAGGAAGAGAGAGAAAGTAGAAGCTTCGAGAATATGGAAGAAGCTTCTTCAATGGTGGTGACCTTCGAAGAAACAATGATGCCGCCATTTTCGCAGAATCAAGAGAGAAAAAATTGAGAATTGGAAAGAAGACTGTTCTTATTACAGGGTTACAGTTGTCGAAAACGGCGTCGTTACATCCTTAATTCTTGACTAAGAAGTAAGAACTAAGAACAACCTTACCAAAATATTGGGAAACGGATTAAAACTCGTGTAATGCAGAAGCTAGTATAATATAATCTAACCTACTCGTAACATGTTACCTCCGTTATTGAATAATTGTAACACTTTTAAAATATGGATGATACACATTAATAGCAATACTTATTTTATTTCTGTTTTTGACAATTTTTTTAAGGCTTTTTTTGTATTTTAGCACTTTATATTTATCATTTTTTGAATTTTAGTACCTTATTTTTTTTTTTAATTTTAATACCTTATATTTTTTAAAAACACAAAAATTGGTACCAGTTAATATTTCCGTCACTAATTCTGTTTAATGGGGCCCATTGTAACTAACTAATTTAATTTTCTCCTTATTCCAACTGATTACCCTCATTTTATTACACTTTCTCTCTTCAATCACCAATGTAATCATCCCTAAAAACCCATATTAAACCCTAAAAATTTACCCAAAACTCTTGTGTAAGCAACAAATTCATTAAAGAAAATAAAGAAGTTTACAAAAAGTCAAGGAGGTTTCTCCTCCAAATTTACCAAGCATTAACTAAATTATAATTAGCATCCTTATCTCCAATGTCTTCTCTAATAGTATATATCAACTACTTTGGTACAATCTGAGAGAATATGGACTGTTTGCCACTGATTATTTCATATTATTTTTAAGCCTTCTAAAATAGTCATAACCTATGTCATTTGTGCACTCTCCACTCTCAACACTCAACAAAGCACACCCTATGGTAGCCATCACTAGTTAGAGTGATTTAGAATTAACATCCATGAATTAGGATTAACCCCTCTCAACCAGCAATGAAACCATCGCCACCATTCAAACCAACCACCCACTGAAACACCCCACCACCATTCAAATCGATCTTCGAAACACCCTTAAAAAGTGTGCATGCAACAAAAAAAAAGAAGGGAGTATTTTGTATAAAAGTAATGATTTGAAATGTGGTCTGTTGAGATTTTGTTGACACATGGTCAAATCGGTTTATGACACATTGTCAAATTATATTGTGACATATGATAGCCTTTAGCTATAAGTCACATCAGTAATTATTTAGCAAAAAAATAATATGTTATTCACTTATTCACATAATACAACAATGTTATTCTGTTTTCAATGATAACAAGCAAATATGTTTGGCTTAAGCATTATAAGATACGGATCAAAGCGCTACAATGGACATATAATTTGACCATCAAAACCTTGCTTAGCAAACGAAGTTATTGCAACTAATTTGAAACAGAGGTATTAGAAAAAGCAATACTTATATAGCTAAATAATATCGTGATAACTCACCAACAATGGAACAAACGTGTAATGTAATTGAAATTTGAAAGAGTCGCCTTATATAATTAGGGAGTAAAATTCAAACACAAAATGATATAGAGTAATTGCTTTGGTAAATTAATTAAGTATTGGTGATTGGGGCTTAACTGAAATTGGTATATTTAGTTAAATACTCCATAAGTCCGTATTATGACTTTGACACTTTAACAAAATCAACGTCCTAAGGGCTAAGAAAAAGCTAATATTCTGTAATAAATTATCAATTGATTCCCTCTATAATTTTTTATCACAGATAATTGTATAACCATCTCTTTATATACATCTCCGACCGATGATAATTCAACATATTTATCTCATAATAGATGGATTTTTATCTTAAACTTGATTCCCTTAATTTACTAATATTATGTTTTTATGATTTTTTTTTGACCAAATGTATCATTGATCTGAATATATTCATAATTTTTAATAATATTCACATTTTATGTTAAATTTATATGCGTATATATAAAAATTAACTTTTTTTCATTAGATAGGATAAATATACATTATTAGGTAAACCTATAATTGTTCATTATATAAATATACAATTCATACCCCAATTTAATCGACTAATTGTTCAAGAGAAAAGGTAAACCTATAAAATACCACAAACCCCTCCCGAGTATCTATGGCTTCCTTAATTTGCAATCAAGCCTACTCCTGTGGAATCATGCAAATCAAAGACTTTAATCACAAAACCCTAACTTTCTAACAATCCATTCAACCTACTCTCGTGGAGAATTTCTTGTTCTTAATTGAAATATTCAAATTCATCAATACCCAATCCCCATTGTGATAAAGACAATGAATTCATAATATTACCAATTATCCCTAATCTAGTATTGGCATAAGCACAATCAATTAAGCATGAACAATCAACAATTAAATTAGGGATTTTACAATATTGCTCAAGGATCAATCATGGTTAGGGCTTGACCAAACCCTAGATTAATAAAACTACTCACACATAATTGTTAAATAAACAAAACAAATATTAAAAGAAAGCATGATTAACATCAATAAAAAGAGAATAGAGAAAAGGAGATATTACTTGAATTCATGAAATTGCCAAATCAATGTTAAAGGAACTAAAGTTGAGAATGTGTGCCAAAAACTAAGGAGAATTAAAGCTTTTTTCTAAAACAAAACTGATATTGAAGTATGTGTGTGGAATTAGAATGAAAAAAACCTCTCTAAAAGCCTATTTAGATGCTAGGAATATGAAGTGTTTTCTACATCAAAGAAGAGGCTGCAACCAGGGTGTGGCATGTGATATTATGCCACAACTAGGGTGCGGAGTAGGCTGGTTTTTTGCTTCAAAACACTTCAAAATCAAGTGGCCACAACTAGGTTGTGGCAACCGTCATTTCCACAACCATGTTGCGGTAGATCTTCATGAGCAACCCTTTTGAAACTTTTCACCATCATAAACGCCTTATTTTGTCCTTTTTTGATCAACATCCAATTAGCTCTACTTGCATCTCCAATAATCCTAGCAAAAACACCTAAAACCTACAAAAACAAAGCAAAATACACCCGAGAAGAGCAATAGCAAAGTATTAAGCATAATAGGTCAAAAAGGTTGAAACTATGGGAAAAGTAAGATGAAAACACACAAATTTAGCATAGAAATATGAGTATAAAATGGTGTTATCATCGGACATGTGAGACGGAGACCACAAGGAGCCCGGTGCGACGAATGGAAGGATGGGACCGTGGGATCATGGGAATATAAAACGAGGTAGGGGGAGACCGAAAATGACTTGGTGTGAAGGGTTAGAAAGGATATGAAGCTTTTAGATTTACATGAGAATGAGGTTCTCAATCGCAGGGGATGGAGGAGGAAAATTTATGTGGATGACCACATGAAATGATTACTTTTGGTTCATGTAGCCGACGCCATTTCTCGAATTAAGGCTCTAATTGATTTGATTTGGGGAAAAATTGCGAGAAGAAACCTTAATTTATTATTATTATTATTATTATTATTTTTTTTTTTTTTGCGAAGAAAAACCTTTTAATATATATATATATGTTTTGCTAAGAAACTTTTAACTAAAATTTTTTTTCTAGAAGAAACGAAATGCCTATTTTTCGGTGCTGATCATATTTTTCCGACGTTGACCACTCTAATTTTCTTGATTGCACCCTCTATTGTTATATTTGCACCCTTTTTACCCTTTTCAATTTAAAACTAACCACACAAACCTATCTCATACTCTCCACTACCTTCTCCATCACCCTCACCATCTTCATGAGCACACATTGTTGATACTTAATTGCAGAGCAAGCATTTATAGTTCAACCAAAAATTCTAAAGACATATA
Organism: Suaeda aralocaspica; assembly: GCA_016808085.1. Classification (NCBI taxonomy): domain Eukaryota; kingdom Viridiplantae; phylum Streptophyta; class Magnoliopsida; order Caryophyllales; family Amaranthaceae; genus Suaeda; species Suaeda aralocaspica. The sequence goes on from PYUH01000204.1 coordinate 1,676,653, forward strand.
ATTAAGCCGATTGGAATTTGTAATTAATTGAATAGTTGATACATGAAATTTTGCTTTACCAAAACTTGCATCCTCAACTTCCTCTCAAGATGACTAAGCTATTAGCTCATCACTCATTAGTCTTGTGTAGAACTATGAGGTTCATGCTACTAATGTGCCGAGTGCTTCTAGTATCTTATCATCAGTCTCGAATTTTATGTCTTTCTTGTCTCGTCCAATCTTAACATACTCCTCATACCGCTCCTTTAGATCGTCTGGAAGATAGGTTGTAGCTTGCCATCCTAGGATTTCCATGGCTGCTCTTGGCTCAGCATAAAAGTGCTGCATAAAGCATTCATATCGAAAAACTCACTATATCAGGAAATGAAAAATTGACTGTATGTACATTTTTCAATCAGACGGAAGATACACCAGAAAAACACTTCTACTCGTACATTGAGAACCATGAACGAGTCCTTAATTACCATAGTAAAAGGAACTGTATGTCATTAAATGGTACAGTATGAATCATTACCATGTTACGGAAAGGAAAGGCTTTCTTGGCATCAACTCCGACAGCCTTTGGATCATAGTGCACAATTTTGACAGGCCGGCCTGTAGCTTGAGCACAGAGCTTAGCCATTCCATCAAGGGTCACTGCTCGGTCACTTACACAGTTGAAGATGTTTCCACTTGCTGCAGACGGGTTTTCAACTGCTTGAGTAAGCATGGATGATAAATCCCTTACGTGACTGATGTTCATAAGCTGCATTCCTGAACCTGGGATAGGCACTGGCCTGTCTCGGACAATCCCTACCATCAGACACCAAAAATCAGTGAATAGAATTAGTTTAATCAAAAGAAAGTAATCTGTAACTAAGAATCTACAATAGTGACAGACCAACAAGTCTCTTATAATCCAAACTATCCAACTTGATCAGCAAAAATAAATTTCATGACATAATTTCAAACTCTTAAGTAGTAACTACACAGTTCTGTAAAACACATCAGAAGAATACAATGATGAAACATACTGTCGAAAAACCATTCTTCACAATCTTTGTTGTTTCCTGATCCAATCATGTATTGTGGACGAAACACTGCCCAGCTACCAAAAGTCTTAGCAATGTACTCTTCTACTGCAACGTGTGAGGCATCAGCATTCACAACATCCTATAACAATTTAATCAACCTTAGCAATTCGTCTGACCTACATACTCTCATGGACTCATAATTCATAGGCTTACTCACCCCTTCGACGTGAGGAGGCTCATCTGTAGACTTATAAATCCCAGCACTGCTAATAAACAGGAATTGCCTCGCTCCTGAGCTCTTTGCCCAATCTACCACAGGACTATATGTCATAGAACATTTTTATTAATCAATACACCACATCATTTCATGTGGTCTATAATAATGTACTAACATTCAGTTTATACCAAGTATAAGTATAAAAGTAATTCTTATATGAAAGCACATATATGACATGGAATATAAATACCTCACAGCTTCGAGGTCCTTGCCATTGTTATCTAATACCACATCAAAGGCTTCGCCTCCCACAACTTTCCTTATGTCTGCTGGATTTCCCCACACAGTTTTTCCTCCTGCAGTTGTGATTTCCTAACAAATCCAATAGTTCACCGAAAAATATGCAAAATCACATTCAGATATATACATCATCCTAGAAAGCTAGTAAAACATTATGTCCTTTGGATGTACTACATTATCTAAGAAGGTATGTAATACAAGCTGAATAACGTTGAATGATCATTAGCTCGAAATGTATGTTGCATTCAGCTGTATGTAGGTATGTAATACAAGCTATCTAAGAGTTTATCAAGTGTATCACATGTAACTTGAATTATATTATGTAATGGTTTATGAGTAATCAAATTAATAAATGATGATAAGATTGAAACTTAACAGAAAAACGGTTGAAAGGTGGCTTCTTCATTTTGTCAGAACCTTCATCACCAACAGTAAAAACTGTCACTTGATGACCAGAACCAAGAAGTTCCTTAGCAAAGTGAAATCCAATAACAGCATGTCCACCACTGTTTGTATTAACAATAAGCACTTTTTTCTTATCAGCAGAAGCACTAGCATTAACGGTGAAGGCGTTAGCGCAAACACTGCTGCTGTCTCTGAATACCAGGGTAGAAACAGAACGATTCGATGAATATAATAATGGACTAGAGGAGATGAAAGAAGAGTTGGAGGATGAAAAGAGAGAAAATGTTGGGAATGATTGTGAAAAGTTATTGTTGTTGTTAATGAAGGATTGTTGAAGAGAAGAAGATATGAGGGAGTTTGATGAAAGAGCACCAACTATAGAAGCCATTTTGCTGTGTGTTTAATTAGTTAGTTTATGGTGCTTGTGATCAAGTGATAGTCTCTCAACAACTGAATTTTGATTTGTAAACTTATTTTCTTTTGTTTTTGGTATGAAAGTTGGACCACTTTAATTATTAATAGACCAATATATATGTGGTACTTAATAAGATGAAATGGGGGCCTACTTATCCCAGTTGGTTATATGCAAGTTTTTATGGGCCAAGAAATCACCATAGACACCCAAATTATTAGATGGTTCCATCCTCTTCGAACTAAATAAATATTTGGTGTTTTAAAATGAACATTTTATTTTTAAGAAATGAACATTAAGTATGAATGAACATTATTCTTTTCAGAAATGAAGATTAGAACTGAATGAACATTAATGTTTTTAAGAAATGAATACTTAGGTTTAAAAGCACATTATTCTTTCAAAATTAAAGGATTATCGTACTTTTAAAAGATGAGTATATAGATTCAACAAATAAACACACCTTAGTGAGAGAAGATTAATTTGAGGTTTGAATCTTATAATCAATTTTTTACAAAATTAATCAATATTTAGAGTTTTATCAATCAATATTGAAAAACTTAATTAAGAATTTGATATGACAAGCAATAACAATAAAATGCATATTTAGGGTGCCAAAATGAACATTTTGTTGTTAAAAAATGAATATTTATAGTCAAATATAAAAACTGAAGCTTATTTGATGAACTTGACAAAAGAAAATGAAATGAACAAATTATTTAAAATGTGATAATGAACATTCTGCTTTTGAAAAACTAAATATTCGGAATAAAAATTAAGTAAATATGACTAAAGACAAAGTAAAATATATAACAATTGTTATTAATTTGTACTGTTAAATAATTTATAATGTCTATTATATGTAGCATCTTTTCCAATCAAATTCAACATAAGTAAGTGAAATATTAGATTAAAACTAGATAAATAATAATAATATATGGTAAGTTGTTTAATACACGGAGTAAAATACAAAGTAAACATGCATGTCACACCTACTATCAACTAATTAATTAATGTTGTACCTCCCACTAATGTATGAGAATTTGTCTTACATTATATATATATATATATATATATATATATATTCACATTTTACAAATAGAAATGAGATCAACTTAGGAAGTTGATGAAGAAAGTGTCTGAATGATAGTTTTATGCCATGGATCAGAAAGGTGCTCCATTAGATTTTCAATTGGACCACAATGTGTTACTGAAGCTTGCACAAATATGCCTAGCATAGCGATCATTGCCAATCGTCCTGAAATTTCAAATTTATGTACAATCACACTTCATGGATTAATACACTTCGCAAACAACATATATATATATATATAATAAAGGACTAACCATTTTTAATTTCTTTGAGCTTCCAATCATGAGCATTCTTGATGTCTTTGGCTAGGCCAAGAGGATTTAGTATTGGACCGCCTGGATACCTGTGTTTTCGAGTGAAGAACGAAGAAAATCGCATTCTTAAGTCACATTCTTTTCTAATTTCTATAAGTATTCAACATCTCTATATATTAATTGTTTCATCAAAATCATGCAACGTACGAATACTATCCTCTATTCCTAAGACGAAACTTGCGTGTTTTGTATCACAGTAATGCTTTAGTAATACAAGATAAAATGGGTAATAAGCAATGGGAAATTTTCATATACCCAGGTTCTTGGCCCTCCAATGCTGGTTCCAAGCCGAAAAATGAACCCTCTTTAGCTTGTGATCCAGGTGTAATGAAGTCCATATACCTTTTAGTTTCCACAAATCTAACAATAATCCAAGTACAAATTCAAACTTAGAGGCGTGGTATGCCTTAATATTGATAATAATTAATATAATGGACAAATTAAATCAGTTAAGATCAAGTAAAATTACCCCATTAAGATTAATTGGACAATTAGCAAGGTTTTTGTGCTTGCAAAGCTGAATTTAGTTGCACCTGCCTCGTACCAAACTGGCAATTTGCTAATCCCAGTCGTACGAAGTAACTACATGGCGTAACATAGATATAGTGACAAAGATATTCATTCTACACTCGAGTGTATAATGTGTTACTCTCTGCTATCAACTTCTACTAAATAATAAGTATTAATAATCTTAACCTCGACTTTGATATCATTCAAATTTTTTGATCAAGATAAAAAGATAGCTTCCAGAACGGAGTTAAAAAAAAATCTTACGGAGTAGATTTTTGACTTGATCATAGAAGATGAAACCAATTGTTAATAGAAGAAGTAAAATTAAAACTTACATCGGTGAAAAGAATTCCAGCAATACCGGCCATAGCAAAGCGAGCATGGACCAATTCAGCCTGCACATACCACTTCAAGCTATCTGGGTCTTCACCTAGTCCAAGTGGGTCGAACCCAAAATCGCCTGGCAAACTAAGTAATAAACCCAATATTTAACACAATGTTGCAAATGAGCATGGTGCAGTGGTCTTAAATATTTTAGAGGCTATGTGCTAACTAATTAAAACAAAATGTGTCCTTAATTAACAGTTTAACAGGTAATTATTATTCGTGAAAGTATTTATTTATTATCTATAATGATTGTAGAAGGAATTAATATTACTATATGTGAGCTCCATTATTAATATAATTACATATTTAACATACATAAATTGCGGTAGCCGTCTCTCAAATGGCCATCGAAGAATTTTCAGGTAATCATTAAGAGTTTATGTCTAAGTATTGAAAGTACATTTCATTTGTTGTTAGTTTATTTTAAGACATAATTTGAAAAGAATTACTTATGTAGTCTAGTCAATTTGTTAATTTAAATATTGACCATTGCTTCAAGCTATATAAGGTTGGAACACTCTTTTCATTTTTATGTATATCTAATTACTTGTTATAAAAACTATCACTTCTATATATATATAATCACAAACTTCTTAATTTTTTTTTTTTGGTGCTAAGGAGCCACAAGGGCGGGGTGAAAATTGATCCCAGGATCTCATGGAACCGGAAGGGAAGCTTTAACCACTTGAGCTACCCCTCACTCTCACAAACTTCTTAATTAGTTGTGCAAATAATTAACAAACTTCATTATCAACTAAGCTAACTACACGTAAAACAATAGAAGAAACTTTAAAAATAATAAAATGAGACCTTCCATCTAGGTAAGGAGGAGGATCAAGGCCAGGAAGCCATGTCGGTCGAGCTTGAGCTTGAGGAACACCATGCTTTGCCAATGACCTAATAGTAGGAGTTGCTAAAATTATTGAAGAAGATTTGTAAAAGTTGTTTCTAAGAAATGTTGATGAAGAAACAGAACTTATACTACTAGCNTATATATATATATATATATATATATATATTCACATTTTACAAATAGAAATGAGATCAACTTAGGAAGTTGATGAAGAAAGTGTCTGAATGATAGTTTTATGCCATGGATCAGAAAGGTGCTCCATTAGATTTTCAATTGGACCACAATGTGTTACTGAAGCTTGCACAAATATGCCTAGCATAGCGATCATTGCCAATCGTCCTGAAATTTCAAATTTATGTACAATCACACTTCATGGATTAATACACTTCGCAAACAACATATATATATATATATAATAAAGGACTAACCATTTTTAATTTCTTTGAGCTTCCAATCATGAGCATTCTTGATGTCTTTGGCTAGGCCAAGAGGATTTAGTATTGGACCGCCTGGATACCTGTGTTTTCGAGTGAAGAACGAAGAAAATCGCATTCTTAAGTCACATTCTTTTCTAATTTCTATAAGTATTCAACATCTCTATATATTAATTGTTTCATCAAAATCATGCAACGTACGAATACTATCCTCTATTCCTAAGACGAAACTTGCGTGTTTTGTATCACAGTAATGCTTTAGTAATACAAGATAAAATGGGTAATAAGCAATGGGAAATTTTCATATACCCAGGTTCTTGGCCCTCCAATGCTGGTTCCAAGCCGAAAAATGAACCCTCTTTAGCTTGTGATCCAGGTGTAATGAAGTCCATATACCTTTTAGTTTCCACAAATCTAACAATAATCCAAGTACAAATTCAAACTTAGAGGCGTGGTATGCCTTAATATTGATAATAATTAATATAATGGACAAATTAAATCAGTTAAGATCAAGTAAAATTACCCCATTAAGATTAATTGGACAATTAGCAAGGTTTTTGTGCTTGCAAAGCTGAATTTAGTTGCACCTGCCTCGTACCAAACTGGCAATTTGCTAATCCCAGTCGTACGAAGTAACTACATGGCGTAACATAGATATAGTGACAAAGATATTCATTCTACACTCGAGTGTATAATGTGTTACTCTCTGCTATCAACTTCTACTAAATAATAAGTATTAATAATCTTAACCTCGACTTTGATATCATTCAAATTTTTTGATCAAGATAAAAAGATAGCTTCCAGAACGGAGTTAAAAAAAAATCTTACGGAGTAGATTTTTGACTTGATCATAGAAGATGAAACCAATTGTTAATAGAAGAAGTAAAATTAAAACTTACATCGGTGAAAAGAATTCCAGCAATACCGGCCATAGCAAAGCGAGCATGGACCAATTCAGCCTGCACATACCACTTCAAGCTATCTGGGTCTTCACCTAGTCCAAGTGGGTCGAACCCAAAATCGCCTGGCAAACTAAGTAATAAACCCAATATTTAACACAATGTTGCAAATGAGCATGGTGCAGTGGTCTTAAATATTTTAGAGGCTATGTGCTAACTAATTAAAACAAAATGTGTCCTTAATTAACAGTTTAACAGGTAATTATTATTCGTGAAAGTATTTATTTATTATCTATAATGATTGTAGAAGGAATTAATATTACTATATGTGAGCTCCATTATTAATATAATTACATATTTAACATACATAAATTGCGGTAGCCGTCTCTCAAATGGCCATCGAAGAATTTTCAGGTAATCATTAAGAGTTTATGTCTAAGTATTGAAAGTACATTTCATTTGTTGTTAGTTTATTTTAAGACATAATTTGAAAAGAATTACTTATGTAGTCTAGTCAATTTGTTAATTTAAATATTGACCATTGCTTCAAGCTATATAAGGTTGGAACACTCTTTTCATTTTTATGTATATCTAATTACTTGTTATAAAAACTATCACTTCTATATATATATAATCACAAACTTCTTAATTTTTTTTTTTTGGTGCTAAGGAGCCACAAGGGCGGGGTGAAAATTGATCCCAGGATCTCATGGAACCGGAAGGGAAGCTTTAACCACTTGAGCTACCCCTCACTCTCACAAACTTCTTAATTAGTTGTGCAAATAATTAACAAACTTCATTATCAACTAAGCTAACTACACGTAAAACAATAGAAGAAACTTTAAAAATAATAAAATGAGACCTTCCATCTAGGTAAGGAGGAGGATCAAGGCCAGGAAGCCATGTCGGTCGAGCTTGAGCTTGAGGAACACCATGCTTTGCCAATGACCTAATAGTAGGAGTTGCTAAAATTATTGAAGAAGATTTGTAAAAGTTGTTTCTAAGAAATGTTGATGAAGAAACAGAACTTATACTACTAGCACAAGGTAATTGTTGAAGAATGGTATTTGCAGTTGTAGTAGCCATTTCAATTCTTTTCATTAGTATTCCAAAACTTTCTAATTATTTGTTCAATATTTGGCATATGATACGTTATAGTAGTATTTTACTTGGTGGTACTGAGACATTTTATGGACCCTACTTATCCTATGGAAAGAATGAATGAGCCAACCATTCCATATTTCCACATCTTTGTGAACTATATATGTACTACATAAACCGTTAGAGTTTTCAAAATAGAAATGTTTTAAAAAAGAGAAAGCTTGCTTGAATTTCCAAAAACGAAGAAATGAAGATATCGCATATGAAAATAAATACTTTTAAAAAACATGTAAACAAAAACATTTTACATGAAAAAGTAATTTTAAGTTATTTGGTATTGCAAACAAGAAAAAATAATTCTTAACTATAACATTAACTATCGTCACTGGTATTGACATTAACTAGTATAGAAAATAGAGAAATTAAGCAATTAAAATAAATTGTGTTAAAAAAATAAGAATTGAGAAAGCCTCAAAAGGGGAAAAATAGCAAATTCTTGAAAAACAACAGTTATTGGAGAATACAAAGTGTGTGTTAAGAATGTTTATTTTTTGTGTTTTGGATTAAGGCTCGACATTTTGACATATTATATGTGGTCTTTGCATTATTTAAGTATTTTTGTCATTTCATAAATAATTCTCTAAAGGAAGATAACAGATTTTTTTTAAGATTGAAATCCAGCATGGGGCATTCTACGATCATCACCTAATACACGTGGTTAAAAAAATGGCGAAAACAAGACAGAGCCCAAGACAGTCTCCTATAAGCCAAAAACGAAAAGAATACTATTCACCCCGAACCTCTAGAAACAGTTAATAATAGCATTAGTTTGAGGTTTCCAGAGGGGCTCTCTCGAGCTTCATCTTATTTTTGTCCTAATTGTTCTATCATGTGTTATGAATCACCTAAAGACTCCCCGCGATCGGTTTTAGCATCTAAAAACTTGTTACTATCCCTCTTATCACCTTTTTGGAAGAAGGGAAAACCAACCTTTTCCGAGACCCTCCAAGAACTTGTTATAATCCCTCTTTTGGACTTTCCACTTAATAATCTCGTCTGGGTTTCCTCCTATGGACTTTTCACCTCGAATCGCCTAGTCCTTATTCATATTTTGATCAAACGGGCTGCTAGTAAAATTTTCGGTATTTTTTTTTCGGAACCCTAGCTAGAACCTTAAAAAAAAGTGAATCTTCATTTTAAGTCTCTAGAGTGGCACTCCCAGGCTCCATCTTATTTTTCCCCTATTTTTTAACTGTGTGCTATGGGCCACCTCAGGTTACTCCGTGATCGATTTCAACTTCTATAAACTTATATATCCTCTTATGGCCTTTTCGGAATAAGGAAAAAATAGACTTTTCTAGGACCGACTAAATTTTTTGTATCATCTCTCTTGTGCTCTAATAAGCCTGAATCGCCTGTCATGGTTCATATTTTGACCATATAGTCCACATACTACTTTTATCATCTCTCTTATGGCCTTTTATAAAAAGGAAAAAACTGTTGTTTCTAATTTCCTATAAAAACTTGTTATCAAGTTTTTTAAGGCCTATTCACCTCAAATCGCGTGGTCTGGTTTATATTTAATTTCGTCGTACAAGCACCCCAGAAAGTTTTTTTGCAAATTTTTTTCACGATACCTAATGGACTTAAAAAATAGTGGATAACTTGATCTTCCTGAGTGCCGACTTATTTTCATTCTGTTTTTACCACGTTCTATGGGCCACCACATGACCCTCGACGATAAGTATCGACCCCTAAAAAACTATTATCATCCATCTTATGGCCTTTTTCTAAAAAAGAAAAAATAGTTGTTTCCGAGACCATCTAAATGTTTGTTATCATCCCTCTTAAGGCATACTCACCCCAAATTTCCTGGTCTGGGTTCATATTTTAACCATATGGGCACTCCGGAAAGTTTTTTGCTTTTTCTAGGATCCCAGAGACTCAAAAAATTGTGATAATAGCCATTAAATTAGGCCTCTAAAGCCATTTTCTAGATTTTTGATAAACAAGTATGACTAAACATATCGGCTTGGTTTGAATCCAAAGCCCAAACACCGAAATTTTTATTCTGGTTTGGTTTGGACTGAAATTTAGATTGGTTTGGTTTGGACTGGAAATTCATAAACCAAAATAAAAAGGTTTGGATTTGGAGTTTTCTATAATCCAAACCGCACACCAAACTTTCACCCCTATCCAAAGGGGCCTTCCCGGACGTCGACTTATTTTAGCCCTATTTTTTACCACGTGCTATGGGCAAGCACAAGACTCCCCACGATCGGTCTCGAACCCTAAAACCCTGTTATTATCCTTCTGATGGCCTTTTCCGAACAAGGAAAAACAGTTATTTCCGAGATCCTCTAAAAACATATTATCATCTCGATCACTTATGACCTATTCATTTCATATCGCTTGGTCTGGATTCATAATTAAACCACACGAGCACCTCGAATTTTTTTTGTAAATTTTTTTCCAAGACTCTAATGCATAATAGCCTTTGATTGAGGCCTCTGAAGGGACCTTAGGAGCCGACTTATTTTCTCTTTGTTTTTTACCCCATGCTATAGACCACCATAGGACCCTCCACAATAGGTCTCAGACCCTAAAAACCTAATATCATCTCTCTTATGGCCTTTTCCAAACAAAAAAAATGGTTGTTTCCGAGACCCTATAAAAACTTGTTATCATATGTCTCTTAAGGCCTATTCACCCCAAATCGCCTAATCTGGGTTCACTCTTAAGGTAAGATGGAATATTATTTGCAACTTTTTTCCGGGACCCAGAAGACAAAGAAAAAGGATAATAGCCTTTGATTAAGGCCTCTAAAAAGGCCTTTCTGGGCGTGGACTTATTTTCACCTTGTTTCTTTTTACCACGTGCTATAGGACACAACAAGACCCCCCATAATCAATCGTGGCCCCTTAAAACCTGTTATCATTCCTCTTATAACCTTTTCCAAACAAGGAATAAACAACGGTTTCCCAGACTTACAAAAAACTTGTTATCATTCTAGCCTCTTAAGGCTTATTCACCCCAAATTGCCTGGTCTGGGTTCAGATTTCAATCATATGGGTACCTCGAAAAGTATTTTGTAAATTTTTTTGGGGACCTAGAGAACGCAAAAAACAATGGATAAGCTCTCGCGAAACGCGCTATCGAACAGACTACAATTTCCCCGTATCTTAGGATCGTCTAACCCATGTGCAAGTGTCGTTTACATGGAACCTTTCCCCTCTTCAGCCTTCAAAGTTCTCATTTAGTCTCGGGGAGTCTTGTGGAGGTCCTTAACACGCGGTGAAAACAGAGTGAAAACACTATAGGTCCCGGTAAAGTCCCTCGGGAGGCCTCAAACATTCACTGGTTTTTGAGTTTTCGGGGTCCGAAAAAAAAGTTGGGATAAACCATCCGGGATGCCCGTATGGTTATATTATTAACCCAAACAACGCGATTTGTGGTGAAAAGCCCTAGAAAGGGATGATAACAAGGTTTTAACCAATCGTTAAATTGTTTTTCCCTTGTTCGGAGGAGGCCACATGGGGATGAAACAGTGTTTTTTTGCGACCAAAACTGGTCTTGGGGAGTCTTGTTTTGGTCCGTAGCACGCGGTGAAAAAACAGGGTGAAGATACTCCGGGTGTCGAGAAGGCCCCTCGGGAGGCCTCAAACAAAGGCTATTATTCACTGTTTTTTTAGTATCCTGGGTCCCAGAAAAAAATTGGGACAAACCATTCACGGTGCCTGTATGGTTATAATATGAACATAGACAAGGAGATTTGGGGTGAAAAGCCATAGAGAGGGATGATAACAAGGTTTTATACGATCCCTAAAATTGTTGTTTTTCCCTTGTCTGGAGGAGGCCATATAAGAGATGAAAACAGGTTTTTTGGGACCCAAGCTGGTCTTGGGTAGTCCTTTAGTGGTCCTTAGCATGCCATGAAGAAATAGGGTGAAAATACTCCGGGACCTGGGAAGGACCCTTGGGAGGCCAAACAAAGGATATTATTCACTGTTTTTTGGGTATCCAGGGTCTAGGAAATAAAGTTGGGAAAACCATTCGGGGTGCCTGTATGGTTAAAATATGAAACCAGACAAGGTGATTTGGGGTGAAAATCCCAAGAAAGGGATGGTAACAAGGTTTTATACAGTCCCTAAAATAGTTATTTATCCCTTGCTCAGAGGAGACCCCCATATATATGAGGGATGAAAATAGGTTTTTTGGGGCCGAAACTGGTCTTGGGGAGTCCTGTGGTAGTCCTTAGCACGTGGTGGAAAAAAAGGGTGAAAACACTCCGTGTCTCGGGAAGGCCCCTCGGGAGGCCTCAAACAAAGGCTATTATTCACGGATTTTTGAGTATCCGGGGTCCCAGAAAAAAAGTTGGGAAAACCCATCCGGGATGCCTGTATGGTTATAATATGGACCTAGACAAGGCGATTTGGGGTGAAAACTCCTAGAGAGTGATGATAACAAGGTTTTATACGGTACCCGAAATAACTTTTTTTGCTTGTTCGGAGGAGGCCATATGAGGGATGAAAACATGTTTTTTTGGGGGTCGAAAATGGTCTTCGGTTGTCCTTTAGTGGTCCTTAGCACGCGGTGAAAAAAACAGGGTGAAAACACTCTAGGTTCCAGAAAGGCCCCTCGGGAAGCCTCAAACAAAGGCTATTATTATCAATTGTTTTTGGAGCATCATGGTTCCTTAAAAAAAATGTCAGGAAAAACCATTTGGGGTGCCCGTATGGTCTTCGATTTTGAACTTTTTTTGTAGGCAAAACATCTTATTTCTTGCTGCCTGAAACACAGCAAATAAAAAATCTTATTTGTTACTAGGGCATTTGCTGCGGTAAAAAATCGCAGTAAAATCTTGGTTTTAACCGCAGCAAATGTCTTTTTTTATACTAGTGATATGAGGGAGGAAATCAGGTTTTTGGGGCCTAAATATGTCTTAGGAAGTCTTGTGGTGGTCCTTAGCACGCAGAGAAAATACAAGGTGAAAACACTATGGGGTCCCGGCAAGACCCCTCGAGAGGCATCAAACAATGGCTATTATTCACTGTTTTTGAGTATCTGTAGTCCCAAAAAATAAAGTTAGGAAAAACCATCCAGGGTGCCCGTATGATTATATTATGAACTCGGACAAGGCGATTTGGGGTGAAAAGCCCTAAAAAGGGATGATAACAAGGTTTTTCGGGGCCAAAGCTGGTCTTGGAGAGTCCTGTGGTGGTCCTTAGCACGCAATGAAAAAACTGGGTGAAAACACTCCGGGTAACTGGAAGGCCCTTCGGGACTAGAGAGGCCTCAAATAAAGGCTATTATTTGATGTTTTTTGAGTTTCAGGGGTCCCGGAAAAAAAAGTTGCGAAAAAACATTCGGGGTAACTATATGGTTAAAATAAGAACCTAGGCCAAACGATGTGGGGTGAAAAGGCCTAAAGAGGGACAATAACAGGTTTTTATTCGGTCCCTAAAATAGTTGTTTTTCCATTGTTCGGAGGAAGGTATAAGAGGAATGATAACATGTTTTTGGGGCCAAAACTGGTCTTAGGGAGCTTGTGGTGGTCCTTAGCAAGCGGTGAAAAAATAGGGTAAAAACACTCCGGGTCCCGGGAAGGCCCTTCGGGAGGCCTCAAACAAATTCAATTTATTCACTGTTTTTTTAGTATCCAGGGTCTCGAAAAAAAAGTTGGGAAGAAATATTTGGGGTGCCCATATGGTTATAAATTTATAATATGAACCCAGACAAGGTAATTTGGGGTGAAATGCCCTAGAGAGGGATGATAACAAGGTTTTATACGGTCCCTGAAATAGCTGTTTTTCCCTTTTTTTTTCGGAGGAGGCCATATGATGGATGAAAACAAGCTTTTTGGGGCGAAACTGGTTCTGGGAAGTCCTGTGATAGTCCTTATCACGTGGTAAAAAAAAAAATAGGGTGAAAACAATCCGGGTCCCGGGTAGGCCCCTCGAGAGGCCTCAAACAAAGGCTATAATTCACTTTTTTTTAGTATCCAGGGTCCCGGGAAAAAAAGTTGGGAAAAGCCATCCGGAGTGTCCATATGGTTATAATATGAATCCAAACAAAACGATTTGGGGTAAAAAGGCTAAGAGGGATGATAACAAGATTTTATACGGTCTCTGAAATAGTCATTTTTCCCTTGTTTGGAGGAGGCCATATGAGAGATGAAAACATGTCTTTTTGGGACCGAAACTGATCTTGGGGAGTCCTGTGGTGATTCTTAGCACGCGCTGAAAAAAAGGGGTGAAAACACTCCGGGTCTCAGGGAGGCCCCTCAAAAGGTCTCAAACAAAGACTATTATTCACCATTTTTGAGTTTTAGGGATCCCGACAAAAGTTACGAAAAGCCTTTCGAGGTGCCTGTATGGTTAAAATATGAACTCAAACCACTCAATTTGGGGTGAAAACGCTTAAAGAGGGACGATAACATGTTTTTATTCAGTCCTTAAAATAGTTGTTTTTCCCTTGTTCGGAGAGGCTATAAGAAGGATGATAATAGGTTTTGGGTGGCCGATATCGAGCGTAGGGAGTCTTGTGATGGTCCATAGTACATGGTGGAAAAACAGGGCAAAAGTAGTCCGGGTCTCAGGAATGCCTCTTGGGGGGTCTCATTATTCATTGTTTTTCGAGTTTATGAAATTCTAGAAAAAAAAAAAAGTTAGGTAAACCATCTGTGTTGTCCGTATGGTAAAAAATATGAGCCTAGGGCGATTTAGGGTGTAAAGGCCTAAAGAGGGTAGATAACAAGTTTTTATGCGGTCCCTAAGACAATTGTATTTCTCTTGTTCATTATCCATAATAGAGGGATAAGAACAAGTTTTGGGGGGCCAATACCGATCGTGGGGAGTCCTGTGATGATCCATCACACACAATTAAAAAATAGAGTGAAAACAGGCCAAGTCTTGAGAAGGCCTCAAACAAAGGCTATTATTCTTTTTTTTTTTTTTTGGAGTTTTTGGGGTCTCGGAAAAAAAGTTGGGAAAACCCATCCGGAGTGCCCATATAGGGCGAAAATAGTCCGGATCCTGGGAGGGCCCCACAGGAGGCCTAAAAAAAAGGCTATTATCCATTTCTTTTTTTAATATTTGGGGTCCCGAGAAAAAAAAATGGGAAAAATCATCGGTGTGGCCGTATAGTTAAAAAAAACAAACCTAGACAAAGCGATTTGGGATGAAAAAACTGTAAGAGGGATGATAACAAGTTTTTAGACTGTTTAAAAGGCTATAATAAGATGGTCATGCTTCTCGGGGTTCCAAAAGGTCATAAGAAGGTCCCGAGAGAGCCAGAAAAGACCGCGTGTGCCCTCTTTGGGATTTATTGGGATGAAGTGAACATAACAATTTTTTAAGGCTAAACTCGAAAGTAAGTGGTTAGAATACGAAGAAAGGAGTTGTCATTCCATGGGTATACGGACGATAGTTGAAAACGGCTAGAGAGCTATTAATAAGATATCAGAAGAGCAAGAAATACCCTTTTTCGAGGTTTTCAAGGGAATCCAGAAAAAAGATAACTTGAGCATGTGTGCAAGGGTCATGAAAGGATCATAACTTCATAAGTCAGGTACTCAATTTGGAGCCATTAGGAAATGCTTGGATCACGACACAAAGTGTTCAAATTTCCGAACCCTAATTCTTAGAAGTTTATGCGCTTCAAGATGTAGCTACAAATTAATTTATAAATAAATTACTTCTAGTTTGTAATATCATTTTTTTTTTAAAAAAAAATTGATGACATTTTTTATTGAGGTTGTTTAGGGATGAGTGAAATTGGGATTTTGATGTTTAAGGGATAAGTTAAAGATTTATCAGATCATAGGTAAAAAGGTCTAATTTTGGTAAATGCATATTAAAAGTTAGTCCAAATTTGAATAAATTAAAGTTAGGTCTTTAAATAAATTATGGATAAAAATTGAGATTTATTTCATGAATTTTTCCTAATTTAAAACAAAAGTCGCAAATTCACAAAATCTGCATGAACTTCTTTCTAAACATGTTCTCTATAAGTAGCTTTGTATTAAAATACTACATTTTTTCCACATGAACACTTGGTACCATGGATGTACCATTACGCAAAATTAATGTGATTCTTAGTTCTTCAATGATAAACCTCGTAATTCACGATTTCAAACTTTCAAAGGCTCCTCTGTTGCTAACTGCTATGCAATTAACAGCAAAAACAGTCCAATCTCAAGAAAATTTTCTATAATCAAATCTCAATACAATTTTTGAATAACTAATTGGGACATTTTTCTTCTAGCTTAATAAAAAGATGAATACTTTGAAATAAAAACACCTCCTGTTTAGACAGTCCAATCCCGGGGAACAACCAGCACTTCTCAAGGGGTGGTTCGATATTCTGTGTAATAACGGTGAACAAACCTACCATTTAACGTCTCGATACATGATATGTTACAATTTATTTAATAACATATATGTAGAAGATTATGAATCACTGATGAGCAGCCCATGGATCTAGAACCACCAACACTCATGCATTCACCTAGGGAAAATTCAATGAACAAATGTAAGTGAAGTGCATTTAAACACAACAATAAAGCTCGTAAATCGAAGAAAAAATCATGCATTTCCAAAATCTATAGCAAGTGAAATAGACAAAGGGGTTTCAAGTGTAAAACTTTAACCTAAACTAGTTTCCCCACTGTCAGCTTCTTATCAACAACGTTTCATAATCTGAATCTTTCATTTCTGACTTTTTTCAGAGCACCTATTTATGGAGCCACATGTTAAATGCTCTTCAATACAGTACTGAGAGTTAGTTATTCATAATTATAGTAGAACAAGGAATCATAATGACGAAAGATAGTAACCAACTTAAGGGAAAACCTTATTCTATTTATCAAATACGTGCAGTAATTATCGTATTGCTCCATTCGTGTCAATCCGATGAAAGAAACAAGCACATGTTATCTATCCAACTATACATAATCAGAGTCTGGTAAAGCCTCTAACCCGTAAACACTAACAATAGACTAAGCCTCTTCTCTTGAACTACCAAAATTCGCCATATAAGCAAGTCCTTCTAGTAACAAACTTCAACAACTATTGTTACCCCTCTCATTTGTATTTATCTTGTAACATCCTTCCATTAAAAGCAGACTATAAAAAACTTGTAACATCAAACTAGTTGCAAAAGCATAGTCCGAACCCAGCAAAAGTAGGCTTTTCACATTTGATAGTCACGCAGGTTATAGGGATAAACTCCCATGGTACATAAGGCTATCATTTGGCTTCCCTTAGCTATACTACTACAATACTTCTTAGTAATTAATGCTAAAGTCCCGGCAGTTATAGTCTTTGGGGACTCCTCTGTTGATACAGGGAACAACAACGAGCTCTCCACATTTTTGAAGAGCAATTTTGCACCATATGGTCGTGATTTCTTTGGAGGCAGACCAACTGGAAGGTTCTCCAATGGCCGTCTTCCATCAGACTTCATATCTGAGGCATTTGGGCTGAAACCCATAGTTCCTCCTTTTTTAAATCCAAATTACAACATGAATGATTTTGTTACAGGAGTTTGTTTTGCATCTGCGGGCACAGGGTACGACAATGCTACATCTGATACACTGGTAAGTCTTCTAAAATACACAAAACTGAACACCATTGAGCTTTTAGCAAAACTCTTCTAACTTCTAAGTATGCTTGAATTTGGTGCTTGATTGAGTTGATTCTCCAACTTCAAATTTTACTGATATATGAATGCATGTCTCTTAGAGAAAAGAAATACTAAATTGTTGTGCTAATATCTGAACTTGCAGTCAGTTCTTCCGCTGTGGAAGGAGGTTGAGTATTATAAGCAATACCAACAGCAGCTGAGAGCCTATCTTGGAAGAGCGAAAGCTAATGAAGTTATTAAGAAAGCTGTATACCTAATAAGTATGGGAACCAATGATTTCTTAGAGAACTACTATGCACGACCAAAAAGAAGAATGGAATTCACCATTCAAGAGTACCAAGACTTCCTCATTGGGATTGCTAAAGATTTTATTATAGATCTTTATGAGCTTGGAGCTCGTAGAATATCTCTCGGTGGTCTCCCTCCAATGGGATGCTTGCCACTCGAAAGAACCAGAAACATCATGTCTGAGCGTCAATGCATAGAAGAATACAACGAAGTGGCTAAGGAATTTAATAGGAAATTGGAAACTTTGGTGGGAACGCTAAATGAAGCACTGCATGGAGTACAGCTGGTGTTGTCAAACCCTTACGACATCCTCTTAGAGATGATTCAGCAACCATCTACTTTCGGTGAGATATTTTCACTTAACTTGATATGACGGAGCTAACATATTGGCATGATAAGTGTGAAACTCAGCAAACAAACTCAAAAATAAATAAATAAATAAATAAATAAATAAAAATGCTAGTCACATGAAACATCATGCTACTTGAGTACTTGCCCAAATAACCTACCAGAATTCTGTAACTGGTATGTGGCATCAGACCCAATCATCTTGCAGTTTTTTTAAATTTAGAAAATAAAAAGTATTAGGAAATTTAAGGGCACACATAATGATTTATTTAAAAACTTTAAGACTCACATTCTTCATGAATGAATTTTGCATTTGCAAACATAAGGATTTCTTACTATTCTACAATTCAACAGCAACACGCTTGAAGAAAGAAGATTGGTGAAATTTGTTGAGTTTACTAATGACGTCAACATAACCATGCTTACTACCTTTCATATTCTTCCAATGCTTAGACAGTAGTAAATTGTAACCCTCTTTTTTTTTTTTTTTGGCAATCTATCATTATTTAATTGCTAAATTTGACCAAAATATGTGAGCTTTTTGGTCAATATATAGAAAGTAAAAAAAAAGACGGAGTTATCCTTTCCATTGCACAAGTTTATTCTCTATAAGACTATAACTTGAAAGTTGGGATATTCAAGATTGACCAACCTATAGAGCATAAAATTCTTTCCAGAAACGTTTACTGGTATACAATTAATAGATATATGTATTCAACCTACTTAGCATACCGCTAAACAGCTTCAAAAGGTAACAATTAGAGCATTTAAGAAAATGTTTGAGATTGTTGACTTTACTTAAAAATCAGTATTTGCAGAATTGTAGGCTTTAAGCAACATATTTGAGTAATTGACACATATGGTAGCTTAATTTCTTATTTTCAGGATTTGAATTTTCAGACATAGCATGTTGTGCCACTGGATTTATTGAGATGGGTTACATGTGTGATCAACTCAACCCATTCACATGTCCAGACGCTGAAAAGTATGTATTTTGGGACTCTTTCCATCCTAGTGAAAGAACAAATGGCCTTGTAGCCTCTCATCTGATGAAGAAATGGCCAAACAAGTTCTTATAATCAACTACAAGGTATATGATAGATTCCTTCTTTTTACAAGATTTATAATGCAATGGCCAACGACTATAATATGCAATACTATAAACTTATAAAACACGGAAACTTTTATGACCTAAAGCTACAACGTTTCCGAAACTCAGCCACTCAGAAATATTTAGGAAACTCTTCGGATTTACGAAACTTAATTCAAAAATCGGAAATGTTTCCCATTGGAGGAAACTTCATGTTATGTTAATGAATCGTTTTGGAAACCTTATGACTACATACAAGCGTTTCCTAAAGTCCCTGAGTTGCATACCCGATTTATGATCCTCCTATGACCCACCTCATGTGCCTGAGTAACAATTTTATTGGATTCCCCCAAAAACGTCAAAAAAAGGTATTTTTACTCTACCGATATCGTATTATTAGCAAACTAGCCGATTTCTACTATCTAGGGGCCTTCCCTTGATTTGAGGATCAACAAGTAAAATTTTAGGACAATATGTTTTTTAGTCCCTAGAAGTCTAGATGCCTTGAAAAGCGAGACTTGTAACCTTTTTTTTGGCTCTTAGCCTTTAACAAACTTGTTATGCTTTCTTTTTAGAGGATTCCTCGTAAAGGACACACTTGTCTTTTTCGTTATCCCATAATCTTTTATGACCTTTCCAATCCCTACAAATTGTCTTAGGGCCCTCTTTTGGCCCTAGGGACACCATGTAAACTTTTCGACATTTTTCTCGGGACCCCAAAACCTACGAAAAACTATGAATAACCTTCGTTTCGACTTTTGAAGGGTTGTCCCGAACTCTGACTCCATCTTGTTTTTTCCCTGTATATTTCTCCTACATGTTGTCGATGACCTAAGACACTTCACACTCGATTTCAGCCTCTAAAAGCTTGTTATCCTCCTTCTTTACACAATTCTCTAGAAAGGGCACACTAGTTTTTTCGCCCTCCCAAAACTCGTCTTATGACCTTTCGAACCTCGAAAAGCTGCTCGAGACCCTTTTTAGACCATAGAAGCACGTTGTAAAATTGTTGACAGCTTTTTTTTTTTCCAATACCCCAAAACCCCGAAAAGTGTGAATTATAGCCTTCATTTTCGGCTTCCAAAGGGTTTTCTCGGCCCAGTGCTGTTTTTGCCCTGTTTTATTTACCATGTGCACTAGGTGACACCAAGACAACTCACGCTCAATTTTAGCCTAAAAAAAAACTAATATCTTCCCTTTTTAATGAATTTTCGAAGCAAGGATACAAATACATAAACAATACAAATATCCCATTTAACATACTCAAGTGTCGAGCCTTAAACAAAAACCACTTGAAATAAATACTTTTACTCAATCTTCACCAACAACTATTTTGTCGAAAATTAGGTGTCTCTTTTATAAGGCCTTTTCTATTCTCAACAATAAGGTGAATACAAGTGGCGATATATTTATTATTGGAGCTTAGTTAATGTTTTATTCAAAATTTATTTTTTTTATTTGCAATAACATATAAAATTATAATTATGTGTAAGATATTGTTGTTTTTTGTTTACATTATTTTAGAATTTTTTTCCTATACATTTCTCCATTTGCTTGTTATTAAGAATTCGCACTATCTAGTCTTTAAAATGTTCCGTTTCAGAAACTATATTCATTTCTGTGCTACAAGTCAATAGCACAATCAAATGTCAAGCAGGCATTACAGTCCTTAAAGCACAAACTTCTATTGATCATATATTCCAAAACAACTGATACTTAACTCCAATAGTGCCAAAGGAAAAAGGATAAAATAAGCTTTTTTTTAGTTTTTTCATAATTCGATTCTGCCAAATGACAAGATTTTGATCTTAAATGCAGATTGGCGAGAATTTCGTATGCAGTTGACAAGATACGTAGCAGAAAAAACTACATCATATTGCTTAGAGTAGTGCAACAACTAGAAAGGGATAACAAGCACCTTGACATCAAAATGGACATCATTTTGGCTCCTTGGGAAAATGCAATTTGATCAAGGTAGGAAGCTCAGCCAGATCAACCTTTGCTTTTCCAAGCAAAATGCTCTTCAACTTCTCATCGCAATTGACAAGATTCCTGTTTTGTGGATCCTGCATTGCCACACTTTTTGTCAACATCTAAGCAAACTATGTGCAATAAAATCAAATGTACAATGCAAACAAGAGTTGAGGAACCATCAGTTCTAAGACTTGTATAAGTTTTGCTCCCCAGACCCCATTCCTTTTTTTTGTGAAAGATTTAGTTCTTGAACAACGTAAGCTGGGAAGTGAAAAATCATCACACTAAGAGTCATAAAGTGCACAAATTCCTTTTGGTACAAGGTCATAATCACAATTTGGTGAATATGGAAACTACATGTTTTCGCCCGCTTAGGCCTTGAAAAAAGAAAGAGCAAACTAAGTACTAAGCTCGTGCTGATCATTTCTGTAAATAATTCATCTCCAGTTTTCCACCCCCAAACATGCGTAGTGCTTCCAATAATTTTATTACAGCTGAACACCACTTATAGAATTGGTAATAAGCATTTACTAATACATGCTTGAGATAGTGATGCATCACCATTATAATCATATACTCACAGGATGTTTCACACAGTTACACAAATTCATAATTTCACCTTAACGTATGACCTTGTACCAAATTGCCCAAAAATCTATAACAAATAATTAGTTACACTTTTAAAAGCAGAAGGTGACGTAAACATCATTCATCACCATTTCAAAACACCCAGTCTAAATCTCCAATCAAACATCCATGATTGGACATTAGGACAGGCTTAATCTCCATGAAAACAAAGTAGTACAAAAACAAAAGCAGCTGAAGGAGAGGCAATATCGATCAACTGCTGCAAGGCTTTAACGGAAATAACCTCCAACAGGAACTTACTAAAGAGTGTCTGATGCTTAGGATAATAGCAAAATGTCTTCTATTTGTAAGAGAAAATCCCCTAAATCATCACAAACAATTATCTGAGAAAAAAAGTAGTTGGAATAACCTGGAGATTATTTGTTTTGATGTGATTCCAAACTTTCTTGAAGCAACCTAAGCGAGAAATTTGAGGTTGACCAACAAACTCCCGCAACGTTGATGGAAGATTTACAAGGTCAATCAAATTAGCAAGCTTCTTTGGATTGTCCATGACAGTTTTTTTTAACCGTGGCGGCAACATTTCCAACCTTCAAACCACAAATAAATAACACCATACTCAAATATCATATCAAGAAATGTGCACAAAGTTATTACTTTACTTTCGCAGTAATTTAGTGATTGAGCTTTCACTTGCAAATTAATGAATTATAGCATAATAACTAAGGGTTGGACCTTAATTTAGCATAACATTTCATTCAAACTTTATGTCAATGACTTCTCAAAAATCAGCTATAGGCTGTAAAGTCTTTCCTTCCAAATCAAACACCTTAGAAAGCAGCAAACCACAAACTGTATCATAGCATTGCTTGTTACCAAATAACCCAAATTACCCCATCAATCAATCAAAGCCTTAGTCCCATAATTGGGGTCGGCTAGTCGGCTACAAAACTAATCATCCCATGTGGTCCTCCACAAATAAATAAAATTAAATTAAAAAAAATCAAAACTGATTCAATATGTAGGATAAATTAAACAATGTAAAAATCCCAAAAGTTAAAATGCAGCAATTTGAGATAATACACACTCAAATGACAAAAACTGAAGTGTATATCACTAAAAATCTTTAAAAGTTTCAATTTTTTTAAAATCCCAAGTCAAAATTACTAGCAAAAGTTAATTATACAAACTAATTACATTTCATTCAATAATTAAAACCTCCTACAATCCATCTTTAGGCATTAAGAAGATACAAAATTGGAAAACCCTTCTAAGAAAATTGTGGGTATTATATAAAGACAACAACTTTATCCAAAAATCAAACTATAATACAGATTTATGCATTGTTTTAGTGGTTTTATACTTCAAAGAAACAAGAGCAAATTCAAATGGAAACAATATCAAACACTTAGCACGGTAATTAAATAAACTTCTAAGTATTCAATTGATAAATAATTTATTCATTGAACAAAGATTATTAAGAAAAAATGGTTGTAATTTTGTGAATTATTCAAGGAAAAAAATAGATAATAATTGAATTGTAAAGAGAAGAAAAAAGGGTGAAAAGAAAGAAACCTGGAAAATAGAAGTTAGAAAAGCGTCAAATGGAAATAACGGCAGATGACGGAAAAGGGTTTGTAGCGTCGCAAAGTTTTGCTGAAAAGCTGGAAATGGTGTGTTGTGGTGGGAACTCGGAAGTGTTAGATTTCACTATTATAGAATGATAGTGAAAATGGTTAATTTTCTCTGTAAAATATGGATATGAAGGTTTAAGACTATTGTTGTTTTGTTAATTGTTAATATTTGAACTCAAAATTAAAAGTTCACACAATAGTTTAAAAAATAGCATTGGATTGGGTTAGGTTGGGTTGGATTGGGTCTAAATCATCGCATAACCTCGCTTGAGTCGGTCGTGAGATGCTTTGTGTGTCCAGTAGTGTGTGGCCGTAGGCTATGTTTGGAGCAATTTTCCTAGTTATACAAGGTTGGTAAGGGATATGAATATCAATCCTATAAAACCTTAGGACTAGAAGATAAGTTGTAAATAACTGAGCTACTGCATTTCAATATGATAGGCACGACGAAGTAAAGTAAATGAGTAATTCAAAAAACTTACCACAAAGCATGAAGTTGATACAACCTAGTGTCATCATTATGTGGAGTAGAGAGCGTGGTTTAATATCGAAAAATGTAAATATTGGAAGTTTTCTAACAATTATCGCCAGTTTGGCAATGGAAAAACAGCCAAGTCAGTGATTTTAACTGCATAAAATTGCAGCCTCCTTCACAACATACTGCTATAAATTCGCAAAGCTTACGAAGAATGAAACTGCACAACTGCGCAATGCCTCTTATTCACAAGCAAAAAAGGATTAAAAACAGAAAATTTGATAAATTTCACTCCAGCCCAGGAACTTTGGCACGGGCTGGATTAATTAAATCAGCGCCTGTTTCTCTATGGCACGCTAAAGTTGTTTAACATTGCTCGTTACAAGAAAGTTCCTAAACCTCAAAGCATGAAACATTTGAAGTTACAAGCACTAGAACTACAATCGGCAAACAAAAGACTCAAGCTACACGCCTACACCTATTATTTGAAACAGATCCAAAACCAATGTTATTGCTTCAGATAAATCAAAGGGCCAGAATCATGAAATGCAGTCTTTGCTTCAAATTAATCAAGACTTCATCTGGCTATTCATCAGTAACACAACCTTTTGATGCCGACTGCACATTCTTGATGTACTGAAGATGCAAAGGAAAAATAATCGTTAGCAAAATACATAACTTCTTTAGGTCGAGTCAATGGTGCAAAAGTGCAAAACAATGCAGGACAATACCTTATACAATACCCCTCTGTTAGCTTTAAAAGCTGGTGCGGTCCACTTTCTCTTTCGATCCTCTATCTCCTCAGACGTCAATTGAACATCAACTTTCTTTTTCCCCACATCAATTGTGATGATGTCTCCATTCTGCACAAGGCCAATCGGTCCACCCTCCTAAAGATTCACATTTGGTTAGCAAAGTTGTCACTTTGTAAAGTATCTAGAACTTTGGTGTTTAACACATCACAAGCCTAAAACAATACTTTGTAATCATTAAAAAAAATTAAAATTGCAAAAGCTAGTCACATAAATATTAGTTGTGCACATACTTGTGATTCTGGGCACACATGGCCAATAACGAAACCATGTGAACCCCCTGAAAATCTTCCATCAGTTAGTAGAGCCACATCCTGCAACATTCAGAGGGAAGGAAAATCAGTTTGAAATCAAGAAGTTCAAAGCGTAAGAAGATGACTAAGAAAACATCAAGATTAACATCACTCCCAATGCTTCTAAAAGAGAATCCCATCTTAAATGGGGGAAGTGGCATCAACAATTCAGAGTTTCAGACACTATGCAACCTTAAGTTTTATGTCAGATTACCTTCCCAAGTCCTGCTCCCATTATAGCACTAGTTGGTGTTAACATTTCAGGCATGCCAGGTCCACCTTTGGGCCCTTCTCCTCTAATCACAACCACTGTTCCCTGTAAAATTGTTAATTGACAAGTGAGCCGCCGAGACACATGAGAATTCTCAGTCAATCAATGAAAATGTGCAAACTTTGGCTCTAAAGATACCTTAAATCTCTGTGGGTTTTCTGTTATTGCAGCAATCATAGCTTCTTCTCCTTCAAAAACAAGCGCTGGACCTATTTGTAGAAGCAGCTTCTCAGTTTTAATAAAAGAATCCAATTTGTTCAAAAATACTACAATCAGAAGTCCATGAAACTTATAATACTGCAAATTCGAACAGTTAGAAGAGAAATACCAGAAAAATATAAGCCCTCTTTTCCTGTAATTTTTGCTACAGAACCCTCCGGAGCAAGATTACCATACAATATCTGAATATGCCCCGTTTCTTTTATGGGGTTTGACAATGTTCGTATAATTTGCTGAAACAGAGGACCAAATAGGTGGATAAATGGAAACAGATTTATCAAATAAAATATTTTATGTATAACGGGAAAGAGAGAGCAAGTGCAGCCATTATACCTGGCCTTCAGCCAAGGGCGGGAAAAGTTTAGCATTCTCAGCCAATGTTTTCCCAGTAACTACATAAACAAAAAACACACAGGAGAAAGTTCACATTACATCAAATTCAAGAAATCAAGAGTACAAATGAAGCCCTCAATTAGTGTATTTTGTGTCAAATGCACATCCAAAAGTGCAAGAACAAATACCAGTGATACAGTCCCCATCTAAGAATCCAAGCTCAAGAAGGTAGCGAATCACTGCAGGTGTTCCACCAATCTAAAAAAAAAAAAAAAATCCATGTAAAGAAGAATTTAGAAACAAATAACAAAACAAAAGCCCCACCTAATAGCTCAAGTGAAGACATCAGCATTTGGCAACAAAAGAAAAGTTTTATTTCAGCACTAGCGAGGGAGCTCTAAGTACCTTATGCACATCTTCCATGACGTATTTGCCACTTGGCTTAAGATCTGCAAGGAATGGAACCTGATCACTGACCTTCTGAAAGTCATCTAGAGTTAAATTTACACCAACAGACCTACAAAGATACAAGAAGTTTCTTAGGCACCAAACTTCAAGAATTTAGCAAATATTTCAAACCAGCATCCCTCACCTGGCAATAGCAATGAGATGCAAGACAGCATTTGTAGACCCACCAAGGGCCATGACCACTACCATAGCATTTCGCAGAGATTTCTCAGTAATTATGTCTCGTGGCTTCAAGTCCATCTTAAGCAGATCAAGGAGATATTTTCCAGCAAGACGACACTCATCTAGCTTCAGAGGGTCTTCCGCTGGTGTTGAGGAGCTTAAAAAAGAGAGGAGAAAACATTGGTGATCCGAAATAGACAGGAAGATTAGAATTTCATAAACATTAAAATACAAACAATACCTGTAAGGAATAGACATTCCCATAGCCTCTATAGCTGATGCCATGGTATTTGCGGTATACATTCCACCGCAAGCTCCTGCTCCAGGACAGGAATTACGGATGACATTCATTCTCTGGTCATCGCTAATAGATCCACTAACAAATTCTCCATAACACTACAACAGTATAAAAAAGGAACATGAAACTTTGCATCAACTGATAACTCAAATGTAAATCCCTTACGGTTAGCAAGTAGCAGCAATCACTATATTAAACATGACACATAAGGTTTACAGGTTATCCACTAACATATTCTCTACAATGCTAAAGCAAGACGATCTCAATCTTAAAGAACACTTAAGTAATCAATTTTCAGACAGATTTTGTGCATGATGAAGCAGTGAACATATCTTTCGCAACATATACAAGAACTTCTACTACACATCAAGAATTATAGAAATGGACAAGAGATGACTCAAGACTCAGATCATTACTTATTAACCACACTTTCAAGTGAAATTCTCCTAAATCCCCCAAAGGCCCAAAGTGTAGTTCGATTGCTTGCTAAGCTACCTTGCGAGATTAGTTACTGGTGAGAGGCTCATAAAAGTGGAAACTGGCTGTGATTCGTTTTGTGTTCTTTGTCAAGAAGAGGAAACTCGTATTACTATATTAGCATGAGGAATTGTTCTTTGTTTTAGTTGCAAATTGTGAATAGTTGGGTTGTTGATTGTGGAGTGCTGTTTATCAGGCTAGCAAAATAAGCTACTTGCAATGATTGGAAATAGATATGGAAATTATGCTACTCAACCAACTTATGGGATGGCATCGCTAATTGTTGTGTACATAATCAGTGCAGAAAAAAGTTGTGACAGGTTCAATGTTGTCAAAATACTAGAGAGGAAGCTAACATCAACTACTATATATTAAAACGCAAGGCGAAGAATTGCAATCCGCCACGTGGCGCCGCCTTAGCTTGGAAATCAATTTTCAATGGTAAAAAATGTGTTTAATGAGAATCGAACTTATGACCTTTGACATGTGAGACACATTATTTACCAATTAAGCTATATGCCATTATTGTCAATATTTCCACAACAAAACTATTATAACATGTATATCATAAAAAGTAATATCTCACTAAAATTAATAATTCCATTTCCACGTTAATAAATAAAACATGTGAAAAATGGATAATAATGAATATATTTTTTTATGATAATTAAATGTTCATTCTATCTCGTTGTCAATCAATTGATCTTTTATTTGGACCCATTAAATTTCTTTTGAAATCATGTGTTCAACAGTTCAAATGTAAAATCTATATTTTATTTCTTTATCAATAAACATATTAAACTCACATTATATTCGCAATTATTTGAAACTTTTATATCGCAATTATCAAATATTTCATGGTTATCTATTATAAATATCTTATAATAATACTCCTATTTGTTCACTCAACATTTCAGTTTGTTACAAAATTAAATTAAATTAATATATGATTACAATATTTTATATTTTGATGAAAAAGGCAAAACAAATGAAAGAAATCTTAAAATGAAATTTTATCAAATGATTCGGGCAACGTGCGGGAACCAAAGCTAGTTTCAATTCAAAATGAATTTACCTATGTGCTGTTACAGTTACGAGATTTCATCAATAAGCTGTTTTTGTTCAAAGTAGAAAGGTAGGGAAAAATGAGTTGACAGCATGATTAATTCATACAGAAAACCAATAGATAGTTGTGCAAGAAGTTACCAACTGACAAGAAATCCTTAAATTCCAGCATAATCATTCTTCATTCTTCAGATATAAAGAATGAAGAATCTCTCAAAAAGATGAATCAAGTGTTACACCATCAAAAAAATTGAAACACACAAACTAAGTAAAAGGAAATTGAAGGTCACATGGAATTTTAACTACATACCTGGAATGCACTCACGATGTCCAAGGTATTACCTTGAAAATGACCAGGCTGCACACCATAAAGAAAACAAGAGAGAGTTAAATAGGGACAAAAGGGGATGGGGTTATACAAAGTTCACAATCTATAAAGCTGACCTTGATAGTACCACCATAGACCATGATACCCGGTCTATTGAGGCGTCCCATGGCCATGATTGTGCCTGGCATCTGCAAACAGCATAACCATCAAAATATCCCAGTCAATATAGCAAATCAACAAGGAAAGTAGACAAAACAAATCCCAATCATACAAGAGGTCAATAAAAGTTGAAATAATACTTACGTTTTTATCACATCCAGGAATAGAGATGTTACCGTCATACCATTGAGCTGACATGACAGTTTCGATGCTATCAGCAATCAAATCTCGCGATTGCAAACTGTAACACATACCTCTAGTACCCATAGAGATAGCATCACTAACACCAATGGTGTTAAACCTAAAGCCAATCATTCCAGCCTCTTGAACTCCTTCTTTTACTGCTGCGGCTAATTGTAACAAATGCATATTGCAGGTATTACCTTCATACCAAACTGATGAAATACCAACTTGAGGTTTGCTCATATCATCCTCAGACAGTCCAACTCCATAAAGCACAGCTTGCGAAGCACCTTGAGACTTGGGTTCAGTAACGCGGGAGCTGTATTTGTTGAGCTTCCCAGTAGATTCAGATTTCACCGTACCGGCTGTTTCGGTTGCTTGTTTTGTGACTGAAGCAACACATTTTAAAGGGCGGTGACATTGAGGACTTGGAACTGATCGCCTTGGTATGCTGGGAGATGCAAAGTTTGTGCCCACATTTGGGATGACAAGAGCAGCTTGCATTTTGCTGATCTTAGCTATATAGCAGTACAATGAAATTAAGTTAGGTAAAGGCTTAGATAAAAATACTGCTCTATTGAGAAACCGCTCGACAAAACATGAGAACTAAAATACAACAGCACTGCAAAGGAGGCCATAAATTTTAAGCCATTAAAGCCAATCAAAAGAAACTTGCATACTAACATTTCAAGGGCATTACCTCAAGCCTTAAAATCCTAAATTGTTAACTAATAATCCACAATTATGCTTCAAAATCGCTATACTATACACTTCTCAACAATTTATTATTGCTAATTCTATCTTGAAAGTTACACAAACTACTCATTTATTCACTTCTTAGCTCCAACTACCTAAATACAGCGTATGGCACAGAAAGAACATCATAACGCGCCCGCCCAGCGGCATAACTAGAAACTTTAAGAGATGGATTTGAACATAAGACCTACTAACTTAATCACAATTAGTAAATCCAATATCTTAATTCAATCTACAAATTACCACTATTAGCTTCTATAAACAACTATAAATCACCATTAATAACTTTAATTAATAAATTGCAAACAACAATAATAACTCTCCGACAGAATATTTATCCCATAATAATGACTATGATTGCAAATAAATAAACACATTACAACAACAAACTTTACAATTGACAAACAAGTTTTACCTTTGAATATTCAAAAGTGAAGAATCAATTATTGAATAAAATCCCATTTCATTTTTTCAAAGCAATTAAAAGGGAAAATCAAAGAAAAGAAAATTAACCCAAAACAATAACACCCAAAAAAATCAAACGAAAATAAAGATTACAACTTTATTAGGTGAGACCAATGTAATAATCATACACACAAATTAATTAACAAACACAAACAAAAAACTAATTAGCTGACCTGGGTAATGCAAAAACTGCCCAAAAAAATCAAAACTTTGAATTTAAACAACAATTATAATTAAATTAGATGAAAAATAAGCAATTAAATGTAAATGCAGAAGAGACAATTATTAATAATATAAAAAAAAAAAAAAAAAAACATTCATTTTTGGCTTCCGGGTTGCTTTTCTCAGGGTCAATCTTGTTTTTGCCCTACTTTTTTTACCACGTGTTACATGGTGACACATGAGAAAGGTCGGTCGCACACCACACGATTACACAAATTATTTTGCAGGTTTGATGTATCTAGTTAATTAGATTCATACACAATATACACATAGTGTTAGTAAATCAAAAAATTGGTCGAGATTATTAGCTTACCCAACCCTAACACTAGATAACTAATAGCACCTACAAACATTCAACAAGGTCAAGTAATGTATTGCAATACAGTGATCACGCATACCAAACAAAGGCGCGCAAATAACATTAGAAAAAACAAACAACCCCCCTCTCCAGAGATAACCACCTTCACCCCAACTCGTTGCACACATCCCCCACTCTCTCCATGCCTCCTCTCGTCTCCTCATCAAAACGTTTTTTATTAAAAAAAACCCTTAAAAAAAATAATGGGAGATATGGTGAGAAGAAAGTGGTACACCATCAGAAGCCCCATACGCAGTCACAACCAACGGGAAAATCATTCGCCGTTTACTCTCCCATGCACGCGACGAACTTCACAGTTTTCGTTCATTATCTCGTTGGAGTGCGTTGATCAATAACTATTACACAGCAGTCCTTTCATGGTTTGTATTCTGTGTATTGCAATATTAGTCCCTGCATTCTCACATTGTTACTAGCATGCCCTTCTGTGACTCCAAGCATGCTCGACCTACGACGTCGTTGTGCAGCTTTCTCTCTCCAGTGTGCAACGCTGTCGTTCTTTGTATTACTCATTTTGTGAAGAAAGTATGGTGTTAGAAGGTTCTTGTTCTTTGATAAGCTGTTAAAGAGAGTTGATTCTGTTGACATCATTATACTACTCAACTTCATGTAGTTTTTTCTCTTACTTATTATTTATTTTTATGTTTTCAATTTTTAATTTTAAAGGGTTTTTGTTTGATTGTGAATTTTGATTGAATAATTGTGAAAATGTTGATGGGTGGAATGGGTAATTTGGGTTTTATTGTTTTGTGAATTTTGATTGAATAATTGTGGAAATGGGATTAAATTGGGTGTTTTTTTTTTTTTGATTCATTTTTATGTTTGACCTTCAAATTATGGGAATTTGGTAGTTTTGATTTGATTTTGACTTGGGTTTGATTGAATTGTATGATTTGATCTTGAATTTGTTTATTAAGTGGTTTCTTGATTAATCCTCTGTTTTTTTTTTAACTGAATGTTAGATTCAAGTGTTTTGTTTTATTGGTAATTTAGTCATTTAATTAGCTTTTTTAAATTCCTTAATGATTGATTGAGGACTTTATGAGATACTAGTAGTAATTCTATGATTATTAATTAAGCTTTATTTAGTGCATGAATTGGATTCTACTGTAAATTTCCACTATCACTGTATTTACATTGGTGTTTTGGTTAGATCATATATATCCTTTTTTAATTCATTGACTTTGTGTTATATATATTTTTTCGGTTGAATTTGTAGCTTGAAATTCTAATTTTTTGTTTTATATTAAAAAATAATGTATAATTGATGAGTTATATAGGTATCTTTGAATTATGATAAGTTATATGCCTTTTTATTTTGGTGGTTGTAATCAAAATTATATGGTTGAGGTTATCTTAATTTTGTGTACTAGTTTCAATTGGTCCAAATAAGAGGTTTTGTTTGCTTTATTGGGTGTATTCAATTGAATTTTAGTGAAGAATTGCTTGCTTTTCTATTGTATAATATTGATTGCTATTAATTCTAAGGGTCCATTTTTTGTTGCTGTTCCTTTGGTCTATGTATGGTTGTCCCCCAGCCTGTTGTTTTCTCCACTGTGCTTTTTTGCAATTGTATGGTATGTTTTGTAGAGCACCTATAATGAAAATTTTGGAGAAGAAGTGAAAAGTATGTGTTTGTGGATGTTTGTGGATTACATTGTAATGAATTATTAATTCCGAAGTTGTGGTGTGGGTGGTGGATCACAGATATGTCCTATGTCTTTATCAAGGATATATTACAATTATATTTGGGTGAATAGGTTTATATTACTTGATGTAGAAAGGTATCTTCTTTCTATCGCCCGTTCTCCGTGTTTTGTATTAATCAATGAAGCCGTAAATCCTCCACACATTACGCAATGATGATAAAATAATGAAATTGTGACTAGAATTGGACTGACAGCAATTAGGCCTTTTTAATAGTTTGATTACATTACCAATCATTAATTTGGATTAATGATGTAGAAGTTTGGTATAGTAGAAACTTGGCTTTTATCGGAACGAAGATTCTTGAATGATCACGGAACTCTTAGCTTAATTTAGCTAGTACCCGTATTAGAGTTCTTTTGATTTGGGTATTAGTTGTATTTTTTGTAATTCTACTCTAAAAGGGTGGCTATACTTAGGTGTGAAAACTTTAATAGAATTTTAATACTTTTAGATCATGGTTTGTAATTATATAAATTATCGAAACTGTTGCTTTGGGTTGTAAAGGTGATCTACATAGGCAACACAGCATTTGTCAGTAATGGGGATTGACTGCGTGAATGTTTGATGCAAAGTAGTATAACGAACTTTATGACTGACATTACATAATTGTGACCAATGATTCACTTTACTTTCCATGCTTATGCAGAGATCACTGAAGATATTATCTGTCTTTGTTCTCCCATGTTTTCTGGCTGAATCTGTATCCAAAATCTGGTGGTACACTTCTGGGGGTTCCCAAGTACCCTTCTGGTGTGTGTTTTTGTGAGTGAAATTGTAGCATGCACGGTGGAGCTCGTGTCATGGTGTACCGGACACTAGTCTTTTTCTTAGTGTGTGTCCTCTTCGTTGATATGCTACTCCAGATCCTACGGTGAAGGACTTTTCTCTGTGTTGAACTTGAATCAGATGTAGGTCTATTTGGTGGAGCACCTCGGATTAGGAGGCACTTGAGGATTATAAGCCATCTTATCGGAAATTCATCTTATGGTCCTTAATTATTATCATTCGAGCCAACTTACAGCTCTGCTGTTGACTACCAAAAACCACTCACATATGAGCATCTTCAGACGTGGAGAACTTGCTGTTGTATCTCTTGCTTCCGTTCTTAGCCGTACTTTATTATTATTGGAAATTAACTTAATCAGCTCATTATTAGTGGAAATGGCGGAACAAAACCTCAGGGCTATATACCATAAATCACAAGTTATGTATACATATAACATCACAATATTATGCACAAAACAGTTTGTGCCGTGTACCACTGGCGCAACAACTTTTCCATGTTGAAGTATACCTTGTTTTGATAAGCTACTAAGTGGCAAAGTCCATAACCATAAATAAAGGCATATCATAATTTTTATGTGAAAAATGTAGGTCTTAAAAAGTTACTGTTCTTCACTAAAGGTTTTGGTTATAAAATGCCAACTTGACTAATAGAAGAAAAGGAAAAAACAGGATTATGAGTGCATATATTCTTTTAATTGTTGTGCAGCTATGTTCTATGACCTATGACTGGGCTTGCAATAAATCTTGCGCGAAGTGCGACAAAGATAACACACACAAGCTCAAGCGATCAATTTCTTTCTGCCAAATGGCATGGTTGCATCAGTTGAAACCTTTGTCAACTCTGAGACCGAAACACCAGCACTAATAATGCAGGGCTACTGGTTCTTTGATAGAAGTGGAGATTCTGAAGAGGATGATGCTGGATCTGAGGAGGATGTGTGACAATACCAGGTTTCCCTGCATATGCCTACACACAATCTGTTTTCGAAGCGACAAGCGCTAGGTATGTGATATTTGCTTCATTGCTAAATGGATATAGTGAATCCTTCTTAAGAAACACACCAAAATTTTAAGGAAACATGACATAAAAATCAGAGCGTTATTCATTTTCTGTAAGTAATCCGAACATTGAACATCTAGACATTCAACCAACCAGAGCCTTAACCCCAAAAATTAGGTTCGCTACATGAACCAAAAAAAAAATCATTCCATGTGGTCATCTACATAAATTTTCCCTCCATCCTGCAATCAAGAACTCATTCTGTGTAAAAATCTAGACATTGAATGTAGTAATCAAACTTAGGGTGCTGGTTCCAGAATTAATCAAAATGCATATAATTGATGATTGTTAAACATGGGTTTGTCATGTGAATTTTGGAAACCTAAAAATAATATGCTAAAGTTATGTTGTTCTTGGTATTGTGGCAGTGACATATTTTGAGAACAACAAAGCTGGGATCACAGTTACGGATGTATTAGATAGAACTTGGCTTAAATCCTTTTGGTTAGAGTTATCATTAGTACTTTGGCTACTGGGAAAACAGTTGGTTTTAATTAGCAGCAGAAGAAACAACCGACAACCATCATCTTGAGCCTTAAATTATATTCATTCTAGCTTCTTCGATAATAGATCTTCAATTTCTTAGAAGCTCTCTCGCGCTTTCTCATTATCATCCGAAGAAATTGAACAAAGGGGTGCGAGGGAGACTGGTTTCACAGTCTTGGCTTGGTTTCCTGCATATAGAAGACATACCATCGGAGTACAGTGAGATCCATCTTTTGTGCACCTTTCACTATTCTTTTACACCATCCATGATCTCGTATGTAGATTCCATAACCTTTTGGATGTTCTTGTACTTAAAACATCTTCAAAGCATATTTATCTGTACCATACTTCTTTTGGGAGGGTATATTAGGGTTATCATCAGGCTTTTATATTTGTTTCCTTGTGTTATTTTTGGAGAATAAAGCTGGTGCTGTGTAAGTTGATATGTGTGTGTATCCTTTTACCTTAGTATCACTAATTTAGTGTCATAGTGGGTATCATAGAGCATTATTCTCCCATTTTTGCAATTTTAGGTTTGTACCTGGTTCTTGTGTGGTCATTAGGGATGGTTTAGAGGATATTATTCGAACTACGGAATGCCGAGGCACAAAGTAGAAGAAGTGAAGTGAGTGCAGGTTGTGCATTAAGTGAAGATTGGCACAAACATTTAAAGTGTATTGGCAATTGGCAATCATGTCCCAATGTTATAAATCTTAGAGTTGCTTAGTGAAGTTTATACATCTTATATAAACTACTACATGTATTTTTTTTTTTCCTTTTGCTATTGTCCAAATTTGTTCACAATACTTTGATTTCATATCCGTAGTTTATCCAAGCTATTTTTTATAGTTTTGTTTTGAACGAATGATCTGAGAATCAATATGTAAAAGAAAGAGTTATACTCGAACCAAATTAAAGAAGACAAAGCAGTAAACAAGTGTCAGAAAAGCGTTTGTTAGGTAAACGTGAAAATAAAAGTGAATATATATGTTCTCATACATTAGTACATCGAATCACAATGATTTCGGCGGTGTGAGCTCCAAAATATCATATAGGGAAAAAAATTTTGCTTATCTAAAAGGAACATCTTGAAAAATCATCATTACAACGACGTCGTTTCTACAGTAGTCATTTTCAAATTAACGGTTTAGTTTTAACCACCATCCAACTATTAAATGTTTCTTAGTTCTCATAAAAATTAAAGTTTCTCCTATCCAATTTCGATTTCATGTTAGTATTTACGAGATTCAATTTTCCAAAAAAAAAAAAAAAAAAAACACTCAGAAATTCAAATATTTGGATGAATTTGATTGTAAAGGTGCGGAAAAAATGAGGATTCAGGGGTTTCAATTAAACCGTGCTCAAAAGAAACACAAAAATTATATCAAGAATGGTTTAATTTCGCAGATTCTGGTACTAAAATTTGATTCATATATATGTCATTTAATTTAACGTTTGCCTTTTTTATTTATGGGTTTGTTTTTAATTCTTAGTAATGTAGCTAAATTAAGCTTAAAAGTTTTGATTTTTATTATGGGGGTGTTTTATTTGTAATTAGTAGATGGGGAGGTGGCGATTAACTGGAAAAGGAGCAGTTAAATTCTTTAGATTGTCTGATTTGCAAAGAGAAGTCTCAAACAGGTATTTATTTATTTTTTTTTTTTAAATTTTAAGTATTTGGGATTTTTGAATTACAATAAATTTTCAAGTTATTTGATTTGTTATGCTAGATTATGTGATTTTAGTACAAATCAAAGAAAATATTGATTTATTGTGTTTGGCTAAGTGCCCTTATTATGAGTCTCAAAAGGTCAATTTAGAATAGTCTTAAAATTGCCAACTTGGAAAAGTTGTCAATTTTGTATACCAATAGAATTGGACTTTTGAAACTACAAGCAATGTTATAGGCCTTTTAATGTAATGGGGTAGTTTAGGATAATAGAAGTAATTCAAAGGTATTGTTTGGCAATGCGCGTTAGTGTTCATTTGGCTTATTGGTTTAGATAATGCATAATATGAGCTCTTTGTAATGGTTGTCGAAAAATAGTTCGAAATCAACTACTACTATTCATTTAGTCTGTAATTATATTGATTTATTGGTTGTTCCTTTTCTAGAATATGTAAAATCTTTGTTGCAGCCTTTATCTAGAATATATACTAGTACAATATATGTAGTGACCAAGTAATTGATTTATGGATCAAAAAGTTAGCAAAGTGCCAACATTTGTTATTGAACTTCAAAGTTAAACCAAACATATTTGTGTTAGGTAATCACAGGGTGTGGTTGGGGGGGGGGGGGGGGGGGATCCTATTGGGCAATGGATGCATGGCTGTACCGAAGCTTGCAGTGCGCATTGGATTAAGACTTACAGTGTTTAGCCTTGATAGAGAAAAATTATTCTTGGGCCTCAACCATAAGTTTAAGCTTTGGTTGGTTGGTCATCTAATATGGTATCAGCGCCAACGTGTCACATAGTTCACGGGTTTTTAATCTCATCAGCCCTCCTTTCTAAGTGAAATCATTAAGTGCTGGGTATGTTGGGAACTATGTGCATCCACATTTCTAGCGAATGGGCTTTCAAGTGAGGGGCATGATAGAGTATATAAACTATTCCAGAGCCTCAACCATAAGCTTAAACTTTGGTTGACATGGTCCTCTAATATAGTATCAGCGCAACCGTGATACAAAGGTCACGGCTTCAAATCTCATCCACCCTTCTTTCAAGTAGAAATTAATTAGCTCTGGGTATGGGAGGACCATGATGCATCCACATTTCAAGCCCCAACGGGCTCTCATGTGAGGGGGCGTGTAGTGTTATACAAACTATTCCTGGGCCTCAACCAAAAGCTTGATCCTTAATATACTTATCAAGCCTAAGTATGTTGAAGCTTTCCATGACATGTAGCTAAGGTTCCATGGTAACAGTTTAGGGAAAGGTGAATGGTCTATGAAAAAAAAGAGAAAAAAACAGAATTAGGGTGCATTATGGCTTGCTAATAGATGTGCTGATGTGGATTAATACATGCTTCGTATATTTTTAATATAACAACATAGAAAGTTTTAGTTCCTAGAATTCAGGCTTATGACTATTTGATAATTTTTAGCAAAACCACCAAGTTAAGTAGTGACTTTATAGATTTCGATGATGGAGTACTGGCATAGTTAGCAGTAGCTCTACAATCAAAGATATTTACAGTTTTTTTGTAAAAAAATCTTTCCTTACTTTGAATTTCCTTTGGAAAGGTGTGGGCTCTAGCAGATGAGAAGAGGCAGGATTTCTTGGTGTCAGGAGTTCATTACTGCAATGCAGGTCTTTGTCTCCAATTACTTGCACACGTTTATGAATACAGAATACTCGATAAAAAAAAATTCAACATTTGCCTTTTCTCCCCTTTCCTTTGTTGCTATGTAGTTGTTTCATTGGACAATCTGGGCCCACAATAGTCAAGATATCCTGGCTGTGAAGGTAAGGGACTGCCCTTTCGACACATCTACTTTTCTTTTATGAGCCTTCTACCAAGAACCCGTTACTCTTATATCACACCTTGAGGACAAGACTATTGAAATTTGGGGAGAATGTGTTTTTAAGTCAAATTGTGAGACTGGCTGAATTCCTCTTCTTCTGGCAGTTGTTGTGGAGAACGTCAGCTCCTCTCAGCCCATAGGTCTTAAGTGAAATTAGCTGTACGTATACTTTTGTTATATCCGCAATAGGTCTGTGTTTTTTAGTCGTTATATACTAAGCATGCTTGTCTGTAGGAAAAGAGCCATAGCTAACTTTGCTGTACATGTACAGAAAAAGAAGAGTGAGACAAGTCAGAGTCATTAAAGGGTAAATATCTTGACGTCACAAAAAAGAATGTGCAAATAAATCTCTAACATTCCTATCTAACTCTTCTCGTGGTTATGATTCAGAGAGTAATGTCCTCTATCCCTCTAGATCATTTCATTGGTTGACAACATCAAGATCATCAAAAAAGGTAAATGACTAGGTTATAGTTTTCTCAAAAACTATAACTTCTTAAGGTTGTTAGTAGGGGATGTACTAATATTGCATAATGTTAATAATTTTTAAAATTTGGTGGCCAAATTCATATGTCAAAGTCCATGGTAATGCTTGTCCATTGTCTAAGGATTGGCTTTGCTTCACAAAATATATAGTACTCAATGCCACTTGAAGTGTGAAATCAATTTCTTCAAACCTATGAAGCCAAATCGAGTTAGGAGTTATATTACCATGAACATTTTCACGAAGGTAACCTTACAACAACAAAAGAAAATTGTTACCGTTTATCTATTACCAACGACAAAATTGGTAACCATGTGTTTAAGTTTTCATTGACTCTGGCATTAGTTTGATGATATTTAAGACTTCCTTTGATGTGGATTTCTGCATGGTGTAGGTTGTTTTGTGCTCCAGGGGTTTCATTTAAGTAAAAGTAGGTGCAGAATATCAATGATTCTGAGTTTTCTAATCATTCTCAAGGCTATGCATTTCAGATTCAATTATCCTCTGTCACTTCTATAAATGATGGGCAAAGACGCTGTGTATAATCAGAAGTTGAAGCCATTAGAAACGAGTTATTGTCATGACTTTGTATCACCCTTATAGTAAGTAAGGAGGCATTTAATCTGAATTCATTTAGGTTCTGCAAGAAAGACAACTGATCCTTGATATTTCATTTTTTCTTTGTACGTTAAACTTATTGGTCTTGCCGATCAATTGTAGTGGTTGTCTTGAACATCATCAAAGAAACTAGCCAACCAACTACAGTTCATTCTGTTTTGATGATCATGTTGCCAATTACAATCTTTATGCAGAACAAATGTGTTTGTGCTAAGCCTATGGTCATGTGCTTTGGGGCAGTATTCCACCGGAAAGACAACTTTCATTAAACACTTGCTTAAAAGTAGTTATCCAGGTAATTATGCGCATCCTTCCTGTTTCAATCTTCTTTACATATAATCTTAAACCCCATTCTACTAAAGGTTTTATTGATATTGTTTAGTATATATTAGGATATTACCCTTTGCATTGTGCATTTGTACAATTGTACGCAATTTGTGTAATAGTTTTATTCTACTATTTTTGCAACTTATAGGAGCGCATATTGGACCGGAGCCAACTACAGATAGATTTGTTGTGATTATGGTAACAACAATGTCCGTCATCTGTAATTACTTAGTAGTTTCGATTTGTGGAATAGTTCAACGGCATTCTTTTTGTTCTAATATTCCACCTTGTTTCAGAACCTTCAAGCTAATGAGTCTAAATTCCTATTCTTTTCTGTAGTTGGTCTGATGAACGAAGTATTCCAGGAAACACAATTGCTGTTCAAGCGACATGCCATTCAGTGGTCTAACAGCATTTGGGACTGCCTTTTTGTCAAAATTTCAGTGTTCTCAGTGCCTCACTCAGTGAGTTTTCACAAAAAAAAATCTCAAAATCAAATGTCTGAAACAATTTAGCTATAATAATTAAACGTTGGTGACCGAACTCTTTTACTGGAACTTTAAAGCTTTTGGAACATGTTACTTTGATCGATACCCCAGGGGATTTGTCAGGAGAGAAGCAACGAACACAACGGAGCTAGACTTCACTGGCGTAACATCTGGTTTGCTGCTAAATGTGCTTATCTTGCTGTTGTTGTGTCCCCATAAACTAGATGTCAGTGAGAATTCAAGCGTGTAATATCTCTTCGGGGTCATGATGACAAGATTCGTGTTGTATTAAACAAAGCCGATCAAGTGGGCACTCAGCAGGTTAGTAAACTTATAAGTTATTGACCATATATCTGCACTCAGCAGATCAAAAGTGTCTTACTCCGTAACTTGGCACTTTAAATTGATTTTTCTCTGCTTTTAGTATTTGTATTATGTTTCCTATTTATGCCAATGTATTGTCTATTTTTGGAATATATGTAGCTGATGTGAGTCTATGGAGCCTTGATGTGGTCACTTGGAAAGTTCTATACTCCAGAAGTAACTGTGTTTACATAGGTAAGTTGAGTGCAGATTATTCTTTCATTCATTGATATATCTATGGTGAACTACACTTCTAATACAAATAACACATTTTTGATTCATTTATAAAGTGTTTTCTACTTGTGTTTTCCTATTTGCCTGGGTTTAGGCCTATCATGATGAATGTCGGTGCTGTTTCTGCAGATCATTCAATGATTAGCGTCAGATGGGGCCATTGATGGTCCATTAGGCCAGGAGCTATTCGAGAAGGAACGTGATGACCTTATTTCTGATCTTAAAGATATTCCAAAAAAGGTTGTGATCGCGTGTATGTTTACTGAATCCTCTTGACTGATAAGAAAGCAGTTACCGTTGAAATTGGAAAATGAATAAGAGTAGTAGTATTCCTAGGAAACAAGTTACTGTAACTAATTACCACCAATTATGTGCTTCCTCACAGATTAATGAATTCGTAAAGCGTGCAAGGGCCGCAAAGATTCAAGCCTATATTATCGGTCATTTGAAGAAGGAGATGCCTCTGAATTATAGGCAAGGCCAAAACTCAGCAAAGGCTTATTGTATAACTTGGAAGATGAATTTAAAAGGTTCCTAGATATTCTGATTACAAGATTGGTTATCTGTTTATATCATTTCAATTAGCTATAGGTTGCTTTAATCAATATTAATTCTAATCACTAATACTAGGCCAAGAGCACAAGCCTACCTTACCCTGTATGGTTAGAGTTATTGATCGTAGGTGTGTAGTATTGCGGCCGGTCAGGCTTCCCTTGTCATGGAGCTTTCCTGTTTGGGTTGCTTTGGGGGATATCTTACCTCTTGTCATCACCCTCAGCCGCCATTTCCCCCTCCTTAATGCTTCTTTGGTCCACTCAAGCTTCCTCGCTTTCCCTCCACACCCCCTTGTTTTCTTCGCGCCTTCTCATCAACCACTACTCTACCCCTGCCTTTTATCCATACATTTCCTCCCCCCCATTTTACCCGTTTAACCCCTTTGCTTCCCCTCCTCTTTTCCTTCCACCTTCTGTCACTCCTATACTTAACTCCCTTACTCACCCCCCGACTCCGCTTCCCCTGCCTTCCATCCACCATCCCCGGCAGCTTTTTCCTTCTTTCTCTTTCATCTTTGCTCCTCTTTCCTTATTTAGTCGCCTTCCTCCTCCCTCTTCTCCTCAGTTCCCCCTCCCCCCTTACTACCCCTCTATCTCTGTCCCCCCCACTCCGCCTCTTTCCCTACTACTGTTTCTTTCCTTCCCCCACATCTCTCCATGCCATCTTGTGTACCTCTTCCGCCCCTTTCTCTCCCCTCCATTCCTCTTACTACCTGTTTCTTCCTTCTTATCCTTCTGCGCCTCATTAGCCCCACACAACACCACACACCCCCCCCCCCCCCCCCCCCACCACCCCGCCATCACGCCTCCCGGCGGGCTCACCTATCATTCTCCCCCCTCCCCCCCCCCCACACCCCCCCCCCCCCTCGCTCCCCCCCAGCTATCACCCCCCACACCCACGCGCCCAAACCCGCCCGCATCCTCCTCCTCTCATCTCTTGGCCCCCTCTCCCTCCTCCCTCTTTCACAACCGTTCCTCTCCTCTTCTCCGTAACCCCAATCCCCCCTGCTCATCATTCCTCTTAATCCGCTTTACTCTCCTTCGTCCCTTCCCCTCACCTTATTCCGGGCGTCAGCTCACCCCCGTCCTGACCCCGTTCTTTTCTTTTTAACACCTCCTTTCTCACTTCTCTCCGGCTACCCCCCCCAATCTCATTTTCTCACTTCTTCCCGTCTTGCACCCACACCCCCTCTTCCTACCAACTACATCCGTCTTTCTCTCTCCATTTTCTCCGCGTCCTACTAGTTTTCCTGCTTCCCCCCACTCCCACCCCAACACACCCGTTATTTGCTCTCACACTTATGACCTCTCCACGTTCTCCCTATCCCCTCCCTCTCTCCCCCTGGCTTTTCATCTTTCCTTCCGCTCCCCAATCTCCTCTTCCTTATCCCCGCCATTGCCTCTCGTCCGCTCTCTTCCTCTCTCCCATACTGCTACTGACGCCTTTTGTGAGTGGGTACCGTTGCACGCTCGTTGCCGTGTTCTTGGTGCCCGCGTGGTTGTTGCTTTAGCTACCG
This sequence comes from Suaeda aralocaspica, assembly GCA_016808085.1. Classification (NCBI taxonomy): domain Eukaryota; kingdom Viridiplantae; phylum Streptophyta; class Magnoliopsida; order Caryophyllales; family Amaranthaceae; genus Suaeda; species Suaeda aralocaspica. Next base: position 1,719,673 of record PYUH01000204.1, read on the forward strand.
GACCCATGTATTTTGTTGCTGCTTTTCCACGCCAGGAAATTCTGTCTACCTCTAGGTAGACGCCCCCTGCACATCCACGTGCTTCCACCATCCCCTCTTTTCCCTCATCTCTTTTACTACCCCTTCACTCCCTCGCACATTATCCAATCCCCTCTAGGCCCTCATCAACATCCCCCCCAAACTTTCACTCTCTAAGCGTAGGGTCCAAAGGAGTTTCACTTACCTGCAGGAGATTCCCTATTTGGAGCACTTCAAGGATGTTCTCAAAGGGTATAACTTTGACAAGTTCGAGAGTTGAAGCCGGAAAAGATGCAAGCTGTTGATGACATGTTGAGCTATGACACCTGAGCTTCTCAAATATTTCAGAAATCGTATGATCATGATGAACTGACGATAATTTTTGAGCGCTGTGAAGTAGTGAAGTTAACGAGAAGATTAAAGGACATCGAAATGACTTTTGGGACTTGTCAATCGAAAAGAGCTTGTACAAGTTGCTGCCATGCCCATGTATAGTTTGTTTAAGTGGCAATCATAATTCTTAAGTATAGCAATTTGTAGTTCATCAGTTGGAACTGTGACCTCTATAATGGATTAAAGTTCATTGATCGATGATCATTGAAATTGATGTTTATACAGGTAGTTAGGAAGATAAGAGCAGAGAAATAAGTCATAACAGATGAATTGTGCAGTGTAGTACACTAGTGGTACATAGAATGATAATTATTTGGTGGGTTAGCGCGTAAATTTGTACTAAACTACTTCATTTGTGCACTTTGACATATTATGTTCTCTAGGAAATTTCTGATGTTTCTAGGTTATACAAAGCATGAGAAGGTATTTTGGCATTACAATTTCTTTATGAAATTACATATTAGTTTTTAAGTTTTAACCATCAAAGTCAAATGTGACCTATATTTCAAAATGAAAGCTTGGATTTACTTTCAATTTATTGTTCTTTACGCTATTTATCTTTTTAGAACATAATCATTGGGAAGCGAAAGTCCAAATCACAAACCAAATGAATATTGATATCCAAGAGATTTTGACAAAGATTTATGAATTGTTTTAGATGTGGACCTTTACCCACTTTGAAACACTCCCAGCTTTTCCTTGAGAAAGAATGCTACAAGACTACAACCCTTCTCCCCAAAGTCCCAAAACAAACACTCCCCTAACATCAAAATATGAAATACTCCAATAATACAACTATCAAATATAAATTGGTACCGTATAATTGGAAAATAGAATTGGACTAAAATTATGAGACAAACTGGTATTCATTCATTTAGGTAATTTGATAATATTTATCTTTTTGTTAAAATTAAAATATTAGTATAACTAGGATTGTTGTTATTTAATTAGATTAAAATTTAAGTCGAAAAATTAGCCAATATAAGTAAAACTTTCAAATCTTATTTCACCCTAACCTGTGACCATAACTTTCCGAAAAAACCAATGTTCCCATAACCACCAAAAGCATTAGGATTTATAGCCCAAAATAAAAAATCATACAACAAAAAGAAGCCCATTATCACAAACTCAAAAGTGAACCAAAACAATTCCCCTTTCACTAATTAGACTGTCTCTCAATCCTACTTACAGCAGCAACTATCAGTCACCGTATAAAAAAAAAAAAAAAAAAAAAACCACTAAAATTTAAATCTTGTTCTTTCTTTTTTTTGTGATGATCCGTCACTCCGCCGTCAAAAACACACTACCTTGAACGGACTACACTCTTCACG
>PYUH01000204.1:1721439-1742086 GCA_016808085.1 Suaeda aralocaspica
AAAAAAAAAAAAAAAAAAGAGTTACCTTTAAAAGTTTTTTTTGACCTCGAATCACAAAAAAGAAGAACAAGATTTAAATTTTAGTGGGTTTTTTTTTTTTTTTTTAATACAGAGTGACTGATAGTTGCTGCTGTAAGTAGGATTGAAGGAGACAAGTCTAATTAGTGAAAGGGGAAATTGTTTTGGTTCACTTTTGAGTTTTGATAATGGGCTTACTTTTTGTTGTATGATTTTTATTTTGGGCTATAAATCCTAATGCTTTTGAGTGGTTATGGGAACATTGGTTTTTTCGGAAAGTTATGGTACACAGGTTAAGGGTGAAAATAATGATTTGAAAGTTTTTACTTATATTTGCTAATTTTTCGACTTAAATTTTAATCTAATTAAAATAACAACAATCCTAGTTATACTAATATTTTTAATTTTAACAAAAAGATAAATATTATCAAATTAACTAAATGAATGGAATACCAGTTTGTCTCATAATTTTAGTTTCCAATTCTATTTTCCAATTATACATGTACCTAATTTATAGTTGATTAGTTGTATTTATTGGAGTATTTCATATTTTGATGTTAGAGGGAGTGTTTGGTTTGGGACTTTGGGGAGAAGGGTTGTAGTCTTGTAGCATTCTTTCTCAAGGAAAAGCTTGGGAGTGTTTCAAAGTGGGTAAAGGTCCACATCTAAAACAATTCATAAATCTTTGTCAAAATCTCTTGGATATCAATATTCATGTGGTTTGTGATTTTGGACTTTCGCTTCCCAATGATTATGTTCTAAAAAGATAAATAGCGTAAAGAACAATAAATTGAAAAGTAAATCACAGCTTTCATTTTGAAATAATAGGTCACATTTGACTTTGATGGTTAAAACTTAAAAATTACTAATATGTAATTTCAATAAAGAAATTGTAATGCCAAAATACCTTCTCATGCTTTGTATAACCTAGAAACATCAGAAATTTCCTAGAGAACATAATATAGTCAAAGTGCACAAATGAAGTAGGTTTAGTACAAATTTACGCGCTAACCCACCAAATAATTATCATTCTATGTAACCACTAGTGTCACTACACTGCACAATTCATCTGTTATGACTTATTTCTGCTCTTATCTTCCTAAACTACCTGTATAAAACATCAATTTCAATGATCATCGATCAATTGAACTTTAATCCATTATAGAGGTCACAGTTCCAACTGATGAACTGACAAAATTGCTATACTTAAGAATTATGATTGCCACTTAAACAAACTATACATGGGCATGGCAGCAACTTGTACAAGCTCTTTTCGATTGACAAAGTCACAAAAGTCATTTCTGATGTCCTTTAATCTTCTCGTTAACTTCACTACTTCAGCAAGCTCAAAAATTAGTCGTCAGTTCATCAGTGATCATACGGATTTCTGAAATATTTGAGAAGCTCAGGGATGTCATAGCTCAACATGTCATCAACAGCTTGCATCTTTTCCGGCTTCAACTTCTCGAACTTGTCAAAGTTATACCCTTTGAGAACATCCTTGAAGTGCTCCAAATAGGGGAAATCTCCTGCAGGTAAGTGAAACTCCCTTTGGACCTACAAATATAAAACAATACGATCAATAAACTCTTACCATACAGGGTAAGGTAGGCTTTGTGCTCTTGGCCTAGTATTAGTGATTAGAATTAATATTGATTAAAGCAACCTATAGCTAATTGAAATGATATAAACAGATAACCAATCTTTGTAATCAGAATATCTAGGAACCTTTTTAAATTCATCTTCCAAGTTATCAATAAGCCTTTGCTGAGTTTTGGCCTTGCCTATAATTGCAGGCATCTCCTTCTTCAAATGACCGATAATATAGGCTTGAATCTTTGCGGCCCTTGCACGCTTTACGAATTCATTAATCTGTGAGGAATGCACATAATTTGGTGGTAATTAGTTACAGTAACTTGTTATCACTAGGAATACTACTACTCTTATTCATTTTTCCAATTTCAACGGTAACTGCTTTCTTATCAGTCAAGATGGATTCAGTAAACATACACGCCGATCACAAGCCTTTTTTGGAATATCTTTAAGATCAGAAATAAGGTCATCACGTTCCTTCTCGAATAGCTCCTGGCCTAATGGACCATCAATGGCCCCATCTGACGGCATATCATTGAATGATCTGCAGAAACAGCACCGACATTCATCATGATAGGCCTAAACCCATGCAAATAGGAAAACACAAGTAGAAAACACTTTATAAATGAATCAAAAATGTGTTATTTGTATTAGAAGTGTAGTTCACCATAGATATATCAATGAATGAAAGAATAATCTGCACTCAACTTACCCTATGTAAACACGAGTTACTTCTGGAGTATTCAGAACTTTCCCAAGTGACCACATCAAGGCTCCATAGACTCTCATCAGCTACAATATATTCCAAAAATAGACAAATACATGGCATAAATAGGAAACATAATACAAATACTAAAAGCAGAGAAAAACATCAATTTAAGTGCCAAGTTACGGAGTAAGACACTTTTGATCTGCTGAGTGCAGATATATGGTCATAACTTATAAGTTACTAACCTGCTGAGTGCCCACTTGATCGGCTTTGTTTAATACAACACGAATCTTGTCATCATGACCCCGTAAAGAGGATATTACACGCTTGAATTCATCACTGACATCTAGTTTATGGGGATCAAACAACAGCAAGATAAGGTCACATTTAGCAGCAAACCAAGATGTTACGCCAGTGAAGTCATAGCTCCGTTGTGTTCGTTGCTTCTCTCCTGACAATACCCCTGGGGTATCGATCAAAGTAACATGTTCCAAAAGCTTTAAAGTTCAAAGTAAAAAGAGTTCGGTCACCAACGTTCTAATTATTATAGCTAAAATTGTTTCAGACATTTGATTTTGAGATTTTTTTTTGTGAAAACTCACTGAGTGAGGCATCTGAGAACACTGAAATTTTGACAAAAAGGCAGTCCCAAATGCTGTTAGACCACTGAATGGCATGTCTGCTTGAACAGCAATTGTGTTTCCTGGAATACTTCGTTCATCAGGACCAGACTACAGAAAAGAATAGGAATTTAGACTCATTAGCTTGAAGGCTCTGAAACAAGGTGGAATATTAGAACAAAAAGAATGCCGTTGAACTATTCCACAAAGTCGAACTACTATAAGTAATTACAGATGACAGACATTGTTTGTTACCATAATCACAACAAATCTATCTGTAGTTGGCTCCGGTCCAATATGCGCTCCTATAAGTTGGCAATAAATAGTAGAATAAAACTATTACTACAAATTGCGTACAATTGTACAAATGCACAATGCAAAGGGTAATATACTAATATATACTAAACATATACAAATTAAACCTTTAGTAGAATGGGGTTTAAGATTATATGTAAAGAAGATTGAAACAGGAAGGATTGCGCATAATTACCTGGATAACTACTTTTAAGCAAGTGTTTAATGAAAGTTGTCTTTCCGGTGGAATACTGCCCCAAAAGCATGACCATAGGCTTAGCATCAAAATCACTATTTGTCTGCATAAAGATTGTAATTGGCAACATGATCATCAAAACAGAATGAACTGTAAGTTGGTTGGCTAGTTCTTTGATGATGTTCAAGACAACCACTACAATTGATCGGCAAGACCAAATAAGATGTAACGTACAAAGAAAAAATGAAATATCAAGGATCAGTTGTCTTTCTTGCAGAACACTAAATGAATTCAGATTAAATGCCTCCTTACTTACTAATAAAGGTGATACAAAGTCATTGAACAGATAACTCGTTTCTAATGGCTTCAACTTCTGATTATACAGCGTCTTTAGCCCATCATTTATAGAAGTGACAGAGGATAATTGAATCTGAAATGCATAGCCATTGAGAATGATTAGAAAACTCAGAATCATTGATATTCTGCACCTACTTTTACTTAAATGAAAACCCTGGAGCACAAAAGCAACCTACACCATGCAAGAAATCCACATCAAAGGAAGGTCTTAAATCATCAAACTAATGCCAGAGTCAATGAAAAGACTTAAACACATGGTTACAAGTTTTGTCGTTGGTAATAGATAAACGGTAACAATTTTCTTTTGGAATTTTGTAAGGTTACCTTCGTGAAAATGTTCATGGTAATATAACTCCTAACTCGATTTGGCTTCATAGGTTTGAAGAAATTGATTTCACACTTCAGAGGTGGCATTGAGTACTAATGAATATTTTGTGAAGCAAAGCCAATCCTTATGACAAATGGACAAGCATTACCATGGACTTTGACATATGAATTTGGCACCAAAATTCTTAAAAACTTATTAACATTATGCAATATTTAGTACATCCCCTACTAAGCAAAACTTAAGAAGTTATAGTTTTTGAGAAAACTATAACCTAGTCATTTACCTTTTTTGATGATCTTGATGGTGTCAACCAATGAAATGATCTAGAGGGATAGAGGACATTACTCTCTGAATCATAACCACGAGAAGAGTTAGATAGGAATGTTAGAGATTTATTTGCACATTCTTTTGTGACAGTCAAAGATATTTACCCTTTAATGACTCTGACTTGATCTCACTCTTCTTTTTCTGTACATGTAACAAGAAAAGTTAGCTAATGGCTTAGTTCCTACAAGACAAGATGCACTTAGTATAAACACATAAAAACACAGACCTATGCGGTATATAACAAAAGTATACGTACAGCTAATTTTTCATTAAGACCTTGCATGGAAGGAGGCTTTACGTTCTCCCAATCAACTGCCAGAAGAAGAGGAAATTCAGCCAGTCTCACAATTGAACTTAAAAACACATTCTCCCCAAATTTCAATATCTTTCCTCAAGGTTGGGATTATAAGAGTAACGGGCTTTAGAAGGCTCATAAGAAGAAAAGGTAGATGAGGTCAGAAAGGGCAGTCACTTACCTTCAGCAGCCAGGATATCTTGACTAATTGTGTGCCCAGATTGTGCCAATGAAACTAACTACATAGCAACAGAAGGAAAGGGGAGAAAAGGCAAATGTTGAATTTTTTTTTATCGAGATATTCTGTATTCATAACGTGTGCAAGTAATTGGAGGAGCACAGACCTGCATTGCAGTAATGAACTCCTGGACACCAAGAAATCCTTGCCTCTTCTCATCTGCTAGAGCCCACACCTTTCACAAAAGGAAATTCAAAGTAAGGGAAAGAGTTTTTACAAAAAAACTGTAAATATGCTTTGATTGTAGAGCTACTGCTAACTATGCCATGTACTCCATCATCGAAATATAAAGTCACTACTTAACTTTGGTGGTTTTGCTAAAAAAAATTATCAAATAGTCATAAGCCTGAATTCTAGGAACTAAAACTTTCTATGGATGTTATATTTAAAAAATATACGAAGCATGTAATTATCCACATCAGCACATCTATTAGCAAGCCATAATGCACCCTAATTCTGTTTTTTTCTCTTTTTTTTTCATGAGACCATTCACCTTTCCCTAAACTGTTACCATGGAACCTTAGCTACATGTCATGGAAAGCTTCAACATACTTAGGCTTGATAAAGTATATTAAAGGATCAAGCTTTTGGTTGAGGCCCAGGAATAGTTTGTATACACTATCACGCCCCCTCACATGAGAGCCCGTTGGGGCTTGAAATGTGGATGCATCATGGGTCCTCCCATACCCAGAGCTAATTAATATTCTACTTGAAAGAAGGGGTGGATGAGATTTGAAGCCGTGACCTTTGTATCACGTTGGCGCTGATACTATATTAGAGGACCATGTCAACCAAAAGTTTAAGCTTATGGTTGAGGCTCGGGAATAGTTTATATACTCTATCATGCCCCCTCACTTGAAAGCCCATTCGGCTAGAAATGTGGATGCAGCATAGTTCCCAACATACCCAGCACTTAATGATTTCACTTAGAAAGGAGGGGCTGATGAGATTCAAACCCGTGAACTATGTGACACGTTGGCGCTGATACCATATTAGATGACCAACTCAACCAAAAGCTTAAACTTATGGTTGAGGCCCAAGAATAATTTTTACTCTATCAAGGCTAAACACTGTAAGTCATTTAATCCAATGCGCACTGCAAGCTTCGGTACAGCCATGCATGCCCATGCCCAATAGGATTCCCCCCCCCCCCAACCAACGACCCTGTGATTAACTAACACAAAATATGTTTGGTTTAACTTTGAAGTTTCAATAACAAATGTTGGCACTTTGCTAACTTTTTGATCCATAAATCAATTACTTGGTCACTACATATATTGTACTAGTATATATTCTAAGATAAAGGCTTGCAACAAAGATTTTACATATTCTAAAAGAGGAACAACCAATAAATCAAGATAATTACAGACTAAAAATGAATAGTAGTAGTTGATTTCGAACTATTTTTCGACAACCATTACAAAGAGCTCATATTAGCATTATCTAACCAAATAAGCCAAATGAACCAGCTAATCGCGCATTGCCAAACAATACCTTTGAATTACTTCTATTATCCTAAACTAACCCATTACATTAAAAGGCCTATAAACATTGCTTGTAGTTCAAAAGTCCAATTCTATTGTATACAAAATTGACAACTTTTCCAAAGTTGGCAATTTTAAGAACTATTCTAAATTGACCTTTTGAGACTCATAATAAGGGCACTTAGCAAAACACAATAAATCAATAATTTTCTTTGATTTGTACTAAAATCACATAATCTAGCATAAATAATCAAATAACTTGAAAATTTATTGTAATTCAATAAAATCCCAAATACTTAAAATTTAAAAAAAAATAAATAAATAAAATACCTGTTTGAGATCTTCTCTTTGCAAATCAGACAATCTAAAGAATTTAACTGCATCATTTCCAGTTAATCGACCATCCCCATCTAATAATTACAAAATTAAAACACCCCCATAAAATAAAAATCAAAACTTTTAGCTTAATTTAGCTACATTATAAGAAATTAAAACAAACCCATAAAATAAAAAAGGCAAAACTTAAATTAAATGACATATATATGATCAATTTTAGTACCAGAATCTGCGAAATTAAACCATTCTTGATATAATTTTTGTGTTTCTTTTGAGCACGGTTTAATTGAAACCCCTGAAATCTCCATTTTTCGCACCTTTAACAGCAAAATTCATCCAAAATATTTGAATTTCTGAGTGTTTTTTTTTTTTTTTTTTTGGAAAATTGAATCGTAAATACTAAGCATGAAAATCGAAATTGGATAGGAGAAACTTAATTTTTAATGAATAACGAAAACATTTATAGTTGGATGGTGGTTAAAATACCGTTAATTGAAAATGACTACTGTAGAAACGACGTCGTTGTAAAGTGATGATTTTAGCAAGGATGTTCCTTTTAGATAAGCATTAATATTTTTCCTATAGTGATAATTTTGGAGCTCACGCCGAAATCATGTGTGATTCGATGTAATAATGTTTAGCAAAAATTAATATTTTCACTTTTATTTACCTTAACAAACGCTTTCTGAACACTTGTTAGCTTTTGTCTTCTTTAATTTGGTATCGAGTATAACTCTTTCTTTTACATATGTGATTCTCAGATCATTCGTATCAAAACAAAACTATAAAAAATAGCTTGGAATAAACTACGGAGTATGTTAAATCAAAGTATTGTGAACAAAAATTTGGACAATAGCAAAAGGGAAAAAAAAAATACATGTAGTAGTTTATATAAGATGTATAAACTTCACTAAGCAACTCGAAGATTTTATACAATTTGGACATGATTGCCAATTGCCAATACACTTTAAGAATGTTGTGCCAATCTTCACTTAATGCACAACCTGCAACTTCACTTCTTCTACTTTTGTAGCCTCAGCATTCCGTAGTTCGAAATAATATCCTCTAAAACCATCCCTAATGACCACACAAGAACCAGGTACAAACACTAAAATTGCAAAAATGGAGAATAATGCTCTATGATACTCACTATGACACTAAATTTAGTGATACTAAAGTAAAAGGATACAACACAAATATCAACTTACACAAGCAAGCCATTTATCTCCAAAAAATAACACAAGGAAACAAATATAAAAAGCCATGATGATAACCCTAATATACCCTCCCAAAAGAAGTATGGTACAGATTAAATATGCTTTGAAGATGTTTTAAGTACAAGAACAATCCAAAAGGGTTATGGAATCTACATACGAGATCATGGATGGTGTAAAAGAATAGTGAAAGGTGCACAAAAGATGGATCTCACTGTACTCCGATGGTATGTCTTCTATATGCAGGAAAACCAAGCCAAGACTGTGAAACCAGTCTCCCTCGCACCCCTTGTTCAATTTCTTCGGATGATAATGAGAAAGCGCGAGAGAGCTTCTAAGAAATTGAAGATCATATTATCGAAGAAGCTAAGAATGAATATAAATTATAGGCGTCAATGATGATGGTTGATCGGTTGTTCGTCTGCTAATTAAAAACCAACTGTTTTCCCAAGTAGCCAAAGTACTAATGATAACTCGATACCAAAAATGAGTTGAAGCCAAGTTCTATCTAACATAAATCCGTAAACTGTGATCCCAGCTTTGTTGTTCTCAAAATATGTCACTGCCACATACGCAAGAAAACATAACAATTAGCATATATATTTTTTAGGTTTCCAAAATTCACATGACTAAACCCATGTTTAACAATCATCAATTATATTGCATTTTGATTAATTCTGGAACAGAAGCAGCCCTAAGTTTGATTACTATCATTCAATGTTCTAGATGTTTTACAAGAGAATGAGGTTCTTGATTGCAGGGGATGGAGGAGGAAAATTTATGTAGATGACCACATGGAATGATTATTTTTTTGGTTCATGTAGCGAACCTAATTTTTGGGGTTAAGGCTCTGGTTGGTTGAATGTTCTAGATGTTCAATGTTCGGATTACTTACAGAAAATGAATAACGCTCTGAATTTTTTATGTCATGTTTCCTTAAAATTTTGGTGTTTCTTAAGAAGGATTCACTATATCCATTTAGCAATGAAGCAAATATCACATACCTAGAGCTTGTCGCTTCTGAAAACAGATTGTGGTGTAGGCATATGCAGGGAGAAACCTGGTATTGTCAACATCATCCTCCTCAGATCCAGCATCATCCTCTTCAGAATCTCCACTTCTAGCATCAAAGAAACCAGTAGCTCCTGCATTATTAGTGCTTGGTGTTTCGGTCTCAGAGTTGACAAAGGTTTCAACTGATGCAGACACATGCCATTTGGCAGAAAGAGAAGTGATCGCTTGAGCTTTGTGTGTTATCTTTGTCGCACTTCGCAAGATTATTGCAAGCCCAGTCATTAGGGTCATAGAACATAGCTGCACAGATTAAAAAGAATAATATGCACTCAATAATCCTGTTTTTCCTTTTCTTCTATTAGTCAAGTTGGCATTTTATAACCAAAACCTTTAGTGAAGAACAGTCAACTTTTTAAGACCTACATTTTTCACTAGAGAAAAGTTATGATATTGCCTTTATTTATGGTTATGGACTTGCCACTTAAGTTAGCTTATCAAAACAAGGTATACTTCAACATGGAAAAAGTGTTGCGCCAGTGGTACAACGGAACAATAACTTGTGATTTATGGTGCATAAATAACTTGTGATTTATGATGTATAAATAACTTGTGATTTATGGTATATAAGCCCTGAGGTTTTGTCCGCATTTAGCACTAATAATGAGCTGATTAAGATTAATTTCCTAATATATAAATAAAAGTAGGACTAAGAAACTGAAGCAAGAGATACATACAGCAAGTTCTCCAGCTCTGAAGATGCTCATATGTGAGTGGTTTTTGGTAGTCAACAGCAGAGCTGTAAGTTGGCTCGAAGTGATAATAATTAAGGACCATAAGATGAATTTCCGATAACGATGGCTTATAATCCTCAAGTGCCTCCTAATCCGGAGGTGCTCCACCAAAATAGACCTCACATCTGATTCAAGTTCAAACACAGAGGAAAAGTCCTTCAGCCGTAGGATCTGGAGGTAGCAGATCAGACGGAAGAGGACACACACTAAGAAAAAGACTAGTGTCCGGTACAGCCATGACACGAGCTCCAACGTGCATGCTACAATGTCACTCACAACAACACTACCCAAGAAGGGTACTTGGGAACCCCCAGAAGTGTACCACCAGATTTTGTATACAGATTCAGCCAGAAAACATGGGAGAACAAAGACAGATAATATCTTCAGTGATCTCTGCATAAGCATGGAAAGTAAAGGTGAATCATTGGTCACAATTATGTTAATGTCAAGTCATAAGTTCGTTATACTACTTTGCATCAAACATTCCACGCAGTCAATCCCCATTACTATGACAAATAGCTGTGTTGCCTATGTAGATCACTTTACACCCAAAAGCAACAGTTTCGATAATTTATATAAATTACAACCATGATCTAAAAGTATTAAAATTCTATTAGAAGTTTCACACCTAAGTATAGCCACCCTTTTAGAGTAGATTACAAAAAAGACCAACTAATACCCAAATCAAAAGAACTCTAATACGGAGTACTAGCTAAATTAAGCTAAGAGTTCCGTGATCATTCAAGAATCTTCGTTCCGATAAAAGCCAAGTTTCTACTATACCATAACTTACTAATCAATTAATCCAAATTAATGATTGAGTAATGTAATCAAACTAATTAAAAAGGCCTAATTGCTGTCAGTCACAATTCTAGTCACAAATTTCATTTATTTTATTCATCCAATTGCGTAATGTGTGGAGGATTTACGGCTTCATTGAATTAATACAAAAAACGGAGAACGGGCGATAGAAAAGAAGATACCTTTCTACATCAAGTAATATAAAACCTATTCAACCCAAATATAATTGTAATATAATCCTTGATAAAGACATAGGACATATCTGTGATCCAACACCCACACCACAACTTTCGGAATTTAATAATTCATTACAATGTAATCCACAAACATCCACAACACATACTTTCACTTTCTTCTCCAAAATTTTTCATAGTATAATGCTCTACAAAAACATACATACAATGCAAAAAAGCACTAGTGTGAGAAAACAACAGGCTGGTGGGCAACCATACATAGACCAAAGGAACAAGCAACAAAAAAATGGACCCTTAGAATTAATAGCAATCAATATTATACATAGAAAAGACAGCAAATTCTTCACTAAAAATCAAATTGAATACACCCAAATAAAGCAACAAAAACCTCTTATTTGGACCAATTGAAAAACTAGTACAAAATTAAGATAACTCTCAACCATATAATTTGATTACACCAACAAAATAAAAAGCAATATAACTTATCATAATTCAAAGATAACTTATATAACTCATCAATTATACATTATTTTTTAATATAAAAACAAAAAATTAGAATTTCAAGCTACAATTTCAACCGAAAAAATATGAAATAGTAACACAAAGTCAATGAATTAAGAAAAGGATATATATATATAACCAAAACACCAATGTAAATACAGTGATATAGGTGGAAATTTACAGATAGAATCCAATGTAATGCACTAAATAAAGCTTAATTATAATCATAGAAATTACTAGTAGCTCATAAAGTCCTCAAATCAATCATTAAGGAATTTAAAAAGCTAATTAAATGACTAAATTACCAATAAAAACAAAACACTTGAATCTAACATTCAGTTAAAAAAAAAAACAGAGGATTAAATCAAGAAACCACCTTTAAACAAATTCAAGATCAAATCATACAATTCAATCAAAACCCAAGTCAANTAAAGGTGAATCATTGGTCACAATTATGTTAATGTCAAGTCATAAGTTCGTTATACTACTTTGCATCAAACATTCCACGCAGTCAATCCCCATTACTATGACAAATAGCTGTGTTGCCTATGTAGATCACTTTACACCCAAAAGCAACAGTTTCGATAATTTATATAAATTACAACCATGATCTAAAAGTATTAAAATTCTATTAGAAGTTTCACACCTAAGTATAGCCACCCTTTTAGAGTAGATTACAAAAAAGACCAACTAATACCCAAATCAAAAGAACTCTAATACGGAGTACTAGCTAAATTAAGCTAAGAGTTCCGTGATCATTCAAGAATCTTCGTTCCGATAAAAGCCAAGTTTCTACTATACCATAACTTACTAATCAATTAATCCAAATTAATGATTGAGTAATGTAATCAAACTAATTAAAAAGGCCTAATTGCTGTCAGTCACAATTCTAGTCACAAATTTCATTTATTTTATTCATCCAATTGCGTAATGTGTGGAGGATTTACGGCTTCATTGAATTAATACAAAAAACGGAGAACGGGCGATAGAAAAGAAGATACCTTTCTACATCAAGTAATATAAAACCTATTCAACCCAAATATAATTGTAATATAATCCTTGATAAAGACATAGGACATATCTGTGATCCAACACCCACACCACAACTTTCGGAATTTAATAATTCATTACAATGTAATCCACAAACATCCACAACACATACTTTCACTTTCTTCTCCAAAATTTTTCATAGTATAATGCTCTACAAAAACATACATACAATGCAAAAAAGCACTAGTGTGAGAAAACAACAGGCTGGTGGGCAACCATACATAGACCAAAGGAACAAGCAACAAAAAAATGGACCCTTAGAATTAATAGCAATCAATATTATACATAGAAAAGACAGCAAATTCTTCACTAAAAATCAAATTGAATACACCCAAATAAAGCAACAAAAACCTCTTATTTGGACCAATTGAAAAACTAGTACAAAATTAAGATAACTCTCAACCATATAATTTGATTACACCAACAAAATAAAAAGCAATATAACTTATCATAATTCAAAGATAACTTATATAACTCATCAATTATACATTATTTTTTAATATAAAAACAAAAAATTAGAATTTCAAGCTACAATTTCAACCGAAAAAATATGAAATAGTAACACAAAGTCAATGAATTAAGAAAAGGATATATATATATAACCAAAACACCAATGTAAATACAGTGATATAGGTGGAAATTTACAGATAGAATCCAATGTAATGCACTAAATAAAGCTTAATTATAATCATAGAAATTACTAGTAGCTCATAAAGTCCTCAAATCAATCATTAAGGAATTTAAAAAGCTAATTAAATGACTAAATTACCAATAAAAACAAAACACTTGAATCTAACATTCAGTTAAAAAAAAAAACAGAGGATTAAATCAAGAAACCACCTTTAAACAAATTCAAGATCAAATCATACAATTCAATCAAAACCCAAGTCAAAAATCAAATCAAAACTACCAAAATTCCCATAATTTGAAGGTCAAACATAAAAATGAATCAAAAAAAAAAAAACACCCAATTTAATCAACATTTCCACAATTAATTCAATCAAAATTCACAAAACAAATAAAAACCCAAATTACCCAATTCACCCATCAACATTTTCACAATTAATTCAATCAAAATTCACTAATCAAAACAAAAACCTTTAAAATAGTAAAAATTGAAAACATAAAAATAAATAAATAAAAGTAGAGAAAAACATACATGAAGTTGAGTAGTATAATGATGTCTAACAGAATCACTCTCTTTAACAAGCTTATCAAAGAACAAGAACCTTCTAACACCATACTTTCTCACAAAATGAGTAATACAAAGAAACGACAGCGTTGCAACACTGGAGAGAGAAAGCTGCACAACGACGTCGTATGGTCGAGCATGCTTGGAGTCACAAGAAGGGCATGCTAGGTAAAAATGTGAGAATGCAGGGACTAATATTGCAAATACCAAGAATACAAACCATGAAAGGACTGCTGTGTAAATAGTTGATTGATCAACGCACATCCAACGGAGATATGAACGGAAACTGTGAAGTTCGTCGCGTGCATGGGAGAGTAAACGGTCGAATGATTTTCCCGTTTGGTTGTGACGTGGCAGTAGGGCTTCTGATGGTGTACCACTTTCTTCTACCATATCTCCCATTATTTTTTTAAGGGTTTTTTTTAATAAAAAACGTTTTGATGATGGAGAAGAGGAGGGAGGAATGAGAGAGAGTGGGAGGATGTGTGAAAGGAGTTGGGGTGAAGGTGGGTTATATATGGAGAGGGGGGTTTGTTTGTTTTTTAATGTTATTTGCGCGATTTGTTTGGTAGGCGGTGATAAATGAGTAATTGACAGTGGTGAAATGTTGGTTTTAGGTGTGATTTAGTTAAGGAGAGGTTTGTGGTAAAGCTAATAATATCGAATTTTTTGATTTAGTAACTAATATGTGTATAATGTGTATGACGAATTAACTAGATACATCAACCGTCAAAAAATAATATGTATTGTATCGTTGTGTGCGCCGAGCCTTTCTCATGGTGTCACCTAGTACACGTGGTAAAAAAAAAGGGCAAAAACAAGATTGAGCCTGAGAAAGCACTCCGGAAGCCAAAAATGAAGGTTATAATTTACACTTTTCAGGGGTTTTAAAGTCCAAAAAACGTCGAAAATTTTACATTGTGCACCTATGGTCAAAACTCAAAAGAGTGCCCCCAAGCAACTTTTCGAGGTTCTAAACATCATAAGACAAGTCTCAAGTGAGCAACAAGACTTGTGTGCCCTTTTTTGAAATTGTTTGTCACGAATGGTTATTAACAACCTTTTAGAGGCTGAAACCGAGTGTGAGACTTCCTGGAGTCACCAACAACACAAGGGAGAAATATAGGGTAGGTACAAACAAGATGGAATCTGGAAAAAAAAAACCCTCCGTAAGCCGAAAAAAAAGGTTATAATTTACAATTTTCGAAGGTTCTAAGGTCATGGAAAAAAATTACTGAAAATTTTATATGGTGTCCTAGGGTCAAAAGAGGATCCTTGGACAAGTACTTATCGGGATTCAAAAAGTCATAGAAGCTCCCGGGATAATAAAAAGAAAAATGTGTTCTTTTTCAGGAATTCTATAAAAGCGAAACATAAAAAAATTTTAGAAGTTAAAAACGATCGTTGGTCATCCAAAGGCTATCAAAAATTCAAAAGCAAGTGAGTGAAGTTTGGGGAGACAATAAGAACGAGTCCTAGAAGACCCTTAAAAAACCAAAAACAAAGGCTATAAGTCACACTTTTTGAAGGTTTTGAGAACCTGAAAAAATATTAGCCTTAAATTTTACGAGTTGTTCCTCAGATCAAGGGAAAGCCCCTAGACATTTAAAATTTGCTAGATTGTTAATAACATGGTATCGATAGAGCAAGAAATATCTTTTTTCAAGGTTTTCAGGGAAATCTGGTAAAAAAAAGTGTAACTTGGGCACGAGAACTGGTCATGCGCTGGGAGGATCATGAATCAGGTAGTTAACTTAGGGATATTAACAAATACTTGTATATAAGTCACAAAGTTTCTGAAACGTTTCATTTAACACCACATGAAATTTTCCCCACGGTAAACATTTGCAGTTTTTAAATTAAGTTCCAGAATCGTTTTTAAAACATCAAAACTTTAGGATTTTAGAAGTTTTCACGCTTTATAGGTGAAAAGTTGGTTTCACTAGTGATTCAGCTAAGGAGAGGCCAGGTTTGTGTAAAAGTTATTACTATAAAATTGAGCTATGTTGATTTATTAAATATGCAATGTTCTATGAATAATTGATGACCAGATGCATGCATCTTGTTATTGTGTGTGCATTTTTTTATTTTTTTTTTTATTGTGATCGAGGAGCCACATGGGCATTGACACAAACATGATTTCTTTTTCAAACCTTAAACACTCGGCTAAATTGACATCTACAATTTACATGTAAAGACATATACAAGTGGTTGAACTCTTAATCATACTACTATGGCACCCGCTACCGCAATTAGACATGTAATTGTCAAAAAAAAAAAAAAAAAAAAAAACATACTTAGATCTCAAACCTACTCAATTAAGATTCTAAAGCAACCTTTAATAAGTCGTACAAGAGATCAAATTGACTACTTGAAATTCCCATGTCAATCTCTTCACCAAATAAATGACATACATATGCTTGTCCCATGTGAGTTTAGTGTTACTTAAACCAATTACTTAGTGAGTTGGTGTCACTTTCCCCCTTGAAACCACACTACTACACTAGAGCATATGCCATAACATTATATCATATGTTACCAACTACAATAGAATCCAACAAAAGTAACACATATATGCAAATGCAACAAAATAATTATAAATGATTGATGCAAGTTATGGGACTACTAACAATAATGCACATAGGCTAAACAGCTAATGGTGGGTCCAAATTATATGACAAGTTAATGGTATTATCATAATAAACATAATATAATAAGAATACTATGCACTTGGCACAATCAATACCCCCGTTTAGTGCGCTTTATTTTATGTGACCAATGTTGTTGTGCCACCTTCAATTGGACCTTTCTTCGAATACTAACTTTTTTTTGGCAATGATATAAGTTATTATACGGTGCATTATACACTTCAAGCAAGGTTTGGTCCTTAAAATTGTTGACTACTTAAACACACAAAGATTTGCATTAATCTCTTAATTCTTAAATGTATTATTTCTAATCTAAGGACTAGTATAATAATACAAAAAAAAAAAAAAAAAAAAATCTTTGATATAGACTTTGCCAATCATGATTTTGAAGTACTTACACGCCAAATACTCAGAGTTAGGGGTAAAGGGAGAATTTGAGTAGACTTCAACTTTCATTGTTGTAGGAAGGAAGGGAACTTTAAATTGCATATGTTGACGGTTTCCACTTAAGTAACTTTTAACTTTCGAATTTTTAAACCTTATGTTTTTGAGATTTAAGCATTTAATTAAGGTAAGAAACCAGCATAGTGAGTGGAACATTTTTTTAAGGTAAATTGAAATAACTAACTAAACTTCAACCCTCACATCACAGTTATTTAGTCTAGTACAGTATTCACAAATCAGACTAAGTGAAAGGAGAGGATAAGGGAATCTCCACCTCAAATAACCCTAGTAAAAAAATTTGATCATGTAAACGTACATTCTTAGATTTCTTACCTCAAAAGTATGAACACTCCTTACCACGAAGCCAAGGTTATTTGCTTGATTTGGGGGTGAAATCCTTTGTTACATAAGCTTGATTTGAATGCTTATTTAATTTGTTTGCTTACTTTGCAAAACGGCGGGTAATGGGCAATGTATTTGGACAGATTGCCGATTGATTTGCAATGTCCTTATTATCTATTTTTGTCGTGATGATGATAAATGGATTTTTAAGTGTTTTTAAAGTAGTTCTTATAGTCATTATTATGTCAACTTCATCATTTTTCTAAGCATTTGAAAAAAATAAAATTAAAACTTTTAGTTGACATTCATCTTCATTATACACATAACACATCAAAGATTGACTAGATTTTCATGATGGAAAATGTAACCAATAATAAAGTGTATTGTTTTGTGTTTTGAAAATGATATATGCTAAATTGCTAATTAAGGAGTCAAAGTTAGATATATATATATATATATATATATATAGCATTTTTTGAATTGGCAACCAAGGTAATTAAAATTGCAACATTAATGGATGGTGAAGTTTATAAATTATAATAAAGATTCAAAACCAAAACTTATATACATATGGTCGATATTTATAAATAACAAAAAACAATTGTTATTTATAAAAAATTTAATTTAATGAGTTTTGTTCAATTTTGATATCTAAAATTTAGATAAAATGATCTTTTTATAGGAAAAAATTACTTGTGTATCATTACTTCGGTGTTCTTACCGCTAACACGAAACTTAACAAGAACACAACAGAAGTTAAAGTTGCACAAAGATATATAGTTGCAAACAAATGCTCCTTTTTTACGCAGTCATACTATTACAAGGACTCATACACATATACAAACAATCGCACTGGTTTAACAGGCAACCGCGGAAAAATCACAGATTATAGAGATTGAAAGCATTGGAAACAAAAACAGTTTCCAAGAAAGGGGTTGTTGAATCAACAATATGAAGAGGTATAAAAGCATTACATGTATTGAACATTATGGTAAAGCTCATTATACATTTATACCACAGGTCCACAGTGGTGTGAATTTTTAGCAGGAAGATCAAAGCAAGGCCGCGAAATCATAGGAGAGCATAAACCCTCTCCTCATTCGTAAATTGCACCTGTCTTACTTTTCTCTGATTGACAGTTCGGAGAGAACTTCACAAAAATCATGGACCAAAAAGACCAAATAAGAAGCTGTTAGATCCAATCTTTGGCGCGAGTTATATTGATAAGTATGTAGTAGTACTTCATGAAATGGTGATGGTCACTTTGAGCAGACATAGTACCAAGGATAGCTCCACCCCGAATATGAGTTTGAGCCAAGTTCTATCCAGCATAAATCCATACAGTGTAATCCCAGCTCTGTTTCGCTCAAAATATTTCACTGCCACATTATCAACAATACAAAAATAAGCTTCATATGCACTGATTTCATATGCAGTCAGTAAGTAATATACTCCGTACTAGAGTGTGTATATCTACTCTAATTGAAACTAGTTTAAGGTTAATTACCAAGAGCATGTCGTTTTTGGAAGGAGATTGAACTTTTGGCATAGGCTGGTAGAAACATAGTGTTGTTCACATCATCCTCCTCGGATCCAGCATCATCATCATCCGAAAAAGGACTAACATCACTAGTTCCTGGTAACTCAGTCTCAGAGGTGACAAAGGACTCAATTGTAGCACACACATGCCACTTTGCGGAAAGAGAGGTGATTGCCTGTGCCTTATGTGTGATCTTTGTAGCACTTCTAATAATAATCATGAGTCCCGCCATTAAAGTCATAGAGCAAAGCTGCATCAAAAGGGGAAAAACAAACACAAAATTCTGTCATAAAGGGCCTCCACTTTTCTTCACTTTAGCAAAGATAAATCAAACATGTTTGCTAAACTTTAGTCTAAACTATATTTTCACTATTAATCAGTTAATAATGTCGTCAAGGGAACATAGCATATCCCAATAAGGCGATGCAAAGCTGAAATGATGAGTGACTTAAGCGAATTGAATTGGTATAGAATTAAGAAGCATTTTTACATTATTTCGCTTTATAATAAAAACAAGCATAAGGTAAACCAATGAAGGAAATGAGACTTACTGCAAGTTCCCCAGTCTTGAAAATGCTCACATCAGCGTTGGGTTTGGTCGTCAACAGCAGGAAACTAAGTTGGCTCAAAGTGATTAATATCAAAGTCAACAAGATAAATGCACGATAACGATGACTTATAATCCTCAGGTGTCTCCTGAGCCTTAGGTGCTCCTTCAGAATGGAAGACACGTCAGACTCTACCTCAAACACCCTAGCAAAGTCCTTCAGTCGCAAAATCTGGAGGTAGCAAATCAGTCTGAAAAGGACACATACCAAGAAAAAGACTAATGTCCGATAAATCCATGAGATTAGCTCCAGTGAACATGCTACAATGTCACTCAAGATGGCGTTACCCAAGAACGGAATCTGTGAAGCCCCTGAAGCATACCACCAGACTTTATAGGTGCACTCAGCTACAAAACATGGTAGGACAAAGATAGACAATATGTTCAGTGATCTCTGCATAAACCGAAAAGAAAAGTAGAAATGTCATCACTACTACATTCTAAAGTCAGTACTCAAGGTCATACTAATTGTAACTTGCAAAGCACAGAACATCAAGGACATTTTCAACTTATTGCCTTATTTCAAGATATATATATACATATAACTAGATCAGTTTGATGTCACAGTGCCACTTAGTAAGATTCAGTCAATAATCGACTATTCGAGAATGAAGAATATAATCTCAAATGTCACACTCGAAAATCTGGAATTACTGCAAAAGCTTCAATCCAAGGAATGGTTGTAGTGTAGTGAATAGTAACATTCTACTAAAAAAAGCAAAGAAGACTTTGTATTCATTAAGCTGTAAACTGCAGTTTACTACATTTCCATACTTCTTATGTCAATTTGTAGGTAAACTAAAAAAAAGTTGACCTTTTTTCCCTGGCTAGACTATTTCCTGCAAGGCTCTAAAAGGGGCCAAACACACACATAATCGAAAATTTTCGAAATTTCTGAAGAACTCCTAGTGTGCCATAGTTATTACATCTTTGGCTATGGTTTGGCATATCATTTAAGTATTTGAGAATGACACACTAGAAACCTAATAATTTAGAAAGTACTAATATCAACAACTAAATAAAAATTTGTGGTCCAATTTTGTCATTCACATAAAAAATCTTCATTGATTTTCAAATGCTCATAATCAACCCTTTTGAATTGAATACAACTAAGACAAAATATCATATCACTCAATTGAATCATCCATCATATATTCATATAGCAAGAAATCAAATATAAGAACACTTGAACTCAAATCATCAGCAACTAAATCACAATTAACCAATCAAAACATATCAATTTAAAGGACTAATAAAAGATCAAGAACAAATAAAGAATCTTACTTTAAGATTAATCAAGCAATAAAATAAAAGATCACTCAATTTTAATCAACCTTTTCATCAAACACCAAAAGCAGAGCAACAAATTAAAGTATCAATATTTTTTCCCCAAATTAAAATCATCAAACCAAAAACCCGCCTCAAAACAATCATCAAAAACTCAAAAATCATAAAATACCCAACTCAAAACAATCATCAAAAACACAAAAAAAAAAAAAAAAAAAAAAAAAAAA
>PYUH01000204.1:1743371-1767031 GCA_016808085.1 Suaeda aralocaspica
AAAAAAAAAAAAAAAAAAAAAAAAAAAAAAGACATAAATCATTAAAAAGGCATAACAAAAACTCGAAAAAGTAGAAGAATTGAGAAAACATACATTAAGTTGAGAAGTATAATTCTGTCTAACAGAAGCACTCTCATTAACAAGCCTATCAAAGAACAAGAACCTCCTGACACCAAACTTCCTCACAAAATAAGAAAGACAAAGAAATGATAAGGCAGCCATGCTAGACAAAGAAAGCTGCACCGCGGTGTCATAAGGCCGGCTATGGCTTTGATCACAAGACGGACACTTAAGGTAAAAATGCGAAAATGCAGGGACTAATATTGTAAATATGATAAAAACAGACCATGAAATGAAAGCAGAACTGAAATCTGATTGATCTACACACATCCAACGTAGGTAATAACGGTAACTTGAAAGTTCATCTTGTGCATAGGAAAAAACTCTTGTGTATTTTTTTTCATTTGTTGAAGGTATCATTAATGGAGTTTCAATATTATCACCCTCCATTTTTTATTTTTATTTTATGTTTTTTTTCTTTTTGGGTGTATGATTGATTAGAAGATTCTTATATTTGTAGAAGAAAGATGAAAAAGTTGTGGCACGTCTTCACTTGAATGTGTTTATATATGTAGTTGATAAAGAAAGGAAGGTGTATAATACTACGTACGTACAGATGTATCGTTTTTGTTTAATTTGAGTTTTTGTATAATGTTGTATATCAACTCCATCCCTTTTAAGTTGTCAACTTCATTTTAATTTCTAAACAAATCAATGTTTTGAATTATTATTTTTCTTATTAAACAAATAAAATTAATGTTATACGCCTATAACAATTTCATCCTTACCATTAATTTTGTCCCGTTTTCTATTTTTGTTTATTTTAAAATCTTTTGTCATATTTTCTTATCTGATCGGCTTTTTCTATTTTAATTACTCATCATACTTTATATAGAATGTCTCTCTAACTAACTAAGTGGTGATAATCGATTCATATAGAAAAGATAACGGAGTCGGATAAGATATATAGAGTAATATTGAAAATAATGTAATACTTATCCTGCAGAGTACTATGCACATTACAAATGGTTATCTAGTCAAAGCCAAAGTTTGAGAAGTACGGAGAACATAGTGGACGACAAAAAAGATAATTTATTCAAGAACAAAGTTCATTTTTTTAAGCATAGATCATATGGTTAATTGGTTATAAGATCCATGACTAACAATATTAAACTATATATAAGAAAGCAGAGACACCTAAGTACCTAACATGCTCTTTTAAAAAAAATAATAAAAAAAAAAATGACAACATTCAATAGATGCTATAGTGAAGAGTATGATTTCAATTTGACTTTTGCACCTCAAAAACAAATAGTCGAAATTATGTTACTTTGAAGAAGGTATACATGACTAAGTGTCCAACTAGGTAATTTTGTGAAGAAAAAAAAATATCAATATTTTAGCTTTTAGAAAAGTAACTTATTAACTATAATTAATTTAAATGTCGAAGATTTTACACGGATACTTGAGATGAAAATGAAGAGATGTGAGTAACATAAAGCTAGCGTCCCTTTCAATGATATACACACCAGCATGTACACACATATCACATGTGTGTGCAGTGGAGCTAAATTACAACCAAGAGTCGCACAAATCAACGTGTGTTTGCCTGTTTGGTGCACCACGTTTAAAGTAAAGCTCAAATTTGGTAATTAGCCAACAAATACAATTAAGATTTCTGCTAAACTGATCATTAACGAGCAACAAGTCCCAATTGAGGAATATATGTATGGGTATGTGAGTACGTGTGTGCTCGTAAAATTGCGTATGTGCATGCCTGTGCAATAATATGCTAGCCATTAGCACTCTTCGTTTCACCTCGAGTTGGTATGTTACTTAGACACTCATTCTAGATCATAACCATGCTAATTCTTAAAATATTGTTCATATCTAAATCTTGAACACGCCTATAAATGTGTCTGATGCTTCTAACAGTTACCACGTAACATAGATATACACCCTTGACACATCGAAAATTTGAAATTAAGCGTCTAACTTATAAGATCTAAATGGTGGATGGATCATGAATGAGTGAATGACTTTGTTTGCATGTATTGCAATCAAAACACCAACCCTACCTTAACTAATAACAGAGTTGTTCTAGACTTCTGGCACATGCAGAAAATGTCAACACTACTACACTAGATGCCAAGCTAATTTTGAATGAGATGCTGACTTATCTTGGTACTTAATTGGTTATTTAGTACACAATTTCATTTTGCTTTCTAATAATTCTAATGCTAAGAATGCAAGTTTATATTACTCCACCTCAAGCAAGGCCTCAACTAATTAAACCTTTCAAAACGAATTTGGTAGATCGACAATATGTTCAATTAAATCATACAACCTTTGATATGATTTGATAATGCATTTTGAAGATTCAATTCTCATAAGTTTTTAGTCCAGTTTCAAGTTGCTCGTCAACTCAACTCGTCAAAATTCCAAGTGAAACATATTCCGACTAAGTATGATCCAATTAAGTCACAAATAATCCTCTAATACTACATAGGTGCAAGATTGAGTACACAACCCTGGACCCAACTTTTACTGCGTATTTAAATAAATCTTTTAAAACATAAAATAAACAAAGTGTCCAAATAAATGTGAATAGTGCATGTGGGTATGTGACTAATTGACAACAACAAATTAGATTAAACTCATCCCCAAAGTTTAGTCATTTTTCATAGAATAAACCAGAACATAAAATGGACCAAATTTAGTATCAAAAATTTCCAAAGAAATAAATTCAACATTGATATCCCACCAACCAATCAACAACAACCTTCAATTGACACCCAAAATTGAAGCACAAGCAATCATTTTAACATTTAAATTCATCACCTAATTTAATCAAATAAACACCATTAAAATATTAATTAATCAATCAAATAATAAGAAAATAAAAATGAGATGATTTCTTACGTTAAGTTCAGCAGTATAATGATCCCTCACAGAAGTGCTCCCACGAACAAGTTTATCAAAGAACAAAAACTTACGAACACCAAACTTTCTAACAAACCTTGATAAACAAAGAAACGACACCGTTGCGATGCTCGATAACGAGAGCTGCACAACGGTGTCGTATGGACGATTATGCCTCGCGTCGCATGAGGGGCACGCGAGGTAAAAATGAGAAATTCCAGGGACTATGATTGCAAATATTAAAAACATAGACCATGAAAGAAAAGTTGTGAAAATATTTGATTGGTCAACACACATCCAACGTAGGTAAGAACGAAAACTGTGTAATTCATCGTGTATATTTGAAACGTTTCGAGTGTATGATTTGGGTTGGTTGTTTCTGGGTAGTAAAATTTGATCATCTGACATAATTTTTTTTTTGGTAAATAAATATTAGAAAAAAAAATAAATTATAATGGATGATAAGTTATCGATCTATTGATCAAATTTAGTGGGCTTTGTTGTATGACCAATCATAATAAAGTGTTTTGGCAATTGTACGAATAGGTCCCCTAGAGGATTGTCGTGTTGGGGAAAACAATTAGTGCACTTATTAATCGTTATTATGAGTAAAAATGGATTTGATCGTTTGATTAAGTATTCTCTAATATTCAACTAAGTACAGTGATTTATGGTTGTTTTCGCTTAGGTTTGAAATCAAGTGGTTGTTACTTATTTGGTCGACATATATATAATATATGAGTACATAAGAGTTGATTTTTTCTATGGATTGGAATTTATACAAATTATAAATGTGTTGTTGACGATAATAAGCGTCACTTTTTTTTATGAAAAGAATTGTTTTTTCTCATTCTCTTATTTTATGTGGAGTATGCTTATACGAAGGGAAATTGTCTCTTTCTTTTTTGTTTCTAAATTACTGCAATCCTTTTAATTCCAACTTATTTGGAACACTTTTACTTTCTCCATTCATTATTGTTCTTATCCTCTTTGGCTTGGGTAAGAACCAAGGCAAATTGTCAAGTAAGAGCAAGCAATATGCACTTTGATAGTTTGATATATCTATGCTTAAAGCTAAAACCTCTTTTAATTTCAACAGCTTCTAGAATCAATTATCATTACTTGCACTTGCGAATTTTTAAACAACTCATTCCCTTAAACAAAATTATTCTTTTGAAACAATGTACATATCTCACTAAGAAGTAATATACTCGTATTTTTTTTTTAAGTTATATATAAAACATACATATAAAGTATAGAGTTTTCTAATAAACACGAGAGTATTTAATAAATCATGAACAACCATACACCAAAATTTAATTTTACTTCGAATATATTTCATATGGAGTATATATTTGGCGCATAGGATTTTTCTATGGGATACAACTATACAAGTCTAGCTAATAAATTGTGAATAGTCGCACAACAAAGTTTTATTGCAGAGAGAATATATGAGAGAAAGACCTTGAAGCCCAACTGTCAACTGATAAGAGCTTTGCAAGGCCTTCTGATCTATCATGCCCAAATTAAAAGGTACGGAGTATTATATTTGGACTTTATTGGACCAAATCATGATTAAGAAGCCCAAATAGATTGGACCATTTTGAATACAAAGTTATTGGACCCTAAAAGGAACTGACTGAAATGCAGGATTGCTCATTGAAACATCATACGACATACATTCATACTCATTACTCAAACAGTCACATGTACTAATCGTACTTAAACTGAAATAATTATGCTTACTGCTTAAAATATGATGTTATACGATTGTACGCAAAGATATTGATTACTAAGTAAGTATGTTGACGAGTCAAGTTGAAGTCCAGTTTGGCTCAGCTTAGCTTAGATCGTCTAGTTTCACTCTCTTTCGAGCTCAAGGCTAGCCTCGTGTTTAGCTCAACCTCGTTTATATACTATCTAAATATATAGGGTTAAGGTGTTCTATGTACAAAAAATATTCAAGTCATTGTAATGAAGTTTCTTTAGAAAAAATGCACAAAAAAGGGTGATGCCAATACAGCAATACTTGCATAAAATTTTTAAGTTTGAATTGTTTTTATTTGTGTAAAGTTGGCATAAATTGCATTGAACCAAAATTTCGCACATTACTATAAGTAGTTTATCTTAAGTTCGCTAGTCCATCTCACTAACTACAATCTTCGTGTTTGGCTAATTGTTGTGGCTTCACCACTTCAATCTATCCACAACTTTTTTTGTCCTTTTCTATTAAATCTGAAAGCTACAACTTCATTTTTTTTTTTAAATCACCTACATCTTCTAAATGGGCCAACATATATGGATGTTTTGTCTTAAGCGTGCGTGAACAAATATAAAGGAGGCGGAAGGATTCAAACCTATAACCTATCATAAACAAAACTTCGAAATGAAACTTCAATTCAGGTTTTTAGTTTTAACTTTTAATCATTAGGTCAAAATCTCATTAGTTAGGCTAACTTTTATGGACAATAACATGATATAGAGAGATTTTAAGTTACATCCTCCAATAATATATATTATGATTAATTTCACTAATAAATAATAAAAAAGAATAAAAAAAAATTGGATTATTTTTATAACTAAGAAAAAGTACATAAAGAAAATAAAATAAATCAAACCACTTGGCCCTTGAATCCTTGATGGTCTTATCTATACTTATCCAAGTGGAGGGCTAATCAACATGCTCCTCAATTTAACAACATATAAGAAAGAGGATGAAATCAAATTTAAATTGTTTAAAAAATTACAAAATCTGCAAAGTCATGTGATTGAAATAAATCGCAAAAACGAGAGAATCATGTGATTGTACATTATCCATTAATGCATTTGCAAGAGAGATATGCTTCAATACAGGTTAATTGCACCTAGTTTCATATTGTTGCTCCCAAATATTAACCCCTACATCCCAAAAATGAAATTTTGTGTTCGCTTTTTTATTTAAAGCCTAAATTTTAATATACTAAAATATTTATATGGACACCAATTTATATGACAATATAATAACTTATAGGATCATACTCCCTCCGTTTCCTATTTTCTTTGTCCGTCTTTATTCACCTTTATACTATGGTATATAATATAATAATAGTAGTTTGGGTCTAATTGGGGTAATAATTGATGAAAGAGAAACAACTTACAACTAATTAAGTATGTGATGTGTGGGGTCTATCTTAATAAAAAAAATTGATAAGCAACGGTGCTTAGATTGGAAAAAAACTAATGTTTGGATAGTGATTTTCATTCTAATTGTCTAAGTTGACTTAATATATATTTCGTGTTTAAGGCATGTTTTTATTCAAATTTTCTTGTCAAATAAAGTTTACAAGTATGCTCGGTTTGAAAGAGTTTTTGGACAGAATATATTGGCTTGAATCTAAACCTAGCATGACTTAATTGATGGATCTGATTTGTTCTCTCAAACTTGATCAGCAAATTAATTCTACCATAAATCTATAATTGTCATTTCTATGAGAGTGAGGGATAGCGCAAGTGGTTAGAGCTTCCCTCCTGGTTCCAAGAGATCTTGGGATCGATTCTCATCCCCGCCTTTGTGGCTCTCAAAACACCAAAAAAAAAATAATTGTCATTTCTATGCATAATGCTATGGTCTTGACTCTTGAGCTTATAAAACCTTATCAATATTGAATAAGTCAATGCTCATTAACACATATTTGATGAAAGGTTATAGATTTAAGCCCATTACCACTAGTTCAATACCTATTACTTTCTCCCTTTCTAAATGTTTGATACGTTTGGAATCTTGGCATTATTCATGAGATGAGAGAATCTTTTGAATTACTTTCAATATATAAAATATAATATGGTCTTATGGGGTCTTATCTGATTCGTCTCGATAAGTACGTTATTAATATTTAATTATTATAATTTTTACATATATACAACAAAAGATATTTAAAGTCAAACAAGTGCATTAACATATGTGTAAGTCAAAATGTATCAAATAAAAAGGAACGGAGGAAATACTATAGTTAAGAGTTAAGAATCGAAGGAAAAATATAGTTATAAACGACTCTTATTATTAATATTTTACATGTTAGTTTAATA
Organism: Suaeda aralocaspica; assembly: GCA_016808085.1. Classification (NCBI taxonomy): domain Eukaryota; kingdom Viridiplantae; phylum Streptophyta; class Magnoliopsida; order Caryophyllales; family Amaranthaceae; genus Suaeda; species Suaeda aralocaspica. The sequence goes on from PYUH01000204.1 coordinate 1,750,419, forward strand.
TAATATATTAATGCAATTGTCAATTTGTCACGACTATAAAAAAATAGAGGTCGAATTTCAGTAATATACATTAAACTAATTAATCAACAACAAATCTTCATAGAATTCATAAATGTGTATGATATTCTAAAGGATGAAAACTTCTCCAACCTAGAGTTTTGACGTTTCAATTCGGAAACTCTTTGAAAACATTTCTGAAACTTAATTTAAAAACAGAAATCGTTTCTCATTTTAGGAAACTTCATGTGATGTTAAATGAAGCGTTCAGAAATTTTGTAACTTTCGTGCAAGCGTTTCCTAATATACCAGAGTTAAATATATAGCCGACTTAACTATGATCTTCTCATGACCCTTTTCACGTGCCCAAGCTACATATTTTTCGAAATTCCCATGAAAACTTTGAAAAAGAGTATCTCTTGCTCTCCCGATGTCGTGCCCAAACTACCTTCAAAGGGGGTCCTTTTACCATAGGGGCACATTGCAAAAATTTTGACAGCTTTTTCCCTGGATTCAAGAATCCTCGAAAAGTGTGAATTGTACCCTTCTATCATTTTCACCTTCTAGAGAGGGCTCCATCTTATTTTCACCCTATTTTTTATCTTTCCACTATAGAGGATTTTGAAGCTCGATTTCAAGCTCAAAACAATTTTTATCTTTCCACTATAGAGGATTTTCAAAGTAACGATACAAATGCGTAAATAATGCAAAGATCTCATTTAATATGCCAAAGTTTCGAGCCATAATCTAAAACCACTAAAAATAATTACTCTTAACATGCAATACTCCGACTTCACCGATAATTGTTGTTTGTCAAGATTTTAGTATTTAACTTTTTAAGGTTTCTTTATTCTTAAATCCTTGTCCTAAACCCCATTTGTGTAGCTGTTTTTTTTTTTTTATATATTCTCAACACTAATGTGATATAGGTTGCGAAAAAAATTTGTTGTATTGTTAAAGCGTATAAAACATTTTATTTAATATGCATTTTTTTGTTTGTAATACCATATACAATAATATGTTTTTATATTTGTTTTTTGTTTACATTTTCTTTATTTATTTTCCTATACATTTCTTATTTCCTTGTTTTCAAAAATTTGTGTTTCCTCGTCTCGAAAATTCTAACCAGTTTTATGCTGTGTAAAACCGTAGAGGTACAATAGATTACATATTCGAATTTCTAATTTTTATTTACGCAAAGGTAGGAGAAGAAAAAAATAATCAAATGGCCGCTATCGGGAAGCGTGTTGCTTTCGTAACCAGATTGGGATTTTAGGGGGGGGGGCACAAGCCTGAAATCAGTACATAATTCGTCCAACAAACGAAAGAATTAATATAAAGAAAAAAAGAGATAACGGCTTTTGCAGGTCAAAGTTGGCTAAATGTGCAATCCACTTGTTTCCCATCTTCTTATTAATCTTATTAGTACGTATGTATTTCGGTATTAATTACTACCTCCGTTACATATTATATTAATATTTGTAATAATTAAATATTTTTTCTCTTTATTTTATGTCAAATCGTTGTAAATAATGTATAACGGAGGTAGTATAATTTTACATATGAAATTACTTGATGAAAATCTTGTGCTTTCTACTTTTCCTAACACAAAAGAAAGAAAGAAAGAAACTTATTAAGTGAAGTTTCTTCCATCTTCCCTTAGAAGCATAAAATATCCTCCACATATATGGTTTGATTAGCTTCTAACCCACTTTGATCGTATACTTACATTATGTCTATTGCTTTGATTCTTCAATTTTGTGTCAATGTTGAATTTGGGCACGCATTTAAATAAAGAAACAAGTTTGTAGGCAAGGTGTTACTTTTTCGGCAATTAATATGTAATTTTATTTTCACTTATGTAATTTTTTAAAAATAAAACAAATAAGTTAAAAAGGGGGAAGAAGGTTACTTAAAAGATTGTTCAATAATTGAAAATGAAAAATATACATAATATTTATGTGGACAGTTAAAACATTGATGAAAGTTGATCAATACGGTAAGTGCATTATAAGTGTTCAAATTAAAGTAACATATTGTAAAATCAATATTGATTTTGTTAATTGACATAACGCATATACATTATACTTTGTGAGTAGTTGACACAACGACTTGCGAATATCACTCATTCTTGAAAACTTTGAAATGAATGTCATTTAATATATTGTGTTGATTGGCGTATTTATAGTAGAATCTAATATAATGGGAATAGATGAATAATTGAGTAAATATGACTTCTATGCTACTTTTTAATGTGTGTAAAAACTGAGAAGGGAAGTAGACTATGCACATATTTGTGGCTACTACTAAAAATTAAAAACACACAAAATTATTAAAGAAACTATTTAATAAGTTTGTAAGAAAATAGACTACTCGGAGTCCAAAATAAATTTACTATGTTTTTTCAACATGATTATTAAGATTTTTACCTCTCATAGATTTTTCGAATTAGGGATTATTTTATTTTGTTTCTTTGGAATTTTAAAGGGAGCTCTTACTTACCACAACTACTTCAAGCTAAGTCAACTAATCATATATGTGGCAACTTAAATAAATATTATTTCTGATAAAACTTAAATAAAAGTTAATTTCTTGTCAAAAAAAAAAAAACCTAATCATATACGTGGTAACTTATTAAAGAGAGTTAAGTTTAGCACAACAAAAACTTATTATTGGCATGACCCGTGAGATACATTGATAGGTCGTGAACCATATAGGGCATACGTTGGCAACAATTTCAATAAACGGCACAAGCCTAAAAAAAGCCCTAATAATGGTGGATTTTTTTTTTCTAAAAGCACAACAATATGACACAACTTTTAGGATAAAGCATACGCTAGTTTTGTCCAACACATTAAAATTTTTTGTAATAGTTTTGGACAAGGAACTTGTAAACTATGTATGTAATAAGATATGGCATGACTTATGCCCAACTCTAGTTTATATAAGGGTATACATCATTAAGTAGTTCCTTTTTTTTCATTCACAAGTTATTGTGGTGATCGTGTATTACTAAGAAGTTTTTTTTTGGATTGTGAGTTTATATGCTTAGCCGAACTAAACAAAACTACTCCCTCCTTTTCACTTTGTTGCTGACACTTTAACCAATTTTCACTTATAAAAAGATTTTAAAAGTAACCAGTAAAGTGAAACAAAGGGAGTAAATCAAAGATTCAATAAGACTTAAACCGTAATGACTAATAAAGTAGAACTAATTACATTTGAATTCAAAAGAACAAAATAACACTCTTGTTTTTTATCTCGTTACTTCATAGTTCATCGTTACTTCATAGTTCATTAGCATGTAATTGTATTTCAATCAAATTTTTGAGGTTTTATTGTTCTATAAAATTTTATCACCATACTTTCATTAATCATTACAATACTTTATAAATTATACAATAATTGATTTTTTTTAAAGGTCAAATCATACTTGCCAAAGCATGGAAAATAATTATTTTAGTGACTATAATATTTGAAATACTTATTCTGCCTTAGATAAGATAGAACTTATTCTTGTTATTTTTCCCTCCACTTCAAAGAGATTAAAAGAAAGATATTTTGCATTTCAACTTGACCCTCAAAATTCTCCATGAACAAGAAAAATCACAAGCAAATTGATTTGATATATCCACCCAAACCATCACAACCACAACCACAACCACAACCACAACCATGAAGAGTTGCTTCTTTCAATTCCCACTCGATCTACTCAATTACAATAAATCAATTATTAATATTTTATAATATATACTTCATAAAAGAATATACAAACACACCATTAGCCCACACAAAAGCTCTTCTTAAGGGTGTATAAAAGCTCACTAGAATATTTAATTAATAATAAAATAATCAATTCATCATTACCAAAACCATAAACTTAATATTTAATAATTAGCTATGAAGGGCCTGTTTACTTCAACTCAAAATAGCCGAACTGAACTGAACGGATTGAAGCTAAATAGAATTGAAAGTCTTTTTTATAAAAGATTAATGAGTAACAAAATAAAAAAAGAGCTGAATTGAATTGAACTGATTTTAACCTGGAGTAAACAGCTCCGAAATCATCTAAATATTTTTATTTTTATTTTGAGGGGAATGAATTGTTCCATCGCTTTTTAGACCAAGTGCAGTAAAGTTAGTAATTTGACCATAGTTTTTCACACATATGTAACAAACATATATATAGAATTAGTAAGAAATCTACAAATTATGAAGTGCTTTACAAATTCCACATTAAATAGAGAAAAAAAAATTCGAGAAAAATACCTTATACATTTAAAATGCTACACGATAAGAAGTTTAGCTCAATAATATTATGATTAAGTTTAGCTCAATAATATTATTATTAATCATTAATGTATATCATAGAGACAAATCAAGCAAAAAAAATTTTAACTCAAAAAATACGTACTCTATTATAATGATTTGAATCCTTTTTTTTTTCCCACTTGGTTAATCCTCTTTGAGACCTTAACTAATTATTTTCCTTCAAAACACAAAAATAGCCCTGACGTTATAGATCGAACCCTATTAGATATTTTCTAGGAGTCCAAATACATCTCTTATCCTCTCCTCCCACGAAGTTTAACCAACAAGAGTCTAGATGAATTTTTTATTATCGTCTCCTCCCACAAAGATTAACCAACAAGGCAGTAAATTTTTATGTACTAGATCAACAACCGCAAGGGACAACTTGTCATGAACCATGTTAGATATCTCTAGTAGCCTTGATGAATCTTCTCTTATACTCCTCCCCGTCCCACTAAGTTTAACCATCAAGGCAGTAAATTTTTATGTACTAGATCAAAAATCGCGAGGGACAACCGGTCAAGACTCAAGAACTTAGAACTATTGATAGTGATGTATCTACTGGTACATAAATTCAAAAAATGCTACGTATTTCATAATGCATACTAACTACTAAGAGGACAGAAAATCAACTACGCCTGCAAACAGCTTGCTTTTCAAGGTACATGGTCCAAATAATACAATACAAATGACCTTGATTGTAACAAAACATTTACCAAGCTCACACTTTCATTAAGACTAACAAAGGCAAATGTAGCCAAACTAACTCTAAGGCTAGTATAGATTTTGCTCTTTACAATGCTAAAAAAAATTATATATATATATATATATATATAAAGATGGATTAAATTATGTAACTACTATGCTTTTTATTCTTTATGAAATATAAAGACTTGCATTGGGAAAAATAAAAAATTTAAAACTAACCACTAAAATAAGAGAAATTCTAACAAATTTCCAGCAACTAATGAAGTTCAAAAATCAACAACTTGAACCAAAAATGGTTGGTGGAAAACGAAAATATATAACAAAACAAAGAGCTTTAGGTTAAGATATTGTGTCTTGTACCAACACATATTGGTAGGTCTTGAATTGATATAAAAATCCAACATCCATACAACTACTATGCCTAACCAAAGTGTTTCCATCACTCACCTTACACCCACACATTGCAACCAATACCATATGAACTTTCACCAATCCTCGTCTCGTCTCATCTCACCCAAAACAACCAAGTAATTTTCCAATAAACATGAAGCAAATCCCTAGATATGCCGAAAACATAGCCAAGCCTTCCACGGATAATCCAGGCGACTATTAACAGATCGGAAAAGTAGTTGGACAAATAAACTAATCCGGTGAGCATTAAAAGCAAGCAAGGTAATGACTAAATGAAGCATCTTTGAGTATGCAAGAACATGAAAAGAGAGAAGATTAAACCAATGATATGAAATACAATGACCCATTATATCAGCAAAAATCTTATCAATAAAGATTCTTGTAAAGAAAGGTGATATGATTACTCATCTCCACACCTACAAGCAAAAGGATTTGAGCAATAATCATGGCATGCTCATAAAAGAAATCTGCCATAACCTATTTCAAATTTTCTTTTCTAAAAGACAAAATTTAAAAAAAAAAAAAAAAAAGACAAAGAACAAACAACGCAAAGATGAATAGGGAATTGACCAACCTCTTAATGACCAAAACTCGAAAATGACCAACCCTAATTCTAACCCTAACCCAGCAATTAGGCAACTCTAGTTACCAATGACTAGTGATTAACAGGAAATTGAAAGTTGAAATTCACCAATCTGCTATAACCAACTCGAACCTGACCTATAATCCAGCAATTAGACAGGTTTAGTTATCACTTACCAGCGATTAACAAGAACTCGAAATTGACAGATCTAAATGGCCAAACCTGACCTAACAAAGCAATTCAGCTAACTTGTAATCAAATGCTGAAAAGACAAGGAGAACAGCAGATCTAAGAACAAAAGCAGACTGTCTACAATTCATGTATATCATAGTTGGAGGGATCTCAATCAACACAAAACACAGAATTCCAAACAAAGGAAACAAATCCAACTAACAAGAACACCGAAACTAAAACCGGGCCAAAAAAGGAATATGGAATCAAAGCGAACAATAATATGCATTATTCAAAATGGAGCATGTAACGTATAATGTACTACGTTATGTAAATATAGATCTTATCAATAACGATTTCATGCAAAGGCAGCGAAAAGAAAAATCAAATCAAAAGGACGGCTCAACGGAAAACTCAAAGGATAATGCTGCATATTCATCAACATAACACATTTTAGTAGACAAATCCTGCTCATAAAATGCAAGCTGATCTGTGTATCTATCAAAGATGTATCTGTTGAAACAATAATGAACAACATCAAATGGAGGCTGATATACGTACCAATGATCAGACCCTGGGAAGACAATACTCAATGATGTCAAACGCAAGCTGATCTACATATCAACAATCAGTCCCTCAAAATATGATAATAAAATCACATGCAAGCCAATCTATGTATCAACGATCAGTCCATCGGAAAACTATGCCCAACAAAATAAAATGCAAGATGATCTACATATCAACGATCAATCCCTCAGCAAACAATACTCAACATAATCAAAAGCAAACCAATCAACATAAAAACAATCAGTCCCTCGGAAAACAATACTTCGGCGATCAATCACATGCAAGCCAATCTACGTATCAACGATCAGTCCATCGGAAAACAATGCTCAACAAAATAAAATGCAAAATTAGTTACGTACCAACAACCAGTCTCTCGGAAAACAATACTCAACATAATCAAAACCAAGCTGATCTACATATCAACAATTACTCCTTCCGAAAAAGGATACTCAGCAAAATCAAATGCAAGCTGATATACATATCAACAATCACTCCCCGAGAAAAAAAAGGGATGCTCAACAATATCAAATGCAAGCTAATCTAATTACCAGCGACTAATCCCTCGGAAAACAATACTCAACAAAGTCAAATGCAAACTGATCTACGTATAAACGGTTAACCCTCTAAAAAAATACAATACTCAACAAGATCAAAGGCAAGCTGATCTACGTACAAGCCGTTACTTTTCTCGGAAAAACAATACCCAACAAGATCAAATGCAAGCTGATCTACGTATAAGCCATTACTCCTCTCGGAAAAACAATACGGAACAAGATCAAATGCAAGCTGATCTACCTACAAGCCGTTACTCCTCTCGGAAAAACAATACTGAACAAGATCAAATGCAAGCTGATCTACCTACAAGCCAAAACTCCTCTCGGAAAAACAATACTCAACAAGATCAAATGCAAGAAATAATCTCGAAACAAGAAAAAAAAAACATTATAATTACAACAAACAAAACAACAAAAGCTCCACAAAAAACACACATGAACAAACCAAAATATACATAAATCATCTACACAAGCAAAATAGAATAATCTTTTTTTTTTCAAATTTTTTTTTTTCATTTCTAATAGAAATTTCCTTTCTCAATATTTTTTTTCTACAAATACAAGTGATGAACAACAAAGGGGTTGAGGGAGTATTAGCATTGATCTTTCTCTAAATCAGACCTAAAATACCCCCCTTAATTAACATCATCATCATCATAATCATCAGATCTTGTGTTTCTTTTTTTTCTTTTTTTTTTTGTCTCTAATATTAATAAAAATAAAAATTAATAATAATAATAATAATAATAATAATACACCTCTACTAATCTTCATCTTCAACCCCTCAAACTCCATTTTTTTCTCTTTCTCTTCTTCATCATTTCATGAAGCTCAGATCTCCATCATCTCATATAATCTTTCTTTTTTTTCTTTTTTTTTCTTTTCCCCCATAAATCAAAGGGGGAAAAAACATATAAATTTCAAAAAAAAAAAAAATTAAAAACTACAAGTTACTCTTCATATGATATCATCAATTCCTCATCATCATCATCAATTTCCCCTTTTTTTCTCTTTTTTTTTTTGTGTTCTTCCGCATTAAAATTTTCAAAGAACATAAACTCAAACTCATAGAAAAAAAAAATTAAAAGAAAAAAAAGAAATTATAAATTTCTTTTTTTTAATAGTCATGAAATTATTGAAATATATTTTTTTTTCTTTTTTCCTTTTTTTTTTTTTAAATTTTATTTTACCGTTAAAGACAAAGAGCAGTAGCTTGTAAATCCTCAAACCCAAGAAAACAACCTTCAGGTGGCGGAGGAAGGTTAAGATCAAACGGTAACGGCTGCTTCCACGTAGCAGAACTCAATCCAACGGCTGTAACTGCAGCAGCTGTAGAAGATGACGCAATATCATCACCTTCTACGTCATCAATCACCGATGATGACGAATCACAATCACTCCTACATTCATCATCTTCCACATTCGTCGCTCTAACTCTCACTTTCTGCTTCTTTTGCTTCTGCTGTTGATGGTTGTTCGACACGTGGCGAACTCTGATTGCTTGTGAAGATTCAACGGTACTACTCATCCCAGACGACGCTGGCCGTTGGATCATCTCCACGTCACCACCACCTCCACAGTCGTTTTGATTATACGGGTCAACCAAAACGGCGTCGTTCCGGTAAAACGACGACGGATGATTATTATTAATATTATTATTATTATTATGACGATGATGATGATGAGGGTGGTGAAGAACGGCGTCGTTTAGAGAAGGTGGGAAATTAGTTTTAGCCTTGGGCCCACGGAGTTGACGCGCGGCTTTATCATAAGCGCGTGCAGCATCTTCAGCGGAATCAAATGTACCCAACCAAACCCGGGTTTTTTTCCACGGGTCACGGATCTCCGCTGCAAATCTACCCCACGGCCGTTTTCTAACGCCGCGAAACTTTATATTTGTTGCTGCTGTTGTTTGGTTGTTTATCATCGGAGATTGTGATTGATCCAACGGCGTAGATCCAATGATTGGGGTAGGTGTAGGGGTGTTGAGGGTTTTGGCCGTTGATCTTCCTTTCCTCATGATTGATTGATTGATTGAAAGAAAGAATGGACGGTTGAGATTTGTTTAAAAGATTGAAGGAGATTAGATGAGAAGAGATAAGAGAAGAGGAGGAAGAAATTTGGGGGAAAAAAGCTAAAAGCTTTTGTCAAATAGTGGAGAAGTAATTATATTTATATTTATATAAATATATTATAAAATAAACATAAAAGGGAAGAAATAATATTAAAAATGGAATTTGAATTACATTAAGAAATAATTTGATTTTGATTTTAATTTTAATTTTGAGATGGTGAAAAAAAAAAAAAAAGGGGGAAAGTAAAGAAGAAGGTGAGATTGAATGTTGGGAAATGGAATATAATGTTGCAGCAAGGTGGTTGTGGATGGTGGTATCAATAGATGGATGAAATGATGTTTTGTTTTTTTTTTTAAATATAATAATTATAAAAAAAAATTATAAAAATTATTAAAAAAAAAAAAAAAGAAAAGCAATTCTGTGTTTTAAAAGTGTGAAAGAAGATGAATGTGTGGGTGAGAGGATGATGGCATATTTCTCTCTCCTCCTCTATTCTTTTTTTTTTTGAGGGAGAGAGGGAGTCTTTTGAAGTTTTTGTTTTTTGTTTTTTTTTTTCCCTACTTTTTATTTTGTTTTTTTGCCTTCTATCTTGATAAAATAAATTTGAATTAGTTGATACTTGATAATGATGAGATTTTAATTTACAATTATTTGTGTATTTATTGTCGTGTTATGAGAGTGTTTTATCGTGTAGAAGTATAATCGATATTGTGTTGGTAGAAGATTAGGGTTAATGATATAGGATTATAGATTCGAATCTCCTGCCTCGGCATAAGTCTATGCATATTGAAAACGATAGTCTTATATATGGAGTCAGATTTATATTTATAGTAATAATAATATGTTTTATTATATTTTGTAGTTACAATTTATACATATGCTACCATTTTTCTAAAAAGAGCAACACTTAAACTACTTTAAAATCACTTTATATACTTTGTTGTACTCTATATATAGTTTTCTAGAAAAATTTGAAAACAATAATGGTTAATGGTTAACTCTGATTCGTATATAGTTTTTCCTCCTATCTGAATACAAAATAAATAAATTTGAAATTAGTTGATAGTTACGACATTTTGATTTTACAATTACTTGAGTAGTTATCGTTGTATTTGAGTGTGTTTCGTCATGCAAACGTATGATCAATGGTGTGCTGAACAGATAGTTAGGGTTAACAACGTAGGTCACTTAAGGTTATGGATTCAAATCTCTTGTCTTGATGTAAGTTTATGCACGCATATTGAAGACGGTAATCTTATATGCGAAATCAGATTTATTTCCATAGTAATAATACTGCATTTTATTATGCCTCATAATTACAACCAAGTAATCATACACATAATACCATATTTCAAAAAAGCAACACTTAACTCCTTTGAAGGTAACATAATTTTGTAAACCAACAAAAAAAAAAAAAACTGTCAGCCACTTTATGTAGTTTTATTGTATTATGTATTTTTGTATAAAGTTCTTAAAAATTGAAACTTTAAATCACAAAATGTTTAAGGTAAACCCTAATTTTAACCCAACATTGTCGATTTTGAGTAAAAATATAACCATAGACCTTTAAACCATCTCACCATAAGGGCCTGTTTACTTCAACTGAAAACAGCTAAACTGAACTGAACAGAATAGAGCTGAACTGAATTGAAAGTTCTTTATGAAGGATTAATGAATAGCGAAATAAGAGAAGAGTTGAACTGAAAGGATTTTAAGGTGAAATAAACAGGCCATAAGTTTTGTACTTCATAAATTTGAAACACTTCATCTATCTTAAATTATCATACATTGTACGAGTACTTTACTTGTTACATTTGTTTTTTCCAAGTTTTCAAAACTCAACTTAAACATTGTATAATTAATCAAAAATATAATGTAACAAAATTCGACTATGTTTTGTTTTTCCAAAGAATATAAAATTAAGAACAATCAATGAATAAAGAATAAGGGAGTGAAGGATAAATCAAGTGATCAAAACTTCCCTCCCGATTTCATAAGATTCTGATATTAATTCTCATCCTAAACACCAAAAAGGAATAAAAAATAATAGCCTTGTGCTTTGCAACTAGATTTTGACTCTTGGCTCGGTTAAATAATCAAATACATGATACTCCGTATTTGTTTGGTTATTGGTCTTTTACATTAGCTTAAAAACTTGTAAAATGATAATTTAATAGCAACCTTTTTTTGGTTATTGACTTGTAAGCTATTAAATTATCATTTTACCCCTTGATAATTACTCCTTCGGTCTTTTTTTACTAGCTATATTAAACCAAAAACTGTGAGTCCAAGTAGCAAGTAAACAAAGAATGAGGGAGTAAAATAATTTCAATTAATTAAACTGTGCATGTCCGGAAAAGTATTATATTATAACAACTAGTAGCCAACAACTAGTTGCCAAACTTAACAGCCATCAACTACTAACCAATGCAACTAACCAGTTAAAACAACCAAACAAAGTAGTGAATAGCTACCAGCTAGCAGCCAATTATTAAACAGAGCCAATGTAACACATGATCCGTAGTTTAAAAATATGCCTCGATAAATATGATTTTTTATATTTAAAAAAAAATAAAAAATAAAAAGGAGTTTTGGTTTGATATCTCGAAAGCTCTACCTTTCACACGTCCCCACAAACCGACTACAATGTCTTGTACTAGTAGTATGAAATATGAATTGACCATCATCCTTCTCATTTGCTTGTTTCCTTCTTTCTTCAAATTTGTTTTGAAAGGATGAACCGTGTTTATTTAATTGTTAATGACAAATTTAGACTAGGCTAATAACCGTGTATGAACGTGGTACTTTCTTTTTGCGGAATTTAGATACCGAGTAAGTCATGCCTATTGGCTACTACTCAGGGAGTGACCACCGGCCAACTAGTGCCCAATTGATTTCCCCATATCTAGGCTCGGAAGTTTGGAACGGTCCGTATTTAAAGACTTGGAACCTATATTGAAATCAATTTAATTACGTTTATTTTGGTTGAAAGTTGAAACAAGTTGACAAATTCTCCTTACAAAAGTTTGTGAGCAAATATTGTTTAATGAAGATATGTGGTAGACTGATAGAACCTTATCTTACGTAAAATTCTATTTATGAGACCAACTTGCCACTAACTACTTAGCTTACTGAGTGATATAGGTTAATCTCGATGGTTGATTTCGATTTGGGTGTGATATGTGTAAAGGAGAAATAATAAATGACAAGTGATATTCATAACAAGTAGGAGCAAAATTGTAATTTCACATCCTAATGTAATTTTGTGCACTTTTAATGTGATTATATATATAAGGGGAATGCTAAACGTCGCCCGGAAAATCCTTACTATCGCCCAAAATTTGACTTAAAATTTCTATTTTATCCTTCTATCACAAACACCAATTCCACCCATACCACCACTGTGCTACCACCAACACCTTTAAATTATCCAGACGTAAGTTTCATTTAACGTGCACCTAAACAAGACGCATGTGTCATTTTTAAAAATAAATTAATAAAATTTAAATTTATTTATATATTTTTTTAATTTTTTTTGTGGGTTTTGTTGGTGGTGGTTTTTTAGTGGTTGTGTTGTGGTAGGGTGGTGGCATGGTGGTAATAAGGTAGTGGTACTGGTTGGTACTCGGTAGTAGTATGTCAGATAAGGGCAAAAATGGAAAAATTAGTTAATAAATCGGACGATAGTAAGGATTTTTCGGGCGACGTTTAGATTTTGAGATATATAATCACATCGGAAATGTGAAACTACAACAATACCACTCCTTGACATTTATAATTCCTTATTTGTAAAATTGGACCATATTTTGCAATATTACTTTATGTCGATTTGGATGGGTGATTTGACTATACAGTGTGAAATTACGTCATATTTTTGCGTTATTAACAAATGTGAATAGACGATATTATCCTTGCTATAGGAGATGAATTAAAGACATGAATAAGTCTAGTAAAAGAATGTAAGTAGACGATATTATCCTTGCTAACGGAAATGGATTAATTGACATGAATGAGTCTAGTGGTGGTTTAAGTAGTCATTGATTGCAAGGGAGCAATTTTACTAAATTGGCAATAGTCGGTATTGTTAATTGCGTGTGTTTGGATGAGGAAGGGAGCTTTGGAAAGTCTTTTATGGTTAGGTCCTTTTCAAACTGATGTGCTGTGATGGTAGGCCTGTGTTAACCTCTGTAGTACTCGTATATGTGTATGGAACATATTTTGGGTTTTGGTGAGGTATGGCCTTTCAAAGATATGGTCATTAAATAAGAATATCAATTTATCAAGTACGTTCTTCCCTCTTTAATACGTCCACTTCTCTTTGGACCAAAAAACAACTGCTTCATGGAGATAGAGCGCGAATTTTAAGAAAAATATATAGAGATAAATTTGGGCAAAACATCGAAGGCGACTAGAAGGATTATGTAGGCGAGATTTGTGGTCGCTTTAGAGGTATTTTGGATGAAAGTAATTCTAATACAAATAGAAAGTTTTTCGAAGTGCAATCAGTTTACAAATTATGGAATTGAGAAAATTAAAAGACGCAAATGTTGTTTCGAGGATATAGCACCTAAATCCAAACCTATTTTATTACCATGTTCAAACTATAAAAAAGGAAAAAAAATTAGTTGGCTCAACAACTAAAACTATGTATTGCTTTATATTATATTGTGCAAGAACCCAAAAGATGTATACTTTAAGAGTTTGGGATGCTGAGATTAGTCGAAATTAATGCAAGCAAGCAAGCAAAGCCTCCACGGGAAGGTAAAAAACATACAAGTTAAAAATTAATGGTTAAGTACACGTTACACTTTGCACATATGAGCTATTGAGTTATTTGAAAATATTCAAATGTGCAAACAAATATCATTGAATGCATCTAACTTGGAAGTTAAAGTGCATTCGAGTGCACTATATCACTATATGAATAAAGTATCAATTTACTTAATTCTTAAAGAGTTTCCTAATGTGTTTTCAACTCCTTAATCTTGTCCTTTTTTTTTGTAAGCTAAGGAGCCACATAGGTAATGAGAATCAATATCATATTCTTCTAAATTCGAGAGAAAAGCTACAAGAGCTGGTGAGCTATCCCCCACTTTCTAAATCTCGTCCTCTACACAGTTCAATTCTCTCTCCCTTCAAATCACCCTCACATACTAAAGAAGTTGTAATTTATGTGACAACAAATAACATATAAACATACACCTATGCGACAATATGAATAATAAATAGCCTTGAGCGACGGCTAGTGATTTCCATTCTCTTATTATTATTTTAGTCTTCCTTATTTATAAAGAAACAACTATTGAATAAAATTTGGAGGAATCATCGAAATGTGTGAAACTCAAACGTTAAAATCTTACCCTTGATTAAGACATTAAAATTTAAAACTCAATTTAGACCCAGTTAGACTACATATTAATTACCCTAATTATGATATGAGAGAATAATTTGATTTCAACAAAATCATACATTTCCAAATTGTTTTTCTCCATCAATTAATCAGGCAGCATATGAGAGTACATGCATTTTCATGGTTTATTGGTTTCACCTCCAAAAGACATGTGATATTGAACTAATTAGCCATAACCAATAACAAAGTGCCACTTTTTACCATACAATCAATATTCCTTTTTTTTTTACATCAAAGTTTTTAACGACAATGATTAGTGGCCTAATTACAGCTAGCTAGCATTCAATTTTTTGCTTCCTTTTTTCACTCCATTAATGATAATTTCACTTGATTTCACATCATTTTTTTCATAGTTAAGAAACTAAGAAAGAAACAAAACATATCTTCTAATTTGAGCCTAAAAAAGTATCATTAAAAAGACATGTATAGCAAGTTTTATGCAATGAAGCAACCAACTAACAATTCATACCTGACAAATCCAAAGTAATACAATATATATTTGGATGACATTGCTTGAACAAATCAACAATATGCATGAAACAACCTTTTTTTCTTCACTTAAGTTTGCTAATCCTTCTTTTTTTTTGTAGAAAATTGTTGTGACAAGTTAGTAGGTCATCGTGGATTCATTGTATGTAATAATTGAATGATGCCTAGCTTATTCGTAATCGTGGAATTAGCTACAAGTTATTTTGAAGAAAAGCTTTTTAGTATATGAATCATGCCCCCTGAAGTCCATAACCATATATCGGCTTAGTTATGAAGTTTTTGTGTCATTTAAAGCGTATAAAGTATGTGTCAATGATTATAGCACTCAAAAAGTTATGACAATGCGCGTAACTTATCCTATTTTTCGTAGGATGATAAACGACGTTTTTGCCTTATTTAAAGCAATATGATAGAAACGCTACAATATAAGCTAGAAAGATCATAAGAATATTATGAAGCATCCAATTGGCAAATTTGATTGGTAAATGGTAATGGTGCATAATGTAATGGTTCTACAAATTCCCCTTTAATGAAATATTGATTGATTATTGTGCACATATATAAACGTTTAATTTAGCCTTAAATTAGAATCATCATACAATACTTTTAAAGTTTTGGGCATCAAGGAATCATCATACTTTTTCCTCCCATGGTATGTGACCAATAGGAAGAGAGTGGAGGTGGTTCAGCTACTGAATATTAAATTCCTTATTTTATCTTCAAAAGTATGTTTCAACTCGTATTAAATCCACATATTTTGACTAGGATTTGATTACGAAATGGATTTTTAGGTGATTTACAAAATCTTTTGGCTCTTATTTTGTTAATTGAATCACCGTAAAATGCATTAAAATTTCTGACCAAGCACATTATCTTATGCTTAAATAATGATGCAAAGCATAAAATGCAAGCAATTTGATCAACTTGTACTCATATCACTAATATATATATATATATATATATATATATATATATATATATACCATGGTTAATCTTTGCAACTTTGTAGTTTGGAGATGATATAATGACATGAGTAAAATATAATATCACATTAGTGAGAGTGAGGAACAACTTAGGATCTATTTATTTCAGATTAAAATCAGTTTAGTTCAGCTCAACTCCTATTAGGGTCTGTTTACTTCAGCTTAAAATCAATTCAGTTCAGTTCAACTGTAACCAGTTCAGCTCAATTTTTAAAAACCATTTTAAAAACTTTCAGTTCCGTTCAATTCCAATCAGTTCAATTCAGTAGTTTTCAACTGAAATAAACAGGTCCTTAATTCAGTTCAATTCAATTTAGCTCATCTTTAAAAACCATAATTAAAACTTTCAGTTCA
>PYUH01000204.1:1774503-1792314 GCA_016808085.1 Suaeda aralocaspica
AGGGGGGGGGGGGGGGGGGGAGATCGGTTTAACTCATGCCCCGAAGTCCTCCATAAAGAAAACAAAACAAGCTTTTAGAGGCTAGAATTGGGCGTGGAGCCTCCTAAGGTTATCCTAACTAAATGTTAAAAAGACTGGGTGAAAAAAAGACGGGGTTCAAATCAGCCCTCCGATATTTAAAAACAAAGGATATAATTTACAATTATTGGGAATTTGAGGTCTCGAAAAATAATTTGCCAAAAGCTTTACAAGATTAGCCTTAGGTCAAACAAGGTTTTGATGACAGTTACTAGGGTGTTGATTTGATCGCAAGATAGTCCCGGTGGGAGAAAGATCAATTTATCTTATGCCCCGAAATCTTCCGTAAAGGAAACAAAACAATTTTTTAGAAGCAAAAACTGGGCGTAGAGCCGCATAAGGTTATCCAAACTACATGGAAGAAAGATATGGTGAAAAGAAGATTAGCTGGAATCGATCCTTTGAGATTTGAAAACAAAAGCTATAATTCACAGTTAACGGGGATTCTTATAACTGTCGATAATTTTACAAGGTTAACCTTAAGTTAAAGGGGGGGGGGTCCACGACAGTTCTTAGGGGTTGATTTGTTCTCAAAGACGATCCTAATAGGGGGTGAAAGCCCATGAAATGAAATTCTTTGTAAAGAAAACAAAAACAAGTTTTTAGAGGCTGAAACTGGACGTGTAGCCTCCTGAGGTTACTCGAATGACTTGGTCAAAAGTCCAAGTGAAAAGATGGAGCCAAAATGGCCTTCTAGGACTCCAAATTTGTGAATTTTTGAGGATTTCAAGGTCCTAAAAAAATTGTTGAATACTTCATAGGGTTACTCTTAGGTCAAACACGGGCTAGGACAATTATTAGGGGTTGATTCAATCGTAAAACGGTCCAAAGAGGGGACGAAAGGTTGATTTAAGCAATGCCGCAGTATCCTCCATAAAGATAACAAAAGAAGTATTTAGAGGTTGACACACTAGGCATGGAGCCTCCAAGGGTCCTTGTTAGAAAGATTAGGCTAAAAGAAGACTGACTGATTTTGGCACTTTGGGAGCCGAAAACAAAAGATATAATTCATGGTTTTTAGGGATTTCACAGTCACAAAAAAATAATTGATGAAAACTTTATAGGATTGAGTCAAACATGACCCCATTACATCACAGTTAGTTGGGGTTGACTCAATCGTAAGACGGTCTCGGTAGGGGGAGAAAGATTCATTTAATCAATGCCTTGAAATCCACCGTAAAGGAAATAAAACAAGTTTTTAGTGGCTGAAACTAAGCGTGGAGCATCTCGGGGTTAGTTGAATTACTTGGTAGAAAGATCAAGAGGGAAAAAGAGACCCCAAATCAGCCCTCTGGTAGTTTAAAAAAAAATATAACTCGTGATTTTCGAGGATTTAATGGCCCCGAAAAAATAACTGCCAAAAACTTTACACAGTTACCCTTGGGCCAATTAGGGCCCCCACGCCAATTATCAAGGGTCGATTTACTTGTAAAACAATCTCGATAGGGGTGAAAGATTGGTTTGATCAGTGCCACGGAATTCTCAGTCAAAGTACCAAAACAAGTTTTTAGAGACTGAAACCTAGCATGGAGCCTCCTAGGGTTACCCAAATTACTTGTTATAAAGATTAGGTGAAAAGGAAAAGGTCCTAAACCAGCACTCTGGGAGCCGAAAACAAAGGATAAAATTCACAGTTTTCGGGGATTTCAAAGTCGAAAAGATAATTGATGAAAACTCTATAGGGTTAACCTTAGGTCAAACAAGGCCCCAATCATAGCGATCGTAAGATGGTCTCAAGAAGGGGGTAAAGATTTGTTTAGGCGATGACTTAAAATCCACCATAAAGAATATACAAGTTTTTTGAGGTTGAAATTGGGCGTTGAGCCTCCAGGGTTTCGAAGAACTTGGTAGAAAGATCGAGCGTAAAAGAGACGGAGTCCAAATCAACCCTACGAGAATTGAAAACAAAGGCTATAGTTCACGGTTTTCGGGGATTTCAAGGTCCTGAAAAAATAAATGCCAAAAACTTTATAGGGTTACCATTAGGTAAGGGGGTCTCCACGACAGTTCTGAGGTGAAAGATTAGTTTGATCTATGCCACGAAATGCTCCATCACGGAAACAAAACAACTTTTTAGAGGCTGAAAACTTGTTGTGGAGCCTCCTGGGATTACCAGAATTACACGGTAAAAAGTTCAAGCGAAAGGGAAACGGCCCAAAATAGCCCTCTAGAAAACGAAGGCGAAGGCTGTTTTTACGGTTTTCGGGGGCTTCGAGGTCACTCTAGAACTACTTCCAAATGCATTAAACTTCCCTAATAGTAATAGCCAACTCAATTATAGGGCAACCCTTGTTCAATTGTTCATGGTAATTTATGAAACTTGCACCAAAATATTATCATGCTCAGTAGGAGCAACACCAATGGATGAGATGCATCTCCTCACATAACTTAGCACTATCAAGTTTAGAGAAATGGGAGCTGGGAGAACATTATCCTAACATGACTAAGGCCATTTCAATAACTCTAACAAAATTACTACTATTCTCCAGGGCTACATGAAACAACTTTACCAAAATTTTTACCGATGTTACCAAAACAATTGGATAGCAAACAGATTTCTAATGGTTTGGCTATTAAAGGTGGTTTAGGGAAATGAACTCATACAAGAGAACAAACACAAAAACATTGAGACCACAATAAGAACTAAGGGTAAAAATGATACAAACCTTTTCATTGACGATTGCAAACGAGGATAATCAAGTGAACTGTAACAATATACAAACACAAACAACTTAGGTTACATAAGTATCAGTTTGCAATATCTATATTATAGCATTAATTCAAAAGCAGCACATGGGAACTAGAATAAGAATGTTGGGATAAAATGATACAATTGTAGACACATGCTTTATTTTCTACATCAAATCGATATGATAGAGTGACATAGTTCCTAGCTTACAATGCTCAAAGTTGAAATAATGTCAAATATGCACAGGGATCATTGTACATTGATGAACAAAACCAGAGCCTAAGAAAACATCAACCCACAACGTAGGCTTACATTTTAGAAAGCATGATAGTTACCTCTTGAATATTTCAGATATTTGTTGAGACCCATTGTAGAAAATAAACCACATTAAGACGACGATCAGCGTATCTATTCAGGCTAAGGAGCTCAATAGTTGAAAGATAAAGATACAATAACATTAATGTATGAAACTCCAAAATTAACAAAAGACATTTTGAAGCCCCTAGTAGGAAATGACCAATAACAATATCAAGCTCAATAATTCTAGTCATCAAGGATACTGAAAAGGTAACGTTCCCACCAATCTAACATATAGAGTCCAAAAGTAACATTGTAAAGATATATTTTGCGTTGTAGCCAATTCATGATTTCCTAAAGATCAAGACCTGCAAAAACAAAGAGAATAGTCAGCATTTGGGTACATTATTTATCTAGATATAGCTTGATAGTCGAAACCCAAAAAAAGTTTCCACCATAAACAATCAAACACATTTTTTCTAAAAACACTGCATTCCTTGGTAGCTGCAAGGCATACCAAATATTGAATACAACATGCATGTTACATTTCCAAAGCTAGTTTCAAAATTTTGAATTTCCAAGTGCTTTCCAGCTACAAATCCGCAAAATATGATCTGCTTTGGGGAAAAGGAAGACCCTTTCAATAGTCAAATCTCGTATATGCTATTATTTGATTATATTCGTGGCTCATGTGTAGCAAAACTATTTTTTTTTAAATAATTATTAAGAAAAATTGATTTTAATATTCCCAACTTTTACAAATTTGAAAATAACAATCCCACCTTTACATTATCTCTTAACAGTCCTACTTTTACTATTATTATACTTTTATAAGGCCATTAATCTGTGACCCACACTTAGGTTACCTTGCTTTGTTATTTATCTATTTTTATTTTTATTTTTAATTTTTAAGCCTACAACGGTCCAGTTGCTTTATGGCCATTTCTCAAACTCTCTGATTTAGGCCACATTACCCTTACACAACAATTATGCTTGGTATATAATAAAAAAGCATTGGTGTATCATCATTGTGCTGGTGGAAACTAACACCGATAGCATTGAAAATTGAGAAATTCAAAGTAGTTGAACCTCTAGGATGATTAGATGTTGGGTAGCGGAAACTCAGGTGGTTAGCAAGGGAAACTAAAAAAATAGTGATGATGGTCTTGAAGGTGGTAGTATTGGTGGCGGTTTTGGAGATTTACTTGGGTGACAAAAACTACAAAAATGATGGTCTTGGGTGATGATGGTGCGGTTTATGTAGGCACGAGGGAGATGCAGTGTTTACAAGTGATTCATAGTAACATTTAAAAACAAATCTTTCTCAAGATAAGTAATTAAACAATCACACAACATTTGATCTCCCATGCTATTTCTTAGCTTGTCTTTCACAAAGTTCATTTTGTTCACTTATTTGAGGTTGATTTTGTGCACTTCTTTGAGATGGGGATTGATTATGTGCACTGGTTTGAGATTGGGGGAGATTTTGTGCATTTGTTTGAGTCGGAGGAGAAGTATATTCACAACTTTGAGAAGTGTTAGCTTTTTTGGAGAAAAAACAATGCTTTTGTTGTTGTTTGAATTGCTTCTCTTCATTCTAAGAATTACACAAAATACAATAACATTAAACATATAAATTTAGCCATTTAGGCTACCAATTTATTAAACTAAATGTTATACTAATTAAAGTATTAAATTAAGTGTTATCAATCAAATAAACTAAGTGTTTTGAACATAACTATCGATTCAATAAATCAACAATTAAATCTGAAATTTGAAACAAAATCACAAGCTTCTACATCAAATAATCAAAGTTAAACAAATTTACAAACCAAAATACCAAATCAAGAACATAAAAATTAACAATCCAACTTCAAACTTCAATATTCATTCAATCAACATGAAATTAAAACTTTAAAACAAATTAATAATTTAAATAAAGTATTAAAAACAAAATCACAAAACAACTAAACAGAGTAAAACTAACAATTAACATACTTACATACCTGCAGATCTGGAGTTCTGGACGAACGGCGGGGCTTTCAACCGGGGGTCCGTGACGAACGGCGTACGGCTCCTCGAGTCGTTGATTATGGCGCTCAATCGACTACATCAACAATCATTAATCATCAATCATAATCAATCACAAATTAATAACTTAAATCATAATTCATAAACACAAATTAACCTTCTTCGAGTCTTCGAAGGAGGCGCCCCGAGTCTGGCTCCGGCACTCCGGTCTCCGGCGGTGTAAGTGCGCCCGGCGACTCGGCGAGGGTTAGGTAATTTAGGGTTTGAATTGAGTTAAGAGAGATAAAATGGGTTTGTGTGACGAATGAGGGAAAAATGAAAGAGTGAAACGCATGCACGGTGCCCCCTTCGTGTGTTTCCTCTCTCTGTTTTTTTTTTCTTTTTTAATTAAAGCAGAATTTTTTTTTTGAGTGGGTGGGCACGTGCATTGGGGTGCCCTTAGGTGGGTTCGTCCCTGCATGCATGCAGTTGTATTAGTTAAAGATTATTTCACGGGTAATTTACTATAAAATTAGTATCATAAAAATTTATAATGGATCTAAAATAATTGAACAGAAAATATCTCATCGCTTGAAACAAAGTCAATTACACGAAAATGTCCAAACTGAAATATCTGAACCGAAGATATCTGAACTGCAACTAACTAAAGTTGAAACCAAATGTGGCAAATTGAAACTGAATTGAACTGTTTTTTTAATCTGTTTGGTTATAATTAAACTGAAACCAACTGTAATTGATCCGATTTGATTTGAAAACGTAACAACCTGAAATTGAATTGATATGAAATCAAAATTATCTAAACCAAACTGAACTGAAGCAAAAAAAAAAATTGAAATATCATCTGAACTGAATTGAACCAAACTAATTGGTTGAAACAAGAACTGAACTGATTAATAGAACAGGCAGTGCTACCCTTAGCCATGCATCAAACGATAAGGTCATTTCAATTGTAGGCTTGTAGCTAGGGGCCATATGATATGCCACATAAAGGTGTAATTAAAGATGGATAAAGAATTAAAGATATCACTTATATAGCTGAGTATGTAGTATCACATTTCTACCAAATTGTTTGCCTTTTCTTTTGATTAGGGTTACTTTACAATCCGTGGGTATTGTATGTTTTTGTGGTGAATGAAATTATACAATAATCAATTGTAATAAAGATTTTTAGGTCTGTATTTAAGTAAAGACTATAATGGTGTTGTAGACGAGATCGGATACTTGGATGGGAGGCGAGGTGATGAGCGAAAATGGAAATTCAATGAGTTTGAATATATTTGTATGCTTAAGGTGATTTGCAATCAATCATAAATGATGTGGATTTGGGGATGGGGGACCAACATCTACCCTATCCACCTCTTTGATATATCTACACTAATTGTATGCATTACTTTAAATTGAAGTGCATATAGGCAAGGGCAAAGACATAGTCACACTTTAAGTACAATGTATATAAGATTTTTTAAACTTTGAATAACGACTTGTAATTCAAAATGAAAGTGAAATTCAATTGCCTTGTATTCCTAATTTCCTATTTTCTTGTTAAATTCGTACTCTTATCAATCTTTCAGCATCAAACTGACGCAAAAGCTATAAGAAAAATTAAATTAAAAATAAGATCATTTTTTTTTTTGTAGTTGAATAAAGAGCATAAATGCATTAAGTTGCTAACTAATTGCAATTTAAGACAGATAAATACTTTTATATACCAATAAATTTATAAGAACATAACGATATCCCCTCAATTCTAGAAACTCAAGTTCTAGGAAAGAATTAGGTACATAAAATGAACGTCAAAGAATATACTATAAACTCTATACGCTAAATAATGAAAAATGTAAACACAACCAATATAACAATATAATGCTGTGCATAATAACAGGAACACTATACTAATACTAGTAAATGCCATATGCTAAAACTAGTACATAGATGAGATACGCTAAAATTGGACTTCTATGCTTCCTTCTCTTCAGTTTTCTGTAGGAAACTTGCAACTTCCAAAATCTGCATTATGAAGATTAATATAAAAATATAGAAACATATAATAAAATATATAATTTACAAATAATGAGTCTAACTAAAATGCATAGTAATGGTCAAGACTTACTAGGAGGTAGGGTGACAACATGGGCAGCTCCTCCAAAATCACATGTACCAGACACACGTGTATTCTTTTGATAGTAACTGTTAAAAGCATACGAAGCGTGTGCAACTAGTGATCCGGGGTTATAACAGGTGGCACCGGGCTGAATTGGACGACAGTCCGCTTTTCCTTCACCACAGGCCCAATCAAGTCCAGCTTGCAACTTCTTTTGGTCAGCATTCTCATTAGCCACACACCAACTTTGTCCGCCCTGTGGGACCATTGCCTTGCTGCCGTTGTTGACTTTTGGCTCTGGGGGCACTTTAGCCGCGGGGGCCACTTTTGCGGTGGCTGCCTCGGCCGCTGTAAGAGGGATATTATAGACTTTTTGCTCAGTTGGGTAAAATAGCCCAAAGTTCCTCTCACTTGTTGGGCCAGGCTTTTGGTTCTCATTAAACAATGCAAATAGATAAACATCCAATGGGATATTGGGCTTCAAGGGAGTCCCACCACCGGTCAACACTCTTTTCACTAAGTTGCCATTGTAGGCAGCAGCATTTTCGCTCCCGGCCCCGACCTCCTTTTCATCTCCCTTTGACGGCCAACCTATAGTATAGTAAAAAACATAAATTATATATCACCGTCAATAACATAATAAAAGTAAAATACTAAGACACTGTCCTAAAAAGTTCAAATAAATTACTACACATAAAAAAAAAATATAATTTGAGCCCTCGTCAATTTAGAATGAATTTAACTCTCAAAAGCGACAACAGAAAACTAAACTACTATACTTTTTGTATTTTTCTTGATTTTTTTTTTAGGTCCTCTTTGATGGTTCAGATAGTCAAATAAATCATAACGACAACCATTTTCTCAATTGACTCAGAACCACCAAAGAATTTTCAGTTTTTTTATATTATCATAATTATATAGGGGTAATTAGCTAATAATTATTCTGGTAAAATAGTTTTATGATTAAAATCAAACTAATGTACGTAAAATATTAAGATTTTTACCTGTTTCCGTGACAACAAGTTTCATGTCATTAAATTTGAGAATATCCATAGCAGCATAAACAGCATCAACTTGGGCCTCAAAAAGGTTCTCATACTTAAGCCCATTACCAGGGTCCACAACACCTTTATTGGGCCTAAACAAAGCATAGTCCAAAGATATTTCATCCGAAGTAGTCGAATACGCAAAAAACGGGTAAACATTCACCATTAAAAAAGAATCCGTTTTCTTCAAAAACTCAAGCATGGGCTTAATAAACGGGTCAATTAGCTCCTGTTTAAACGACCCGGATGAAGACGGGTACGAGTTTTCGAGCGAAGCATAAGAAATGGGTGAAGATATCTTAACACCCTTTATAGAATATTTTTGTAGACTTGATTGAATGTTGTTCATTGCAGGAACAACATGGGGGACTGTATTCGGGTCAGTATTCACCTCGTTACCAACTGCAATGGCGGATATATTTGAACCCGGATAATATGGTAGGATTTGGGTTTGCACCCACGTGTCAGTGAATGATTGGCTTGCTGAGGCCGCTGTAAGATTTTCATTAGGAAGTGAGACTGTAAGGGAAACCCCTGCTTTTGAGAAGGCCTTAAGGACCGTGGCGTCGGTGTCGAAGATTTTGGCACGTGTAATGCCTTGTTTTTTTAGGAGTTGCACCACCTTGTCGGGTGTTGGAAGGTTGTTTGCTATTCTTCCGTAGTTTACACCAACCTTTCCACCATCTGAAACAACAACGTATGTAATTAAAATTTAGAAAAAGTGTTATGTTTAAAAAAAAACACTTTTATTTCCTTGCATCAGTGGCGGAGCTAGAATTTTTTTATCTTATTATCGATATATAGAATAACAGTGAAGCACACACAATATTCAAGCTAAATTTATAATGCATCTATATCTAGCAAAATTTGATTAAATGTTTTTAAGTAGGTACAAATTAACACCAAACACATGAATAAAACTTATGCTTATACCAAACGAAAAGTTTTGTTACGAACAAAATTATACAAGAAATGTAACCAATATAGTATGTTCATAGCTTTGGACGTAACCGCGGAACAATAATTTGTTACTAGAAAGGCTAATTCTACATATATAAAAACTACAACTACGACATTTAACCAACATAATAATATGTATTGTGGAATATAATATTCTCTAGCTCAAAGTTTTATGATTAATAATCAAATTCATGTATATTGAATTGGTAGTAATTTTGTAACAAAAAAACAAATTAAGGACAAAAACTATATATTTTGTACATACATATATATACAAATACACAATCATAATTAATAGTATACACAAATATAAACTAATGCATGATTAAAAGAATTAATTAAGGTACGTACGGGTGGCGAGGGCGAAAGCCGAGGCGAAGAGGAGGAACAACGATAGAAGGAAGGGAGAAAGCAAAGAAGCCATTGTTGTATTGAAGTGAGAAAGAAAGAAAATAATGAAATGAGAAGGTTGGATTAAAAAAAAAAGAGAGGAGACAATTAAGTATAAATAGAAGTTAATTAGGAGAGAAAATGGGCCATGGTTGAGAAAGTGGGGTTTAAGAAGAGGAGAAGTGGAGTTAAAGATGTGGACGTTAATTAATAATGTTAGGTGATTTAGGTCCGTTGTGAGAAAATGGCGTGGAATTTTTAGTACGTGGGTGGTTATTTTTGATTTATTAATAGAATAATAATAATAATAATAATAATAATATATATATATATATATAGCTTAAATTTAATTATTCTTAAAATAAATAAATTAATTACGGTTTTAGTCAACGCAATTTACCTTCCACACTAAGATGATTTCTTTCTTCCTTTTTTTTTTTTTTTTCTCCGTTATAGTTGTGGATGATGAGGTTTACTAGGAATAATGACTACCACCCATAAGTTGTTGATATTTATGTAGTATGTTGAAAATCTAGTTGGGATAGTGCATATATAGCTAGTAATTCGTCTCGTAATAGTATAAGCTATTTTAGTGATTTTTATCTACTGCATGATGCTATAAAATTTTGATTTCGTGTTTTTTATTTGTGTGTGCATATTGAGTCACAAAGACAGGTTATGCTAGTTGGGATTTTAATTCTGTTGTTGACTAGTTAGGATTTAGGAATGAATTGATAATTAACTATATTTGAGTAGATGGATATACAATGTTTTACATACTACCGACTTATTGCTATCTATCCATTATTATTTTTTTTGTTGGTATTTCATTAATTTGGGTTGCAAGCTTTCATTTGATTTATTAGATAAACATAGTACATGCATGTATAATATTGTATGCAAGCAATGCAATGCAACTTGACCCTTGGTTCTCATCTTAATGAAGAAAATCTATCATAGCATGACTCAATTTTCATAAATTGCCGACTACATATCCAAAGTAGAATATTATAATTATTTTAATTAATGTGAAAGTTTGCAACTCAAAGTTTGCAACATTATTGATAAAATATTCAAATGAAATTATATTACGAGTACCATTATTTTAATATGATCCAACATCATTTTCCAAATATACCAAAAGTCCCAAAGCTTTTCCAAGAGCAATGTTCTTTCTTATATCATATATCATTGGCCTACATACATATAACATAATGATGTCGGAATAATTAATAAGGTGACATAGTATAAAAGTGTGGGGTCCACAATATAAATATTGAACAAGCTAATTTAAATAATAAACGTTTGAAATAGTTGTACGTCAAAAAGCTATTAAATTGAAAATTGGTGATGTTTTTGTAGGTGAACTTATAACATATGTCCAAGAAGTACTTGATAAGAGCATAGACTCTTTTATTGAACTTCTTGTTACTTAAACTTGAAAGAGAGAATCATGTTACTGTCAATTTGTCATCAATTTGCAACGGTCGATTTAAATTTTCTAATCATATTGATGTGATTATGTGAATAATGACATATATATACGTAGTATATGTTTGTTTCTTGCTATAAAATTAACATTTTGATTGTTTACTCGAGTTTTTATGGTTTAAAATTGATCAAATTATTTGTTATATTAGGGTTTTTATCATTATTCATCTTTGTTCTTTGACTCTCCTTAATTTTGTATCGTTAGAAAAAAATATAGTCATATGAAACTTTATTTGCTCAATGAGTAGTTTTTTGAAATATAGTTTTTATACTTTTTTCATATATGTAAATTATAGTGGTAAAAGTTTGAAATTGCGTTTTGGGAACTGTGAAAAAAAATGTAGCAAGTAATTTGGGATGGAGGAAATATTAATATTATTATTGTTAAGAACATTGTTTAGGCCTTATTATAACAATAATTTTTTGAAAAATGATAACAAAACTCCTTTGTTTTAATCAACCTAAAAAAACGTCCTAGGAATGTTTTGAGGGGAATTCTCATGCAGCCATGCACATAGGCACAAAGCACCAAGCATGGATTGTGCCATTTAAACTGTAATGCATATGGCATTTTATACAACGTAACAGTTGCAAATTAAATTACTCCACTACAAAGTACCTTAGCACTACCTTACGTCGTTACCACAATTTATATATAACAATTTGTCAAAAATATCATTAACTACTTGTAAAATTATGAAATACTTAATAAAATGTTCGAATACATACATCAAAACAAATCTAATTAACAAATGACACGTAATTATTTTATTGCAATTCGTAAACACATAAAATATGCTCCGCGGATGTATTGTCAAAATTTAAAAGGTTAAATTCAGTGGGGCTTTTGAAACAACAAAAAAGGATAAATTTTTAAAAAATGTTTTACTTTAACAGCATGAGTTTTTGTCAAACAAAATCAGGATTATATTATGATCAAATGGTAGGTAGTGGTGATAGTCAAAAGGCACAATTAAATTAAAATTTCAAGTTGCTTTTAACAACATAATGAAGAGAATGAACGGCAAGCAAAGATCAAACAGTAGATAGTAAGTATTAGGTGTATTATTGTATATACATATTTATATAGTTTATTATTATTCTAATTAAATATATTCAAGGTTGTTATTTGTTCATCTGATGTCCATCTAATTAATGACATGATTGACATCAGTAAAATGCTTCAAAGCATGCCAAGTGTGCAAGATTAATTATTGTTGTAGCTAATGCCTCGTTCTTTTCAACTTATTTTTGCTAATCTAAACTTATATATTTTTGTTGAACTGAACTTATTTTTACCGAACTGAACTTATTTTTGCTGTATTGAACTGATTTTTGTTGAACAAAACTTATTTTTACGAACTAAACTAAACTTATTTATGGTGGACTAAATTTATTTTTGCTGAATTAAACTTATTTTTGCTGAAAATAAGTAAAAATAAGACGATGATAACAGGACATAAGTAAAATTTCCTAGAAGGTTAGTTATTTTGAAAATTTTATTGGAATGAACATTTTCACAAGTTTTTGTGTTGATTATATTAAAAGTTGAAATTAGCCAATTAGGTAGTACAGTTGAGATATGAGAAAAACGAGGGAAAAAGTGCAATGACTATTTCATGTTGCTAAATTTTGTCCAACTGCATATTGACATTAGATGTATTAATACGATAGTCCAATTTGTTGTTGATTGTGTATAATTATCACTCGCCCCAGTAGCAAGGCACTAATCTTTTAGGGTAAAATTGTCTCTATCTTTTTTGCAATAAATTGAAAACCATTAAGGAAAAGAAAAATTGTCGCCGCATTTACTTTCCGGTGTAAAGGGGTCACGAGGGCGATACACATTACAAATAAGGGATGGGAATTTGAACCTGTGACCTATTGTAAACAAATCCTCAATCTTAACTACTAGACCAAGATATCATTGGTGTTGTTGTATTTACTCTGAATGTACCTAAAACGAAAATGACTGCATTTCATATGAATCAATAAGGTAGTAAGCATTTAGACAAGCCATTATTGTGAATTACCGAACTGCAATTTACAAAATACATAATGAATACGAAGTAAGAAATTCCAAAACTAAAAAGAGCTTGCTCAAGCATTTAATTTGTTGTACATAGATGTTGTTAACTATTATTGTTTATTTTTTAGTCATGATGCAATCTCTTATAATCAACAAGTCATAAATTATGTCATGTTCTTTTGAATAGAAATTTTTGACGTTTAAATTCGATTCACTTTTATTCACCTAAGTTTGCCTTGTTATGTTAGTATCCAAATTAGTTGATGTTAATTTTGGTTGAGCTATAGTTATGAAAAGAGTTCATAGTTGAGGAAACTCTCATATGTGGGTGGCAATATGATTTCTTGAGTTCATGGAAACTTGGGGAGTTGAAAAACAGAACAATGCGGGAAAAATGGTGCAACTCAGTAACATCACTTTCATCAGTTAATTGAATGAAAGAGTAGTTCAAATGAAGTAACTCATATGAAATGTGAAACCACAATTATAGTAAGGTTGATCGACAAAAGCGACTTCTTTTCTTTATCTAATCAAATTCAAACTTATGAAGATTTATTGACATTTATTAAACTAAACAAACTTTTTTTTAGTCAAATAATGGAAACTTGTTAAATGATTGAGCTTGATTGAAAAATCAATTATATAATTGATGAATTCATCAGACCTAATTGAGAACATTACTTGTCCAATTATCAAGGGCGGGGTGAGAATCGATTCTTAGATTTTCTGGAACCGAAAAGGAAGCTTTAAACAATTGAGCTACCCCTTACTCCAGAATCATATCATTATAACATAAAGTACAAGTGAAGCTGAAAATTAACAATACCGTTGAACGCTGTTATGTCTATTTTCTTCACATTGACATTGTCAAGTTAACATGAAATAGGTCCACAAACAAGACCACAACAGTAGCCTAGGGTAAAACTACCTGTAGGTTACAAATGTCAAACGTCGGGCTACTGAAGCAATCTACAGTTCATCAATTTCATGTAGTGGCATAGAATCAGGAGGTGATGATATTCCGAGCAGCTCCTCACTGTACATGAGAAACAACACTAATAAACCCATAAAACAAAATAAACCAATAACCAAGTATAATCCAAGTCGCCGTTTAGGTGCTACTTGTGCTACTTGTGTTTCTGCTTTAGCTTTACTCAAATCTTCTTGACCATTGGTCTCGCAATTTTTCCCGTCTGTCATTTGCTTTG
Source organism: Suaeda aralocaspica (assembly GCA_016808085.1). Taxonomy (NCBI): domain Eukaryota; kingdom Viridiplantae; phylum Streptophyta; class Magnoliopsida; order Caryophyllales; family Amaranthaceae; genus Suaeda; species Suaeda aralocaspica. The sequence goes on from PYUH01000204.1 coordinate 1,788,824, forward strand.
TACTTCCAGAGCTAACATCAGCAATTTCACCTGGAAACTTGTCGAATAATCCTTTAAACTGCTTCTTAGCTTTCCTAGCAACCTCCTACTCGAAGTTGTAAGAGATTAGCACTTGATATGGCCATGATGCATAAACCTACATTTAATAGTGACAACAATAACAGACCTGTTCCCTTTGCTTCAATTTTTGTAAAGCTGCTTTAGCATCCGGTTCATATGATTTGTCAACTTTTATCATCTGCCATCATTTGGAAAAAAAAAAAAACACATTTAATAACAATGAAACAGTTATATTGCCATTTTCTCATTTAACAGGAAAGGAATAAGAAAGTACCTGGTTGAAATCGTTTTTGGCATTCTCAAATTCCCCAAGTTCCATATAGGCCATTCCACGGCGATACAGTGCTTTAGCATGGACAGGGTTGGCATCTATTACCTACGTTAGTATTGCAGACATCCTTATTAATATGCATCAACAAACTTCAGAGCACAAATTTCTGTTTTTTTAGTATAGTACTTTAAAATTGAACACAAGCTGATGTCGTGAAGTCCTGACTTTCTTCCCGATAAAAATAAATTAAGCAGTCTTATCTAGTATACACTCAAGTTCACAGCTGACGATTTTGCATAACAATAATCTATGAAGTAAGGAACACCTTGATGTTGAACAGTTCAATTGCATGTCAATCAAATTATAGCAGAAACAAACTAGAAAAGGAAAATATGGCCCACATCAAAAACAAATTAAAAATCTAAATGCAGGCAAACAGCAAAATCTAACGTGTTTAATAGCTAAACAGCACATCCTACCTTGTTACATGTTTCAATGGACTTTCTGCACTCCCCCATTTTGAGATAGCAGGCAGCAACATTTAATTGCAACATATTCTTCACATTAAATTCAGCATGTTAGTGATATAACAAGAGAATATTCCAATAAATTCAGCAAAAGTGGAGGGAAAAAGAAAACCCCAAATCCAAAGTTGACGGACAAACCAAAAATTCAAAATTAGAATAGTGTATTTTATTTCTAGAGACATACTCTTGTAATCAGAAATTCCTTCCCTTCTTTGTCATCCTGGGGATTGACATGATTGAAGTCCCGAAGCACCTGTGGGAAAGTAGGAGTAAGTGGTTGCTTGTTCAATAGTTGAAAAAAAACTGTGATTGCCATAAACACATAATAGCCATTTTTCCAACAACTTACATTGTTGTGCATATATGCATAAAACATGAGACAATAAATAGTAAGCTATGAGTTCATGAACTGAATGGGGCTGAAAAAATCTAATTTCCAACTTTAAACCAAGCATTGCCTTGTTTTGACCATTTTGCCTTCTTTTCAAATTCCTATGTCAAGCGACAAATGTGATCAATACGCGGTACTCACAGTGAAGATATTACTCTTCTGCTAAATAATACTCCATGTAGAATTTTTTTTTTAAAATTTAATTTTACAAGTCTTAGTTCAAGAAAATGCCTCCAAAGTCGGGGGAAATTAACAAAGAAAAGGAAATACATGCCTTGTCATACTTAGCTTTTGCCAATTCATACTTTCCTTCCTTGAAAAGCCTGTTACCCTGGCAATTGAAAACAAAAAGAAGTTTCAATCTTCATTTCTTTGAATCAGAAGTTAAGCACTACAAAATCTCACCTAAAATCTCAACTGCACAAAGAGAGAAAGTATTATTTCCCAAAGCCACTATAAAACAAATAACTGGTGCTATACAAGCCAAGTAAAGAATAGTATAACTGCAATTATAACATAATATTAGCAATTTATGTGCTACAAAAGCACTAATGTGAAATGTAACAGCCTAGTCAAGACCATGTCAACAGGCAAGCCTTATGGTAAAATAGACAAAGAACAAGAAACTTAAAAAACACAGGCAACCCAAGCAAAACAACACTGGTCCAGTAAACAATAGAAAAATTAATATCCAATACATACATATCAGTGCAGGTGCCCTACCGTGCATCTAATACTTTCTGCCTCAACCATTATAGCTCTGAAATCCAAACCAGTCCAGTCCTGTCAAGAACGAAAGGTGTCAAGTTAATCAGACAACAAAAGTATCCTGTTGCACATGCACCAAAGAGAAACAATGAGCCTATGAATATACAAACATTAATATATAATTGCCTATTTAAAGATTATTTTGTAACATGTAAAATCAATACATTACTCTAACTTCAAGGATGAGTTGAGAGCGTGACAAATATTACATGAATGGCATCACATACAAGTTTCATACACATAATTTCTAAACTATCCCTGATTATGATTACGAATCATAATCAGAAACCATGAACAATATATGGTCCAATTACATTCAGGTTTCTGATAAGTGATTCATTGATGAATCATAACTGGAAACCATGAAAAATATATGGTCCAATTACATTCAGGTTTCTGTTAATGGTGAAGCCCACTAACTCAGAAATCCATTGCTGAAAAGTTCAATTTAGATTGCCCATTAACTTCAGCTGATCAACAAGAAGAAAGCGTACCTTTGGCATCTGAAAATCAAGCAGTTCAATTTCCCACTCTACATATACCCCTTTAGGAACATTTGCGGGCCTAATAACCAAAAGCAAGACGACAGATGGAAATCAGAAAACAAAATTATGGAGAAACATTGAAGAAAGGTCAACTGATATGAAATAACAATAAAAAAAATCAACTGCCACCACCAAGTACTAATTTAACAGGATGGAAAAGTGACCTTGGAAACTTGTCATACGCATAATCAGGTGGACAAGTAACAACAGCTATTTCACCAGGCAACATTAATCGGACAGACATTTCAAAGCCCTCCGGAACCTACAATGAGAAAAGAATAATGAAATATTCACATTATATGTACATAAACAAAGCAGAGAGGGAAAGAAAACCATGTCATATGATGTTGGAAAAGAAGTAGAATGGACAATCGTCACATAGACCTCATGGGCTAGGAGAATCATTATAGGGAAGAAGAGGATCAGTTCAAAACGTTTAACTAATAGACGGAAGCAATTATGTAATTTTGAGAAAAGGCTACTCCTAAATTACTTGAAAATGAAAAGAGCGTCCACCCATAGTAATATCGACAAGCATGATTAGGACAACCGCAAATGTGGGTATCACAGCTAAAAATGCATCTTAACTAGATGCTATCTTTGAGATTTGGAGCAAATCAAAGCGTCTTCCCACTATGTGATTTCGGCTGCAACACACTCTGCTGCCAAGCTACTTTGCTTCAGCGGTAAAAGAAGTAAATTTTAACATTCCTCCAACATAGAAAAAGACAAAAGTGATTTACAAACACAAATGTGGAAGATAGGATTTATTACATATGTATCAAAAAACGGTAATGCCAAGATAAGGAGTATTGAAAAATTAATATTCTGCATAATGGAATTACTTAACAGTCACTTTAAGCTGAAAAGAAACATACATAAAACTTACTCAACAATATACTTTTTTTTTTTTTTTTTTTTGCTTGTTA
>PYUH01000204.1:1792339-1812401 GCA_016808085.1 Suaeda aralocaspica
TGAATTACACACCGAACTTCAATTTTTACAAAAATACATAATGCAAAAATACAACGAGTAAGAAATTCCAAAAACCTAAAAATGAGCTTGGCCCTCAAAGCACATTAAAGTTAAATTACAAAACTTATTAATTAAATTTTTTGTTTGTACATAAAATAATTAATAAAGATTTTCCACATAGTATTGTGTTTATTTTATATTTTTTTAGTCCCATGAATTGCAATTCTCTTTTATACGCAAACACCAAGTCCCCCAAATAAAATAATGGGTCCCCCCATGTTTCTTTGAAAATAGAAATTTTTGACGTTTAAATTCGATTCACTTTTATTCACCTAATTTTTGCCTTGTTATGTTAGTATCCAAATTAGTTGATGTAATTTGGTTGAGCTATAGTTATGAAAAGAGTTCATAGTTGAGGAAACTCCAATGTGGGGTGGCATATGATTTCTTGAGTTCATGGAAACTTGGGGAGTTGAAAAACAGAACAATGCGGGAAAAATGGTGCAACTCAGTACATCACTTTCATCAGTTAATGAATGAAAGGTAGTTCAAATGAAGTAACTCATATAGAAATGTGAAACCACAATTATAGTAGGTTGATCGACAAAAGCGACTTCTTTCTTTATCTAATCAAATTCAAACTTAGAAGATTTATTGACATTTATTAAACTAAACAAACTTTTTTTTAGTCAAATAATGGAAACTTGTTAAATGATTGAGCTTGATTGAAAATCAATTATATAATTGATGAATCATCAGACCTAATTGAGAACATTACTTGTCCAATTATCAAGGCGGGGTGAGAATCGATTCTTAGATTTTCTGGAACCGAAAAGGAAGCTTTAAACAATTGAGCTACCCCTTACTCCGAAATCATATCATTATAACATAGTACAAGTGAAGCTGAAAATAACAATACCGTTGAACGCTGTTGATGTCTATTTCTTCACATTGACATTGTCAAGTTAACATAAATAGGTCCACAAACAAGACAACACAGTACCCTAGGGTAAAACTACCTTGGTTACAATGTCAAACGTCGGGCTACTGAAGCAATCTACAGTTCATCAATTTCATGTAGTGGCATAGAATCAGGAGGTGATGATATTCCGAGCACTCCTCACTGTACATGAGAAAACAACACTAATAAACCCTAAAACAAAAAAACCAATAACCAAGTATAACCAAGTCGCCGTTTAGGTCTACTTGTGCACTTGTGTTTGCTCTGCTTTAGCTTACTCAATCTTCTTGACCATTGGTCTCGCAATTTTCCCGTCTGTCATTTGCTTTGTACTTCCAGAGCTAACATCAGCAATTTCACCTGGAAAACTTGTCGAATATCCTTTAAACTGCTTCTTAGCTTCCTAGCAACCTCCTACTCAAGTTGTAGAGATTACACACTTGATATGGCCATGATGCTATAACCTACATTTAATAGTGACAACAATAACAGACCTGTTCCCTTTGCTTCAATTTTTGTAAAGCTGCTTGACTTACGCATCCGGTTCATATGATTTGTCAACTTTTATCATCTGCCATCATTTGGAAAAAAAAAAAAACACATTTAATAACAATGAAACAGTTATATTGCCATTTTCTCATTTAACAGGAAAGGAATAAAAAAGTACCTGGTTGAAATCGTTTTTGGCATTCTCAAATTCCCCAAGTTCCATATAGGCCATGTCACGACGCGATCGGTGCTTTAGCATGGACAGGGTTGGCATCATTACCTACGTTAGTATTGCAACTCCTTATTAATATGCATCAACAAACTTCAGAGCACAAATTTCGTTTTTTTTTAGTATAGTACTTTAAAATTGAACACAAGCTGATGTCGTGAAGTCCTGACTTTCTTCCCGATAAAAATAAATTAAGCAGTCTTATCTAGTATACACTCAAGTTCACAGCTGACGATTTTGCATAACAATAATCTATGAAGTAACGTGAGAAACACTTATGAACGTTCAATTGCATGTCAATCAATTATAGCAAGAAACAAACTAGAAAAGGAAAATATGGCCCACATCAAAAACAAATTAAAAATCTAAATGCAGGCAAACAGCAAAATCTAACGTGTTTAATAGCAAACAGCACACCTACCTTGTTACATTTTCAATGGACTTTCTGCACTCCCCCATTTGTGAGATAGCGCAGCAACTTTTAATTGCAACATATTCTTCACTTAAATTCAGCATGTTAGTGATATAACAAGAGAATATTCCAATAAATTCAGCAAAAGTGGAGGGAAAAAGAAAACCCCAAATCCAAAGTTGACGGACAAACCAAAAATTCAAATTAGAATAGTGTGATTTTATTTCTAGAGACATACCTTGTAATCAGAAATTCCTTCCCTTCTTTGTCATCCTGGGGATTGACATGATTGAAGTCCCAACCACCTGTGGGAAAGTAGGAGTAAGTGGTTGCTTGTTCAATAGTTGAAAAAAAACTGTATTGCCATAAACACTTAATAGCCATTTTTCCAACAACTTACATGTTGTGCATATATGCATAAAACAGAGACAATATAGTAACTATGAGTTCATGAACTGAATGGGGCTGAAAAAATCTAATTTCCAACTTTAAACCAAGCATGCCTTGTTTTGACCATTTTGCCTTCTTTTCAAATTCCTATGTCAAGCGACAAATGTGATCAATACGCGGTACTCACAGTGAAGATATTACTCTTTGCTAATAATACTCCATGTAGAATTTTTTTTTTAAAATTTAATTTTACAAGTCTTAGTTCAAGAAAATGCCTCCAAAGTCGGGGGAAATTAACAAAGAAAAGGAAATACATGCCTGTCATACTTAGCTTTTGCCAATTCATACTTTCCTTCTTGAAAAGCCTGTTACCCTGGCAATTGAAAACAAAAAGAAGTTTCAATCTTCATTTCTTTGAATCAGAAGTTAACACTACAAAATCTCACCTAAAATCTCAACTGCAACAGAGAGAGAAAGTATTATTTCCCAAAGCCACTATAAAACAAATAACTGGTGCTATACAAGCCAAGTAAAGAATAGTAAAACTGCAATTATAACATAATATTAGCAATTTATGTGCTACAAAAGCACTAATGTGAAATGTAACAGCCTAGTCAAGACCATGTCAACAGGCAACTTATGGTAAAATAGACAAAAACAAGAACTTAAAAAACACAGGCAACCCAAGCAAAACAACACTGGCAGTAAACAATAGAAAATTAATATCCAATACATACATATCAGTGCAGGTGCCCTACCGTGCATCTAATACTTTCTGCCTCAACCATTATAGCTCGGAAATCCAAACCAGTCCAGTCCTGTCAGAACGAAAGGTGTCAAGTTAATCAGACAACAAAAGTATCCTGTTGCACATGCACCAAAGAGAAACAATAGCCTATGAAATAACAAACATTAATATATAATTGCCTATTTAAGTTATTTTGTATGTAAAATCATAACATTACTCTAACTTCAAGGATGAGTTGAGAGCGTGACAATATTACATAATGGCTCACATACAAGTTTCATACACATATTTCTAAACTATCCCTGATTATGATTACGAATCATAATCAGAAACCATGAACAATATATGGTCCAATTACATTCGGTTTCTGATAAGTGATTCATTGATGAATCAAACTAAAACCAGAAAAATATATGCCAATTCATTCAGGTTTCTTTAAGGGTGAAGCCCACTAACTCAGAATCCATTGCTGAAAAGTTCAATTTAGATGCCCATAACTTCAGCTGATCAACAAGAAAAAAGCGTACCTTGGCATCTGAAAATCAAGCAGTTCAATTTCCCACTCTACATATACCCTTTAGGAACATTTGCGGGCCTAATAACCAAAAGCAAGACGACAGATGAAATCAAAAACAAAATTATGGAGAAACATTGAGAAAAGGTCAACTGATATAAAATAACAATAAAAAAAATCAACTGCCCACCAACGTTAATTTAACAGATGGAAAAGTGACCTTGGAAACTTGTCATACGCATAATCAGTGGGACAAGTACAACACAGCTATTTCACCAGGCAACATTATCGGACAGACATTTCAAAGCCCTCCGAACCTACAATGAGAAAAGAATAATGAAATATTCACATTATATGTACATAAACAAAGCAGAGAGGGAAAGAAAACCATGTCATATGATGTTGGAAAAGAAGTAGAATGGACAATCGTCACATATGAACCTCATGGGCTAGGAGAATCATTATAGGAAGAAGAGATCGTTCAAAACGTTTAACTAATAGACGGAAGCAATTATGTAATTTTGAGAAAGGCTACTCCTAAATTACTTGAAAAGAAACGTCCACCCATAGTAATATCGACAAGCATGATTAGGACAACCGCAAATGTGGGTATCACAGCTAAAAATGCATCTTACTAGATGCATCTTTGAGATTTGGAGCAAATCAAAGCGTCTTCCCACTATGTGATTTCGGCTGCAACACACTCTGCTGCCGCAGCTACTTTGCTTCAGCGTAGGTAAAAAAGTAATTTTAACATTCCTCCAACATAGAAAAAGCCAAAAGTGATTTACAAACACAAATGTGGAAGATAGGATTTATTACATATGTATCAAAAAACGGTAATGCCAAGATAAGGAGTTTTGAAAAATTAATATTCTGCATAATGGAATTACTTAACAGTCACTTTAAGCTGAAAGAAACATACATAAACTTACTCAACAAATACTTTTTTTTTTTTTTTTTTTTGGGGGGGGGGGGGGGGGGGGGGGGGGGGGGAGGGGGAGGGACTCATGCTATTGCTACAGCCTACGAGCAGGGAAATTAAGCATATTCTCTAATGCATTTCTTTTCATCCTCTATATTATATTGCAGTAATGTGAGTAATAAGTTAACAACTCACAAGCCCTTCTCCAGAACAGAACTCTAGAGGTTGACCATCATTATCAATCCTTGTATCATAAAAAACTGTTTTCTTGTCATCCAGAAGCATGCCCTTGTAATGTACGCACAGTTGACTGTCTTGAAGCGGGCAATCCATGGGAAACTCACCTAGAACATACAAGAAAATTATCTGAAAATCGCAACAAATAAGAGGTACTACCCACGAAAGATAAAGGAAAACAGCTGTAAGCCTGTAAGCACTAAGCAGAAGTGACATGAAGTTTCATGGAGAATTAAGAGAATTGTAACCTCATCAACAAATAAGAGGTACTACCCACGAAAGATAAAGGAAAACAGCTGTAAGCCTGTAAGCACTAAGCAGAAGTGAAATGAAGTTTCATGGAGAATTAAGAGAATTGTAACCTCATAAGTACTTACTGGACCACAACAAACTGAGGTTTGCACAACTTAAAGAGCATCAACAACAAAATCAAAGCCTTAATCTGTAAAGGATGAGGTACGCCGCATGGAGAAATTCTCTGTTTGATGTGGTCATCCACAATGATCTTATTTATTCCTATCTAAAGCTACAAATGGCTGCAATTCCATTTTCTAAGTCATCTTTGGTTTCCCTCTACTTCTCAACCTATCAGTTTCAAAATTCTACCAGTTTTATTAAGTTGTGTGAATTGGGAGTGGAGTGCACATTACACAAGCTCCAACAGACAGAATCCATGCAGGTATTTATCACAAAATGTTGAAACTGTGACAACGCTTTTTTTGCCAATGAAACATGTAGTGTTATAGTAAACAAGTACCTATAGACATGAAAAGGACTCAAGAAATAATCTGGTCCAATTAGCTCAAGAGATAATATCAGATATCAACACCAAACCGAAAAAGAGTTAAGAGAAAATTTAATTTAGCTTTAAACCTCGTCCATCACGAATCCTCCGTTTGATGAGGCGTCCATCTCCAAGGACATCACGAACCTGAAATGCAGAAAAATACCTTTTATGGCCCCCTAATCTTGCTGTAAAAGCATGTGGTAGATCAATTAAAATGATGAAAGAGTTTTAACTTCTCAGTGGAAACATAATATTTGTTATAGCTAACTATAAAACAAGCACAAACACACTGTAGACAAAAAGGCTTAATTCATAAAATATCTACTGACAATGAATGGCATGCTGAGGTCCTTAAGAGTAAGGAACTTAGGACCGTGAACAGATTTTCCTCGGGACACTAATTGGTACATTAAAAAGGATATACATAAGCCCACGTGCGCACCCACACACTCAAATAAAATAAACAGATAAAACAAAAAAACAGGTTTTTGTTTGTTTTTACAACCAACTTTATTGGGACAACTATACTTGTGTCACACACATATGTTTTAAGTGTCGCACTTAATTGATGTACACAGACTTTCCATGCTATCATTCTAAAATGAAGTGTCACATATTCATAGACATGTTCTGGTGCCAATTTGCCAAAGACCCAACATACATTGGTAATTGAGGACTTGCGGTGACATAAAAAGTCTAGGCAGCACAACTCACAGCAAAGAATTAGAATATACGACGAAGCATTTATAACCACCTAACTGCAAGTCTGCAACAAGTAAAGATGCAAAAGAGTTGTGCACAGCCGTGAATTCGTGCTTTACAATAGTCAAAACTGAAACACAATATATCCATAATCTCCCAAAAGATTTTCTAATAAGTTGCAGAAATTAACAACACTGCATCTGCAAGTACACGAATAAAGATCATACTACAACTAGCTGGAAGTTTTAGTCGGCACTAAGATTTCAATGGAAAAGATCAATTACACAGTAACCATTGGATGAAACAAATTTCATCAAATAAAGAATATATAAGAAAATGAAGACATATAAAACAAAAGGTATGCATGTCAATTAAAAAGATGAAACAAACCTGGACAAAGTGAACGAGTTCCACTTCAAAATGAACTTCTTCACGATCTTCTACTTGAGGAAGGACTGAACATTCAGTTAAGTATTGATTTGTTACATAGATTAAGGCCTTTTCCCTCCTTGACATTGTTCCTATCCCCATCTCAAGACCTTTAGGCAACTGTCATCACAAAGTGTGCAATGAATCAGGCCTAAATTCCAGGAATTAGTGTTTATCTAGATGTAACATACCACTAACCTCTGAATTTCCAAATGTAAAGAAAAATGGTTCTCCCTCCATATGACTCCAAATCAGCCTCCCATCATTCGATTTTGCAGATATCCTGAAACAAGCATAGATATAACACAGGAAATTATAAAAAGACCACTGCTCATTGTTCAGAACAAGGATGTAAATATACTGATGAAAATGACAGGAAAGTTAGTTCTAGAAAACAAATGAACTCAAAAAAGGATTAGAAAAAATAAAAAAAGAAAATTTCTTTCCAAACGCCCAACAGGAGCTCTTCCAACCAAAATGACTTTGTAAAGAAATATAAAGAAGTTTAAGAAGCACCCCATGTTAAAGTTCAGCTTTACCACTAAAGCGCAATCCCCAAAGTTAATAATCCTCCTTTCTCTCTAGGACTAATACACAGCTCTAAGCAAACATCAACATAATATCTTTCAACAAGTCCACCAAACCCATCCTTACTGACAAATCCAACATCAGTCATAGGCTAGCCAGCATCTTGCAGCCTCTAAACCCCTTGATGGAGCCACCAACAAGGAATTACAGCAACCATCAACCAACCATTGCAAACTGTGGAAGATACTAACTTAGCAAGAAACCATGCCCTTGTGTTTTCTCTCTCTATTACTTTCCATTTCCTTTTCTTTCTCTTTATAATTGTGGATGTAAAAGGAAATGACTCATTATAGTATGTTGTAAGAGAAAGCAATTTTTTTGGACTTTGAACAAGCATCTACTAAAGTTGGTTACAAACTTGCAACCAAAAAAAAAAAGGAAAACAAGAAAATGGTCAAGGAAGAAAAATATACCAAACTTTTACTTCATAAGGAGCTCTAGGCGACTCCCAGCCCTCTCCTTCTTTTATGACCTACACATATAAACAGAAGCATGGATGAACCTAAACCTTACTCATAAGGTCGGATTATATAACAAGGCTGATATAACCATATAGTCCATATTAGTAATGCAATGCATGTTTCACATGCTTAATATACATGGCCATCAGTCATACTTTTTACATGACTGCCCATTGAGTAATGTACAAAACAATAATTATATACTAACATTAACAGATAGTAAACAGAATGATGGCATAGCCGTGTAGGAACAGCTTGACTTTAAAAACAGAGAAAATACAGAGATAAAAGAAAGAAATGGAAAGAGAGTGAGAGACTAAAAAACAAGAAAGAAAATCATCCTCATGGAATTCATCAAGTGTAGTCATCGATATCAAAATTTGGGTCAAGAATCAAGATCATATAAAATAGTAAGAAAAGCTGGATCCTTTGACAATCTGGCTAAGGAATTAGGAGACAGCAAAACTACACTGAATGGCAAGGCAGCTTTCTATCTGGTGTTAGTTCATGAGCTAGCTTAATTGGAACTTTTGAAAGCAGGTTCAGCGAGATGAATTAAGTCTCCTGTGGAGTCTATGTTTACAAGTTAGTGGAATCTTTCTACATATATGTATTAATCACCTACACCAAAGGTTGCCTAGCTGTATAATTATTATGCATAATTGCAATGCATATGTTTATAAAAAAGATGCAAAATCAAAAAAGAATCCAATAATACAAGCAAGTGACTTCATAATCCAAGATCGCGAGTCAAAATAAAACAAGACAAAAATTCAGCTTAGTGAATTCCTTCCATGCTGTCATATGCCTCTCAGATAACAGCTCCTAAATCAGTTGAATTTTTCTGTTTATGACATGTTTGCGACAAAAAAAAAAAAATAATAAAAAAACCCTAATACACAGAAAAGGTTCTAGAAGATAGAAACACAAAGCCCAACAAGATTGTGATTTGTTCATACCTTTTTCACAACTCCCAAATCTTCAGAAATGATCTGAAAATTAAACAAGATCAGTGATCTAGGAATAATTGTTCTCAGCTATTTTAATTTACAAGAAGCTGAAGTGTTACATTTCTACAGACAACAAAACCATCTTATTGAAAAAATTAAAATCTTGCCTTTGCTTTGCCAAAATCAATGAGCTCAATCTCAAAGTGGAGCTCAACATCCTTTGGGAAGTGGTCTGGGGCTGGAACTGGACAATTAGGCTCACTGTAATGCATCCCAGGTTTCATCTTGAACTGCACAACAAAGATGTTATAAATTTAAAAACCCAAAGCTAGCAAATAACCAAAAACTCAATATACACATGCAGAAATTGTATGGTTGGGTATGGGTATGGGTGTGGGTGTGGGTGTGGGTGTGGGTGTCGGTGGGGTTCACTTAGTTACATATTACGCAGTATAATACTAGTAACTTTATTTTCTTAAGCAGACAACTGCCCATTTCCAGGGTACATCAAAGACTTATCACTCATCATGATTATCAACTTACTACATGCTACATGTATAGACAAGCTATCGATATAATCATATAAGTATCTCACTTGATTCAAGGGATTGTTTACAAAACTGCAGAAAAAAAGGTCACCCTGTGTAGTATACACTTGCTGACAATATACAGAGCCTAAAAGGTAACAAAGAAAATTTCATATGAACTAAAAAGGTTGTTTACAAAATTGCAGAAAAGAGGATAATTATAAGGATTGATGCAATGCAAATCCCATCACACCAGAAACCAGACTATCACACAACATTTACAAATCAGGATAGTTATAAGGATTGATGCAATGAAATACTGGAGTGTCTAATGTAACTCCTTACAACCCATGTAATTCTTTTCATTTCAGTATGAGGAAGATTCAGAAAATCGACTCTCATTCTTGTTGTTGCATATGCACATCATCCAGCACATACACGGCTTACTGACTTAACATGGTTGTTCAGAAATCAGAACATAAGCTATAGTGTTGATAATTTGATATTGTGTAAACGCTCAGTAGTTTACAACACAATTACAGTTTATTACGCTTACAGAAAAATACCATGGCAATTTCACTCTTCTTCATTGTAGGTATTCCTTCAAGCAATCCCAGTAATAACTTGCTTTTACCCAAAATTTGCCTTATTGGAGTTCCCATACCTGCTCAAGAAGATAGTATTTAATTTTTTACGGCTCCAAGGTGTAAATTCAATTTTGAAATGAATGTTTCAGCCATCAAATACAAGGTCAACAAGCAAAACAGAAAAAGAAAAAAAATTTAGAAGAAAAGGCTACCATGAACTCGCTTAATAAAAGATAACTTTTAACAATAACAAGTGCAGACTGCAGAGCACAACTGAAACAGGTGACTAGATTCATAGACGCATAAACACCAGTTAACACATAGAGAAGAGAGGAAAAAAAGAAAGCCATTTGGAAAGCATCAGAAAAGTAGAGACCTAACTGCAATTTCATTTGACGTACAACCAAGAAGACAACAAAGAGAGTAATAATGAAAACTAGCAGAGAAAAGCAACAAAAAAGAGACCATTTCAATTTGAGGTAAAAATCTAGGTTCCATACACACAACAACTAGCCAATATTTGGTGCGTCTGGTAGAAGAGTAATCTAATTAAGATCTAGTCTAGTATTTCCTAAGGGAGTAGGGGCATTCTTGAAACCATTTTGAATCTATGGAAATAATGTTTTGCATTTATACAGGATACTCTCTAACAGACATAGAAACCGGAAGGCATTTCTGTTATACTTTCCAACTTTTCCAATCCTTATTTTCCTGAGAGCTTAAGAATATGTCTTGTGTCCTTGTACATTAATTTTCTCATGCATCCTAGCTTTAGCTCAGATGTATCACATGTTCACAAGTCTTACAATGAAATATTACAAAGGTTGCAAGGCCATCAAGCTTCGTATAAATATACTCTGGTTAAAAATCACACATCTCAGAACCAGATGAGACATAGCTCTAGCAATTAGCCCCGTGACTGAAGGAGAGGAAAGAAACAAAATTTAGCAGGAAATAACAGGTTGATACTGCTTCACATAGGTTACTCACAATATCCATCTACACTACCCAAGGGTATTTTCTTTGCTCGCTTTAGAAATTTTTTAAGTGAGCAAAATAAACTTTGTTTCACCTAGCTTTAGGTGTACCCGGGATTAACGATAGATTCTGTTCAGAGCATTAAGATGTCTTTCGAAAATTTGACCAAGCATAAGCCTAATGTAACAACTCTTAAGCAAGACCACTATCACCTACGATCAAAACAGGAATAATTCATGCTTACATGTCCACACATATACATACACAACAACAACAAAAGCACAGCATTAAGTGTGAGAACACGACTAAGGGTCTAAGGTGTTGTATGGTTTGCACAAGAAAACATAACAAATTAAGTGTAACATAGGCATCTTGTTTAATTGACTAAAAAAATTATGACATGAGGAAAGTGGAACTTCCTATGAATTGACTTAGAGCATCCACAATAAGGGGTTTGTTCTCAATTTTTGAGGTTCATAAACAAACCCCTTACTGTTACTCATAGGGTTTGAGGTTCATAATAAAGAGAGGTTTGGAAATAAGAAGAGGTTTGTATTTGCATATGTGCCATTTTGGGTGGAGAAAAATATAGAGATAAAAACAAAATAAAACAAAAAGGTAGATTATTGGGTCCAGTACATGAACCTCTACGGGGTTTGTTCTATTGTGGATGCTCTTAGTCCCCTAATAAAAAGGAACCTCTATGGGAAAATACTTCCTTGTTCCTACATTGTCAACCAAACAACTTAGGAAAATTTCCAAGAATTTGATTATGGAGTTTTAATTCCCACAAATTAAAACTCATGGGAGTTCCACTTCCTATGAAAAGCAAATGACCACTCAGATGATCATTTCATTACTAAAAGGAATACAGTTATAGTCTGGTAAAATCCTTTTATTGATCATTTCATTATTAGGTCATTCATTGAGGAGATAAACTTTAGGGTCTAACAGTCTCATTTTACTGAGGATTATGAAAAGTGGGCCCCTAACCTTATTTAAATATAGACACTAGTCTTCCCGCTCAACTACACTTCTTTATGCATTCAAACCACACTTCCCAACACTCATACCTGTCTTAGCTATATTCTAAACTAGGCCAAAAAAGGGGGTGGGGGTAGGGCTGGGTGGATTTCATCTGACACAAGAACGGTGAATGAATCATTGAATGCAATAATGTGTGTGTTTTTAACAAAGGAAAAGAAAATTCTAAGACGGTGAAAAAACCAACAGTGTGCAACCAATGGCGGAGAAGGGGAAGCAACCGGTTTAAGAGACAGCGGATGTTAGTGCAAAAGATAGTGCCTATGTTTCAGGTAATCCTCAGGGGGCTGGTGTCACAGCAGAAGAGTAAAACATCATATTAGATATCACTGAATCTGAATACCGTCAACCCTACTTCGACACAAGCAAAGCTTTTATGGAAGCTTGTTTTGATAAGTCTATAGGGTCAGGGCCTACCCTATAAGATAATAAATTTAGTGGATTATAATAAGACATTTAAAAATGACGTTCCAATTGCTCATGATGTAGGAAACACCCTATTTTTTTATTCGCAATTGATTTGACATCCAGAAAATTAATTGGAAAAGGTGAAGAAAAAAAATAGACAAGCGGCAGACTCCTTCCAGGAACTGCTCCTGGATTTCTAAGACATACTTAGTTGGCTCCTCGACTTTCAAACTCCAAGATTTTGTAGGTCAATCAATCAATCTGAGCCTTAATCCCAAAAATTGGAGTCAGCTACATGAACCAAAATTAATCATTACACGTGGTCATCCACTTAAATTTTCCTCCTCCATCCCCTGCGATCGAGAACCTCATTCTCTTATAAATCTAAAAGCTTCATATCGTTTCTAACCCCTTCCCACCAAGTCATTTTCGGTCTCCCCCTACCTCGTTTGAGATCTCCATGATCCCAACCTTCCACTTGTTGTCGCACCGGGGTTCTCTCAAGGTCTCCGTCTCACATGTCCGCACCAACGCAAGCAATTTTCCCTTAATATGCTTGCTATGTCTGCGACACCAACCTTTTAACGTATGACTTCATTTCTGATTCTATCCCTTAGAGTGTTCCCGCACATCCATCTCAACATCCGCATTCCCGTAACTCCTGCTATTTGAATGTGCTCCTTCTTGTAAGCCCAACATAATACTATGCTATTGACTAGGTTTGCTATCGACTTGGGTTTTGTAGATAATACTTCAAAAATATCAAACTATGCTATTGACTAGGTTTGCTTTGACGAGCCCTCCTTTGCTCACCTAGATCCATAGCATGAGGTGACACTACAACCTCAAACATCAAATACATTGAAAACGGCATTTCATGCATCTATTTCTCCAAGTTCAGTTATTTGGAATGGAGATCTTTCCATATTCAACTTTATTGATGCAGGTCTCCCTAGTTTAGGCTAGACTTCAAACAACGGATTCATTTCATTGTTTGATAATTTACCTGAGGGTCTACTCCTCATAGGGATCTGCATGGTCATTTCATTGATAACCCTCATCGAAGAGAAACTATGAGTTATATAAACACATAGCTAATATTTTTGGGATAGAAATGCTTTCGGAAGATGAAGGTTTTATGAGCATAGCAAACAAAGATGTAACTATTAAATATTAACAGCCTAAATCAAAATTTTAAATTCATAGTTATTGTCATCACTGTTTAAGTAATTGTAAGAGCAGAATTCATCAAGTAATTAGAATTAGGGTACAGACCAAAACAAGACTTCGGGAAAGATAAGACACAAAGATCTCACTAATAAAACAAACTACAAACATAACCTGGTTATTTCAGAAGTCCAATAAAGCCAACGCTTAACATAAATTAACAAAGGAAAAAAAGGTAAACAAACCTCCAAATTCCCTTTTGGTGGAGTGAACAACGACCCCTTCAAGCGTACGAACAGTACAGTGGTAGATTATCTAACAAAAGCAATGCAACAATCAACCAACTCAGCAACTAAACTATTAAACAAAATCATAAATAAGCAACGATAACAAAGCCAAAACGTTAACAATAGTTAACCTGATCACCATCACACGGCTGACATTCTCCTCCACCAGGTCTCATCTCCGCTTTCAGCAACCCTCCTGGCACGAGATGCTTCTTCCTGATGAACAAACAAAAAAAGCCAAAATCAGTGAAATATTCATAACAAACCAAAAAACAAAAACAAAGAAAGAAAGAAAGAAAATCATTTGTGTCAACCTTTTATCATCATCAGAAGGCTGCTTCTTCTTCGTCGGAAGCACGTCTTCCTGCTCCTCGATTTCGACCGCCATTTTACAAAAATTGATGTAGAATTCCTCTTAATAGTAATAGTTTTCAACTTGTTTTTCAATATTTCACTTTTCAACTAGTTCTTCTTCAACCTTTGCTACTTTGTGCAATGTTCCTCCAATATTTTCCCCTAAATTTTCCAGTAAATGAGTGAAATTAGGGTTTCGATAGCTTCATCATTTGAATATCAATTCAAATTGATTAAATTATCAAGTTTAAGTTGATTAATTTAGTTTAATTCCGCAAATAATCGCAACATCAATCAAATCAAACAAAAATTCAAGTTAATAAAAAACTGTAAGTTAAGATAATTTGACGAGTTGAACAATTATTACAAAATTGAAGCATAAAATCACATAAAAGATAAATTGACCATAAATTTTACCTTTGTATTGTTCTTAATCATCTTCACGCAAATCGCTGTTGTTGGATTTCGCAATTGAATGTCAATTTAGGTTGTTTTGTGACGGATTATCAATGTAAATGTAAAGCGTCGTTGTTAAATGTTAAATATGAAGCGTCGTTAAAAGGAGTTGTTGAATGGTGAATTGGTGTTAATGGAGATAGCTGGTTGTGTAGGAATAGTGACTAGTGAGTCAGTGATGCTTGATAACAGGAAATTAGGAAATATAAAACCTTTTTTAACCTTCCAAAAAAAAAAACGTTTTTTTTAATACATATCACGTGACACTCACGTGATTTTGTCAATGACTTTTTCTAAAGACACTCTCACTTCCACAATAACCAACTTCACAAAAGCAGTAAAAAAGGTGGAGTGCGGATGTACATTTGTATGTGCGGAAATCAATCTCCTTTCTAAAGTTTTTCCATGTTTGGTTGGAAAATTGTGAAAATTATCTCATCTTTGACAATTTCACGCATTTTGACCTTGATAAGCGAGGAGATTTGATGGTGCAAGGTAGCAAATTAAGCAAAATATATGCTCATGAAAAACATGTATATATATTAGGAGTAATTAATATGATATTTGAATATAGCACAAATTTTAAAAAGGTTTGTTCATTATAGGTAATTACGATAACAAAAACTTGGGTATAAGCTACCTTCTTTCTCTTGAATTTTCTTACATTATTCTCGTGTGAACTTATTTCAGTTATTTGCTATGAATATCACACGTAGAAGCCTAAAAGTTATAAGCACTGGAGTATAGTTGTGTAGGATGCAAATTTCATAGATTTAGATAATCAAATCATTAAGACTTCAAAGTCGAAATAGCGTTTTGATATACAAATATACAATACAAAATATAAATTGATTATATCAGCTTACAATGTCGGGAGGCCCTCAAGCTCATAGTCAATAACAATACTTCGTACCCAATAGCTTTGAAACTCGTCATAGACAATGACAGCTTGATAAACTCCAGGTTGAATGTTTTCCGAAATCAAGCAACCATGACATTTGTTGAATTAGCTTATTAGGCAGCCCATCACCTTTACAAATGGTATCAGTAAATTAAACTTCGCCTTATAAAAACCTATTCAATTTTCAATAGTTTGTATATTCAGTCATTGATGACATGGAGAGAACATGAGCCGATTTAGAGATTCACCGAAGAGGTCATTGCAAATGCACTAGTCCATGCAGAGTGGCTAGTCAATATTTCACGCTACCTGTAAAACCACAGACCAATATGTAACCCAAAAGGCTAAGCAGTCACATACAGGAAATGCTAAGCATTTTTGTACAACAGCCAAGGCATCCACTGCACCTTTCCTTTGTTTTTGGCATGATCTCTTTTTTGAATAATAATAATACTTTTCTTTTTTTCTAATGGATACAGAGCATACAAAAAGGGGAAAAACAATGGTCAATAGGGCATAGTATTAAGGAGGTAGTACTTGAATTTTTTTGGCAGGGACTAACCTGAACATTCTTCAGATAGCTTTTGTAAGGATGTCAGATCAAACAAATACAACTATAGATGACTGCATGTAAATGGGAAGTCGAGAGCCAGTCAAGATGTGCATTCAGCCTGAAATCTGTTCTGGAGGGGGCCACTCAAACCCTGAAATTTCATCATACAAAGATACTCGGGGGGTATTGCAGCACCAGCCTTAATGCAGAGATCCACTACAGCAGGTGCATGTCCATAGTAACTGCGGTCTTCATCTCGAAGTGCTGGAGGGTCTTGAGGTCGACGACACCACACTATCTTAGGTGGCACCAAATCATCTACACCTGCCTTCTCCCAGAAATGAGTCCCTCGGAAACTCTGATACTTGAATACTCCACAGAGTCGGCTTTTATGCCCTGTTGGTCCCACATGAACTTCTGAGCAATACTTGCAAACCTTTGCCGTATAGACTAACATGAGCCTCTTCACACCTTGTCTGAGTGCTTCCCATGACCTAAATGTTCTAGTTCCTATTATTTTTAACTCATCTTCTGACAAGGAATCAGCTCCGCTCAATACAGAATCTGGCACATAGTTCGAAGACAAAAGATTCGAATCAATTGGAGAAGCTCCTGCTTGACGGCACAATTCAATAACAGCAGGAACACGATCAAAATCAAATCTTTGGTGGTGTTTAATCACATCTTGGGACATGTTATCAAGACGGAATGTCTCCACAGGAACAAGTATATCGTTTAGAGTTGCCCCAGTCCATCGATGACCCTGATTCTTGCTCAACCGTTTAGGGCCACAACATGTACGGATTAAGTGACCTGTCTCGCCAACATACACTTCTGGACAGAACCTGAAAGTAATCACAACCATCAAAAGTGGAAAGGACGAAGCAGTTTCAAGCTGAAGCAGTTATGTATCAGAAAAGTATTGAAAACCAAAATTGAAGAATTTTCGCTAATACAAATTTCATAACTAGTCAAAAAAGGGTCTGACAATGATTAGCTTCAAGAATATACACAAATAAGAAAATTTTCCAAATCACATTCTGACAAGGGATTACTTACTATACACCACATGTTTATGCTCTCATCTCCACAGTATCCATCACTCAGTACAATACATTTGTGCGATAAAATTTAGTTAAAGGTGGAATCTTAGTTTTGAAAGACATTAGTAATTAACTGGAAGCACGGAGCACTTCAAAGCTGGGCTAAAGACTAAAGAGACCAGCAACTATTCCCACACAACTACAGAAGGCACATTTATTTGCAAAATTTTAAACTACCTATGTTTCAAATTAGTTGAAACAAATTGAGTTGCATGAACTCCTAGTCAAGATTTCTATATGAGTGTAAAAGGAAGAGTTATTTTGAAGCATCAATTTTTGGCAATTGTTGCAGCTAATTTGGAGATGAGAAAGTATATAAGTTGAGCCGCAACAATCATAACAATGAAATAATCTACTTCCAAATGCATGTATATATGCAATTCCTTCTACTACCTCCAATTTCAAAGTAGACGCAACAATTATCAAAAATGGTTGCTTCAAACTAAATGCAACAAACATATTTTTCCCTTTTAAATCTGTTATTTCTCTCTATCTCTATCTCACCCTTCATCACATATTATTCTATTTCTCTCTCTTCCTTTACTCTCACATACAAAATTTGACTTCCGTGCAACTCAAATTTTTGCATCTATTATGAAACAAACGTAGTATAAATTTCCAGACTCGAGTACAAAATTTGACTTTCCAAACTCAAATTTGACTTCCGTGCAACTCTCATCATGTCCATTGCTACTCTTCCACCTTTCAATTACATTTGGATAGCTAAGGTCTTGGAGAAAATCAAGGCATTTTGTGGATTGCATAATTGTGCAGGTTTACTCAGTTGATAGCTAGGGTTGTGAATAGTGTTTGTCCCCAAATATTGAAAATTATGGCTTGGGAAAGGTTTAATTACACAAACACTCGTTTTCCCCCCTTTTCATCACTTGTGTTCTTGGTGTCAAGACAAACAATTAGGCCATCTAGGGTGCTAGGTGCATACTGCATTACTGCTAGAAGGAGAATCCAGCATCTCTATGCTTCCTCAGCCTAGATTACCCAATTTCAAGAAGTAGAGGCGCGTTGAAGGGTGAGAAAAGACACCCATCAAGATAATAATTCTTCAAACCCGATGGTCAAACAATCATTCATTCAAGTAAAAATAAGGCACATGTACACAAGCATATGGCCATTATGAAAGAGTCTGAGAAAAATAAACACATCAAACCCTTGATGTCCAGAAGATTAGGAGGAGGACAAAACACCTTCAAAAAATTTCCAGACTCGAGGTAAGCTACAGGTTGATGTTGAAGACTAGGGATGATAAACATAAACTAGGGCCTTATTAAGTTACTAGAACAGTCGATAAACTTAACAACGGAAGGAATTATTGAGCAGGTTGGGCATTGATTTGACTGCACAGGGGGCACTCAGGCAGCCAAGAGTACTAGGTGATGAAAATGAAGTAGGGCCTAGGAGGAGATCCCAGATGATATCGCTTTCTCAGATTCTCTCTCAACATTCCAGTCGCCTAATTATAGACCAGTGATGATAGACAGGAAGAAAAAAAAAGACTTGTTTTCCTGTTTTCATTCTTCTTCACCCTTTTTAACTTGCTTTTCAAACAAGTCCAGGGTTTCAGAGTTCAGACACAAGACCACAGAGGCAGACTCAGAGTCATACTTTTACTTTCGACAATGGGAAGTTTATTTTGCATAACTTTTAAACTCATTTTATCAACTAATTCAAACAAAAATCATTTCTCCAATGAATCATTTGTTCCTTTTTTATCTTATATCAGTTTTTCACGCAAACGCATTTCATACAACCTAACTCATCTTTGCTAGATATGCTCTACTAATCTTTCTCATTAAACATCTCAAAACACGATTTTTTTAACATTCACTTACTTTTCTCAAATTCAACAGCAAACAAAGGCGAAAAAGTCTCAACATACAACATAATAACCACAACCAACAGAAACAAAAAAAAAAAGAAAGAAAAAGAGTACATATCAAAGCAAACTTACTTGCAGGCTTTAACCGGCAACACCTTGAGGAGTACAGAAACGCCATTAATGACGTCCGATTGAGCTCGAAGAACCTGTTTGGCAACAGGAATCATGGCTTCAATTGGATAACATTTAGACCTCTTATTAATCCTTTTTTCTATCATTGGCCTCAACTTATTCCAATCAATCTTCGGCGCGTCCCATTTTCTTCTAATTCCACCTATTGCCATATTCGCCGACACCATTCCACTCAATACTCTATACCAATTCCTATCCCTAATCAACGCCATCCGTTTACAATGTCTAATAATTACGTATACAACTGTGATTAAGCGTTTGAATCAGCGAATCAGCTTGAATACGAGCAACATATCTAATATAGAATCAAATCAACACACAAGAAGTGAAAAACATTGCAATGACAATTAAATTACTCCCTAAAACATGAAATAGAAGTTAAATTTCTGGAATTCTTAGTTTTTCACTAGTTTACACAAATATTTATTACAATCTAAAAACCCTAATTCAAAAGCATTAACAATGAATAATTAGAATCTAAAACCCTAATTCAAACTGAAAATCACTACCAAATAGCTTGAATTAAAGGTAATTATAACTCATCTACCACAAAAAATAAAGTTTGAATTAAAAGTAATTAGAAATTTCAATCTAAAATATAACTTACAGTTTAATTGGTAGTGATTGGCGATAAGCGGAAAGGAGAGGAAGTGAGAAAGACCGAAGTTCGTTACAAATTTACAATTGGGTTCGACCTTATGATAAGTATATTGGCCATGCCAAAATGGTCATGTACCAAGCCAACAATGCCTTCGTACCTGATTAAAATTTCTATATGTTATGGTCATTTCTTTTTTTTTTTTTTTTTTGCATAGAGATTTATGATTATTTAAAAAAAAAAAAAAA
>PYUH01000204.1:1814740-1845758 GCA_016808085.1 Suaeda aralocaspica
TTTTTTTTTTTTTTTTTTGCATAGAGATTTATGATTATTTAAAAAAAAAAAAAAAATGGGTGTGCCAACATGCTGATTAGTATGTCGTGTTTTTGCCAACTTTTTGAATCTTGTTTATGCATCAATCTTATTTGTGCATGATTCATCTCCCATTATCATCTTATAAAGAAGTGTAGATCGCTCATAGCTCACCATAATTGAACATTGTTATTGTGAAGCTAATCGCGCTGCAAATTGGCTAGCTAATCATGGAATGACCTTAACAACGCGACTTGAGATTATGGAATCGATTCCTAAGGACCTTAAGTTTATTATTTTGGGCCATTTAGGGAGGGAGGGGTAGCATGGCCTCGGAAAGTGCCTAAAACAAGTTAGGTCTTGGTTTCTTTTCTTTGCTTTAGTTTGTGTTCTTGTTCTTTTCGAGTGTAATAGGTTTTTCCTTTATTTTTTAAATCGTATATTCTCGTTTCTCACAAAAAAAAAAGTGTTATGTTGTGCCAATAGCATTGTGTCACATTGGCACTTGTTCCAACTCGACTCCGATCCATGCCAAAAATATTTTGGTTTTTTTTTACAAAATACGGTATTATATTTTCAATAAATTTATTGTAATTAAAAAAAATACTACGCCAGTTATTTTTTTTGTAATTTCACCCACCAACAAATTTTTAACTACTTATAACATTAATTAAAAAAGTTAAAAACTACAATAATAATAAAAAATAAAATAAAAAGCAAAACATGAGATCAATTATCTATTATACAAATCTTTTAAACGTACGAAATAAAACCAACAATATAAAAATAAAATTATTACATTTAAATTCAGTTTATTACATGACTGCTCAATTTTTTTTGGCATCTTATAAACCTCGAATTCAACGTGTGATCAACCATGGTGTTTGAGTGTCTTTGAAGGAAAAAAAAACTACTAATATTCCTGCTTCAATCTCAAACCCCAATTCAAATCCGAGGTTATTATTTATTTTATTATTATATTTTTTTTAGTTTTGCTGTTATGGGGATCATATAACTTTGGTTTAATTTCTGTTGTTGTTGTAATTTGATGATATGATTTGATTAAATAGTTGAATAATTACCTAATTTTGTTGGGGTTTTAAGTTTTTTTTTTTTTTTGTTTCAATCTTTCTTTTCGTTTTGTATGTATTTGATGCTAATTTCTGGGGTTTTGAGTGATTGTAAGGAGTAATTTTGTATGAATTTTGATTGAAAATATGTAAACTTTAATGCTTATGTTGTATTAGTAATTATTTTCCAATCATATTTACAATTAGAAGGAATTGTCAATTGTAGGAGTAAAATTTGTGGGTATGATTTCAGTGTTGCAACTTATGAGTTATGAGGATCTGTATTAATATTGAGTAAATGCTTTTACTTTATAAACATAGTGGAGATTAACGTACTAGTGATTAGTGAGTAGTCTATATTGCAAGCAATGTTACCTAATTCGCGGTTTGGTTCCGGATTTGCTGCTTAATATGTGAATTTGGGGCTAAACATTACCAATTTACTAGCATAATTCGGCTTTTTTGGTTGGCGAGGTGGAAGAGAATTTGGTAGCACTAAGATCATTAGCAAATTAGTAACAGCTTTTTTCTCTTGATGGAGCTGCAAAGATGAGAACAGAAGTTTGAGACATTTGGGGATAGTAGTGTAATCGTTGAAGGGTTTTAGTTTGAGGATGAATATAATCAGTTTATTCGGTTTCTTTGCCATGATATATGTAGGATTTTCATAATTTAGGCCTTGTTGATGGACTGTTTGGACCACAAATTTGTTGTTCTTGACTTGGTTACACTCTTGTGTGAATCTATAAGCTATAACATTCCTCAAAGTTGGCCATAGGACTTAATCCATTGAATTAAAATCTTTATAAGATCGCTTCAAGTTTCAAATTGGCTACCACTCAGCTTAGGGAAACTTAGTTGTGTCGGGCATGGAAGAAAAAATAATTTAATATAGGATGACAAAGGAAACACAAAATCTTTCGTTTATCTTCTAAATTAAAGCAACTCATTTTGGGTCATCAATTATCAATTTTTATACGGTCAGCTCAACTCCTGATTCTTAGACATATCAAATGCGAGCTCGTTGCCTGAACTCTTTGAATTACATCTTTGACTCTTTGTTACTTTAGAATATATGTCGTTTTTCCTAATAATTTTAAAATTTGCTGATGATCAGGTAAGTGAATGAGCTAGAGTTTACGTTGGACTATGATGCTGTGAGGATATCCTTGTGATTTCCTTGAAGAAAGCTACTTAATTTTTGAAGGCATGGCTGCTTTGGAGGAGCTGAAAAAGAAGCTCACTCCGTTATTTGATGCTGAGAAGGGCTTCTCAGCTGGAGCAACACTTGAATGTGGCGATTCTGACATGGTAGATTTGCTTATAACTCTAGTCCTCAAGTTAATTAGTGGGTCGTAATTTATAGAATGACTCACTCCTTAATTTGCTTTCTCTTTTCTTCTCAGCTGTCAGACAGTGGGACTATTAATTTGTTGAGCAGATCTTATGGAGTTTACAACTTTAACGAGCAAGGGTTGCAAAAATGCACTTCATCACCTGTCGATGAAAACAGTCCCAGTGAAAAGACGTATCGGATTTCATCCCGTGAGATGAGGATATTCGGAGCTATAGGTAGTGGTGCAAGTAGTATTGTTCAAAGAGCTATTCACATTCCCACTCATAGAATTATTGCGTTGAAGAAGATTAATATTTTTGAGAAGGTGAGGTTGCCTTTTAATTATCAGTTATTATCTTCATCTAATTTATTTTGTTTATTAATAAGGTCAGTAGATCACCATGCAAGGTTGCTAGGTTCACTTGAGCAACTAAGTGTTCTTAATTAATTTTTATATCTAAGTTAGTCTTTTGTTCTAAATCGTACATAAATCGGAATTTGAGTGCTAAATATCCTGTCTGAAAACTTTCTGGTGTGAACCAAACATTAAAGAGATACTTTGTGTTCCACAGGAGAAACGACAACAGCTCCTGACCGAGATTAGGACACTCTGTGAGGCACCTTGTTCTGAGGGTCTTGTTGAATTCTATGGGGCATTTTACATTCCTGACTCAGGACAAATAAGTATCGCTCTGGAGTATATGGACGGTGGATCTCTTGCAGATATCATACAAGTTCAAAAATGTATACCAGAATCTTTCCTTTCTACTATTGTCAGAAAGCTTCTCCATGTATATATTTCTTTCCTTTCGCCTTGGTTTTCTTTTCAACCTAGCATAAATTGATCAGCACATGTAGCCTGTGTTTTTTCACTTAATTTTTTTTCTTCTGTATTTTGTATTCAAGGGTTTAAGCTATTTGCATGGAGTTCGACATTTAGTACATAGAGATATAAAGCCAGCAAACTTGCTTATGGATCTTAAGGGAGAGTCAAAGATAACAGATTTTGGTATAAGTGCCGGACTAGAGAATTCAATGGCAATGGTCAGTTGCTACTTCTAATTAGTATGTACTTATGAAAGTTAAATTTTCTTTGCATATAAGTCCCTGAACGTGTGTGATTTGGCAATAATGTTTCAGTGTGCCACCTTCATTGGAACTGTTACATATATGTCTCCTGAGAGAATTCGAAATGAGTCATACTCATATCCTGCTGATATTTGGAGTCTTGGCCTTGCACTTTTTGAGTGTGGCACGGGGGAATTCCCTTACGTTGCAAATGATGGACCTGTTAACCTTATGCTTCAGGTTATTTTTATTCTTGTCTCTAATATTACTTGATACAGTATCTATTTTCTGTTTTTATTCGAAACTGTGGGTTTACTACCACTGGCTACTCTGGTAGCTTTGGCAAGTTTGTACTTGTTTTAGCATAATGAATTACTTGGTTGCAAACTTTTAAGTTTTAACTGTGTTTGACTGTTTCACTTCCTTGTTTACAGATCTTAGATGATCCGTCTCCTTCTCCATCCAAAGAAAAGTTTTCATCGGAATTTTGCTCATTTATTGATTCTTGTCTACAAAAAGATCCAGATGCAAGGCCCACAGCGGAGCAGGTGAGCTTTATTACTGATACACTTGCCACAGCCTGGCGTCATATATCACTTTATCATGTGCTAGATACATGGCAAGCCTAGGTTTTACCTCTTGATAACTCTTATTCGGTGGTTCGTGGATGCCACCTATTGCCAGGATTATCTTTGCCCTTGGAAAACTTGAATAGAATTTGTAACACATGTGTAGTCTTGTGTTTGTTCACAATTTTTGATTGACAACTTGGAACTACACACACCAAAACAATTATAATGGCTAGGACTATAGGATGGTTTGCAAATAGACAAAGTTTACTTAGGGCTTGTTTACTTCAGCTGCAAATAGCTGAACTGAGCTGAGCTGAGCTGAGGTGAAGTGAACTGAAAGTTTTTTAATGAAGGATTAATGAATAGCAAAATAAGAGAAGAGCTGAACTGAGCTGAGCTGAACTGAACTGAACTGAACGGATTTTAAGCTGAAGTAAACAGGCCCTTACTCCGCATACAATTAAGCTCCCTACTTCCCTCTTTAAGGAGGCATTAAGCTGTTTTGTGTGAGTATAGCATTTTACATGATTCAACTTGTTCTGTGTATAATGATTTTTAAATATACTAGAACTTTGATCTGATACAAATGCCACGCTCACAAGTCACATCCTAAGTTTTTCCTGGAGGATTCATAATGATGTTTTAAACAAACCATTCTATCTTTTCCATTCTAGAAGACTCTTGAAACTATCCTCTGACTTATTAATTAATTGACCTCAGGAATGAAGACTGAGATGCAATGTCTGATTTTTTTCTTCCCTTTTGTGCAGCTACTTTCACACCCATTTATTAAAAAGTACAAGGATTCTCAAGTTGACTTAGCGACTTTTGTCCGAAGTATTTTCGATCCTGTGCAGAGATTGAAGGATCTGGCTGATGTAAGTTTCTAGCTCTTCTGAATCTTTATTTACTCTGTACGTATAAATTCTGTAGTGATGCCTAGAATCTTATGGTTTGAAATAGCAGTGAAGATTAGGTATTTAGGTATTCGGTAATCATTCTTTGGCTGGTTTTAAGTATGGTTTTAATGATGCGTACAATTAATCTATCACATTGCCACGTTTGAAGTTTTCCTTTAGACCTTATATGCTAAAAGTTGCTTTAAACACTCTATTTGCGCTGTTCAGAGGTTTAAAACTAAATACTCACATTAAACACTTGGAAGTTGTATAATTGTATAATTATCTACTAATATTATTTACACTTGCGAGTCGATGACTGCATTGGAATATGATGTTATAATACAAGGTGGCAACTCAAGTTGATAATTGAATGATATACTCATATACTGCTCTCAACGTCTAAGTTTTGTTGTTTTTGCAGATGCTTACTATTCACTATTACTTGCTTTTTGACGGACCTGATGAGGAAGAATGGCAGCAAGCGAAGTCATTGTACAATGAAGGGTCTGTTTTCAGGTTTGTAATCCTTACATGAAAGACAACAAATTGACAAAACAAAGATACCTTAGTAACCTCACATTCTCGCTAAATCCCTTTTCTTAATTAAACACATTATCAACAAATTCATTTTTTTTATTTATTATTTTTCCAGTTTTTCTGGGAAGCAATATGCCGGAACAAATGATATCTTCTCTGTGATGTCCGATGTGCGGAGAAAACTAGCAGGCAAATGGCCTCCTGAGAAGCTCATCCACGTTGTAGAGAAACTGCAGTGCCGGGCTCATGGTAAAGGTGGAATTGCAATTCGTGTGTCTGGATCCTTTATTGCCGGGAATCAATTTATTATCTGTGGTGATGGTATGCAAGTGGAAGGGTTGCCAAATTTTAGAGATCTCAATGTCGATATATCAAGCAAAAGAATGGGAACATTCAAGGAGCAGTTTATTATTGAACCAGGGGAAGCCATCGGATGTTACTACATATCTAACCAGGAGCTTTACATTATGTCACAATAACAGTTAAAATTCCCACTTGCCTTCCTTTGTTCTGAGGCAATTCATTCCACTGAGTATGAGAACTTATCATCTTTTTAACTTGGTTGCTGAGTAGCTTGATAAGGCAATCTAAGTTATGACTTGTGAGGATTGTTTCGGTTGTAGATCCAAATATGTATAGTAACAGTTGTATACTTGTATCATCAATTAATCTATTCATTATAAAAATATATATTAATGAAGTATTCATTATAAATAAGCTTGCAACTCTTGTATCCAAAAAACATCAATTTGATCAATATTTGTATTCATGTCCAAAATCAAAGTAAAAACTGATTATTGACAACTAGCTTACAATCTTGACCTTCATTTATCAGTATTGTGCTGCATTCTTTGCATCTTTAAACTTAAAGATGTAATGAATGCTTGACTTGCATTTACAAAAGACAATATCCTTGAGAGGTCATGAGCATGCTCATACCAACTAAACCACCAGCTTACCCCAACAATACCCAGCCAAAAAACATTTAATTTGTTTGTTGTCAGAATGGTCTGCTACTCTGCTTTTATAACAAAAGATCAGATAAGTTAACGTTGCCTGTCATTCATCAAGAATGGAAACCATCCGAGTACAATACCATCAAACTTTTAGGTGTTTCAGCTGCAAAAATTGTGGAGAACCGAGGTAAGCTAATGGTATGTGGATGGTGTGAGAATCAAAGAGTATAGCAACATTACAAAGAGATCTGTACATTTCGACATTCACATGTCTAATACACCATAAAGTAATCTCGGATTGTTCTTTTCTTTATAGAAGATGGAGGACTTAGAACAGAAGAAGGGCTCCACACTGCAGATTCAGGAGTTTTGTTAAAGGCCTCGTTCAAGTTTACTCCTGGCAGTAATCTATTTCTACAGAACAGGTTTGGTGTAGTTTCTGGCGTCTTCATCAACTCAACTGAGCTTTGATCTTGTATTACTGCTTCTTTATCACTTGAATTACAAGGGCTGTCCCTTTGAAGAGAAAGGTCTTTCACCTCTTTGCACTCAGTTCTTGGAGCTGCCATCACTCTCCTCCGAATGGCAGTTGGTCTAGGTAAGAGACAGTTTCTGTTTTGGACATTCCAAAAACGGACCTGGAAAACAAGGGAACAATTAATAATTTAAGAGCCATTATATATGCAGTCGGGGATTAAGTCTGTGTAAATTATTCATTGTGCATGTTATCCAGTTGTTACTTACTGTGTAGTCGTCTGAAGCAGTAGCAATCTTCCCTGATTCATGTAGGCACCTATTAGGGCATAAAAATATATGCATGAGTTTCTATTTATCAAAATTATGAGATAGCATTGGATGTTACAAATTTATACTTCATACTATACATGTAAACAACATACCAATCAACTGCGGTGACTTCTTTTTCATGTTTTGACAATGAAATAGGATCTTGACGGGGACTGTCTACCTGATTTTTTTACACAGTAAAAAATTAGTAAATTACTATGACTAGGTATATGGATAATCACTACTTTATGTTGAAGTTGTAAGTGAATTCAAACCTGCCATAGGTAGGCATTTCCGTCAGCAGATCCACTCAATATGTGAGATGCATCTGGGCTAATGGTTGACTACAATCAAACAGATTAATAACCAATTAGAGGGTGATCAAACCATTGAAACATATGTTTGGTATATTTATTCATGCAAAGTTGAATGTTTACCTTAATAAAAAATGATCCAATTTGGCAGCCAGAAAAGGAGCTAATTGGACCCTTTTCGAGTTGGAGAACATTATATAAATATATTCTGAAACAAAACAGAAACACAAATCAAATTTGGGAAAATTCGAGTGTAGCCTATTTTTCAGCTAAATAGCCTCATAGTCATAACTTACTTATTATCTGTACAAGATGCAGAAAGCAGCACTCCATTATGGTCCTGGGATAAGCTGGTTATTCCATGTTGTCTCCCTGTCTATAATCGCATCAATCAAATCATTAGATGGTTTTCAAATATAGCCTTTTTGAGTCTTTGACAATGATAAGTTGCAATACAGAAATATTTTTCCAGGATATGTTATGCTCGGATTGCAGACAGAGAACAATGCAAATAGACTAACCATCTCGGTTGTAGTCTCCTGAAGCGGACAAGCTTGAGTAGCTGGAACTCGAAGATTTCTTGTATCCCACAACTTTACCACACTGATTTGACAATTATAAACAGTCAAGACAACAACATATTGAAATCTTAGGAAACATAAGCATAGGCTAATAACACAAGGCCTTTGCACTTTTGCAGTACCTGTCTACTGCTCCTGCTGTGACAACAGAGACACCATCCTTTAGATAGAGAACGGATGTTACAGTCATTGAAGCTGCCTGAAAGTATGAGATTATAAATTAAGCAGAATGCACCCCTAAGACAGCAAATTATTTTGCTAATTATTATACAAACCTTTTTCTTGATGAAACTTTTTCGTTTAACTGAGGTATGAGCTCCATTAACCTGGTCAATTGGCCTTTAACAGGCAAGCAAACCACCTTATTAGATGACTATTTTTGCGAAATGGTTAAAGTGATTTAAAGTTGTATTATCCACTTACAATATCCATTCCGTCCCTCGCTGAGAATTACACCTCAAGTCCCATAGCATAAATGACCCATCTCTTGAGCTAGATACAACAAGGTCTAATGGGTAGGACAAAACCAGCATTAAAAAAATTAGCAAACTATAGTCTAAACACATCAAGTAATTAAGGGAGAATAGCTATATCCTTACCACAATTTGTGGGGTGACAAGAGACAGATTTCACACTGGCTACATGACCTCGCAATGTTCTGTAACATTCCTCTTGCTCAACGTCCCATAACTTAATCTGCAGAGAAAAACCATAGTGCTTGTTAGCTTATGCTGAATCACAATAGAATACTTCTCTTAGATGTTCACCGAATTTCACATATGCAATTGCTTACTCCCTCCAATAATTACCAATAGCTAGTCATTTGAGATTTGTTATGTACAAACAATATAAGAGTAATTAAGAAATTTTGAACATATGGGCACCGCTACAAGTGATGTCTCAAACATAGCCGGTATCTCAGCTCATTATAATAGCAACTGGAACTTTTTTCAAGTACTCTTAAGGCATTAAGTTTAATGTGATGAAGACATAGACATACAAGTTCATCTTAAACTTTTCCGAGTAACCTGAATGCTTAGCTCACTTGACACTTTTCTTTAGTCAAGTTTACCTAACTATTCTAATCACTATACATAGGGAAGTACAAGTAGCTTACAGTATGATCAGCTGAAGCTGTTAAGACACTTTTATCCTCCTGCAATGAGCAATCGTATTGTGTTAGTTTTTCGATTTCTTACACTTCATACTGTTGAGCATAGGAATGACATCACCAAATACCATGACACCTTAATACAAATTAAACCCAAAGGATGAATCATTGAACTAACAAATGGGGTGATCTTACCTTAATCCAACAAATATCATACACAGAATTATCATGAGCAACCCAGCTCGAAACAATCGCTTTTGCTGCATAAATGGAAACAACATTCAGCATTCGAAATTAACAACTCATCAAATGAATTCATGAAAAAGAATCTAAAAGATTGGTTTTCCTTCTCAGGATACCAGCATTTTCTTGGTGGGATGCTGAAGAATCGAGCTTCGAACGAGTATCAATTAGGTTCACATAACCTTCTTCATCAGTAACACCCAATATATGAGAATTCTTAATTGTCTGCAAAACCACCAAAATCAATTACATCAAATTAACAAACCATAAAAGCTTATTCTTTATTACCTCCAAAAATCAAATTAACACTACTATACTTAATGAAATGATTTAATAAAACTAACCCACTATATAAATCAATGAAAAGAACAAAACCCCAATTTCGAAATCCCCAAAATTGCAGAACTTTTGTATAAATCATTAAGAACAATATACATAATACTTTAAAAATGAGTAAAATGATTCAACCCACTATAAAAAATCAACGAAAACAACAAAACCCGCAAATCAAAAATCTCAGAAATAGCAGAAATTAGTAAAAATTAAAAGAAATATTAATGAAATCAAGTAATCAACAAAACCCCAATTGAAAAATCTCCCACAAATTGCAGAACTTTTGCACAAATCATACAGTAAAAATGAGTAAAAATAATTCAACCCACTATAAAAATCAATAAAAACAATAAAACCCATAAATCAAAAACCTCAAAAATAGCAGAAATTATTACAAATCAAAAAAAAAAAAAAAGGGAAGTAATTAATAACCTTAGCAAATGAAACAGCCAAAGGAGGAGTAGGAACATCGTAATGTGAGCTTGAAACACCTCTACTACAACTAGGCTCATCGTTTTGTTCATCTATTGAAACACCATAACTAAACAATGGTCTTTTTCTTCCTGAAAAAAAAAATAATAAATTCAATCAATTTAATTAAGATTTAAGAAATTATTTTTAAGATTAAAAAATTGGGAAATGAAGAAATGAAAAGAGTACCTTTAAACCCATGAAGCTCACGTGAGTTGATGTTGTGGAGGATTGATTTGGAGTTGCAGATTTCCATTGATGCAGATGAAAGGTTGAAGATTTGAGAGAATTGAAAAAGAGGGAAAAAAATTAGTTTGGAGAGAAAATGAATGAAGTGTTTTTAAATGGGTGTTAAATTTTTGGTGGGAGGTCAAATTGGCGGGAATTTTTTTCGAAATTGAACTTTTTTTTTATGTTTTGGTTTAGTGGTGTTTTATGACCGCGTTACCGCCTTCTTGTTGTTTGTTTGGGACTTTGGGTGGTTGAGTGGGTTGGGGATGCGCCGACTAAATCAAAACTCGCAAGTATTGGTTTTTTTAAGGATTGCTATGCTTATGCCTTAAATGTTGTATTTTTTGGTTCGGTGGTTGAAATGTAGAGTTATATTATACGTTTTACGATTATTGATAAACAGTGAGAAGCATATGTACATATCTACATGAAAATAACTACTTTGCATATGGTTTAAGTTTGATAGTAAAGATAGTTTGGCTAATAATACAACCTGTTAGGGTACATTAGGTGATTTTGAAAAGGGAAAAACAATTTGATTGCTGAAACTTAAGGATTTAGATATATAATTGACGATGACCATTTCATTGAAGAGAAAAATGCAAAGATGAACGCATGACAGTGGGCACCTAGGTTGCACGGAGTCGGGAGCGGGGTCGAAAACGAATACGGATACGGGGACAGAAAACGGCTATTCTGAAAAATATTGTTAATGGGTACGGTAAATTATAACATGAACAATTGGGTTCGTCCCCGAAAGTCCCCAAAATAGGGACGAATCGGGTTCGGGGACGGCTACCCATTAGAAGTACCCATGCTACATAGGTGGGCGCAGTGGGGTGTTTGTACTATAATTGCAATCAAGTATCAACCAATCAGGTATTTATATATGGTGCCTTTGATATTGCATGGTGTGTCATGGATTACTTTGATCATCAATACTTTTGTAAACATTTTGTCAGTAATGAAAATGCAAAATTTTTTAATGCAAAGACCTGATGTGATATATATATTTTTTGAAAGCGTATCTCGTATGATTTTATATTTTGTGAACGCATCTTGTATGATTTTGTATTGAATGTGAAAGCGAATCTTGTATGATTCTATCGTTTGAAAGCATGTCTCATGTGATTCCATCGTTTGAAAACGTGTCTTATGCGATTTTGCCGTTTGAAAGTGCATCTGATTTGACTTTACCTTTTGAAATTGAATCTCATATTTTTTTTTTTCCAGCTTTTGAAAGCATTTATGGATTTCTTCTGTTAACAACCTGCATGGATATGATTTCAGCTTTTGAAAGTATGTCTCATATAATTATGGACACTATAAAGTATTCAACATTTTTTAAACTTTGGTTTAAAAAATAGGTGAGATAGTCCTATTTTAAGAAAAAAAAAAGAAAAATAATATAATGTTTTGAAAGAAAGTGATGTACACATACCTTTATACCTTATAAAAAATTACAACAACCGGCGCATGATTTTGCCTAAAAAACTTTACTTGACGTAGTGGTTAAAAACTCAACTTTACTATACAAATAATGTTTTGTATAAATCATGTTTTTGAGATGTTTGATTTAACTATACATAAATGTATATTAATAATGGATAGATGAGTAGTATATATATATATATATATATATATATATATATATTTTGAGAGCGAGTAGATTTATATTTTATACATTTAACAATGGTAAATTTCATCATACATATCTTCGAAAGCACATCATATATCATTATATTTATACTACGCATTTATTTATAACTAGATAATGATGGAGAATGATATTGGCACCCCGTTCATTTAAATACCGACACTACTTATTATGAGAACACACAATCTTAACCTCTTCTTACATGAAGGAGCGTCAATATCATATCCGGATAACCGTATTTAGGGTTTGAACAAAATAAAGTATGGGGAAATTCCCCTACTATACCCCTACTATAATATAATAAAGCAGCATGATTGGGCCAATGACATCCCTAAGAAGCCCTCAATTTTATCGGGCCTTGAGCCCGTAATCACCGCTGACCCAGCTTTTAAAAAATTCCAATAAATACAACAATTGAACCCTCAAAAATAAAAAAAAAAAAAAGTGGGAGAATTTGAGCAGAAAGAATTTTGTGAGTTCGCTTATTAAAGAAGCTAAATAGTCGAACTCAACTTTTAGAGAGAGAAACCAAAAAAAATTTTTTTTAGAGAGAGAAACAAAAAAAAAATGTCAGGAACTACTCAAGAAGAAGACAAGAAGCCTGGTGACCAATCTGCTCACATCAACCTCAAAGTCAAGGGTCAAGTAATTTTTTTTTAATTTTTAATTTTAATTGAATGTCTTCTAATTTAGGGTTTTGAGTTTCATTTTTGTTTAATTTCAGTGATTAATTGATTTCGAGTGTGTTTTTTTACGATGGGTTTTTGTGTAATTTGATTTTTATTTAAGTAATTTTTGTTTTTAATTTGATTTTTGTTGTGATGAATTTCGTTAGTTTTAAAGATGTAGAAATTCTAGTGATGTTGTGTTTTAAATTGAGAAAAAAGGATATTAGTGATGATTTTGGTGTAATTTGAGTTTTGTTTGAGTAATTTTGGTAGTAATTTGTATTTTTATCGTCGTAAATTGTGGTTGTTTTAAATTTGGAGAATTTTAGGGTTTTTTGAAGGTGAAATTCCAATGATTTTAAAAAAAAATGTAATTTGTAGCTATAAATTTAGTGTAAAATGGTTTTTGTTCGAGTAATTGTGCTCTGAATCTTGATTTTATTGACGTGAATTGCGTTGGATTTGAAGTTTGCGATTTCTAGGGTTTTGCAAGTGTTGTGTTTGGTTTAATTGGTTGAATTTGTGCGTGATTTGTTTGGTTAATTGCGTTTTCAGTGTATATAATTGTCGTTATTACCTTTGAAACAATTTTTTTTTTAATTTTTCGAGTAACCGAAATTTGTGTTTGCTAGAATTTGTTGTCCTAATGTGTTATGTGTATGAATTTGTGATTCAAAGTTTTGATTTTTATGAAATTGATGTGAATTTGGGATATTTTGATTTTTGAGTAACTATGGTCATGCTAGTTCTTGCAATTAGATTTTTGTGATTGTGAGGAAAAATCAATCAAATGATAATTTTGATCGGCGAAGTTATCCATTGTATGTGAGATGTTTGTTTAATTTACATAGATGAAATTGGTGAATTCAATTGGAAATTGTTGTAAAATTTGAGTTGATGTTGCTTCTGGGTTGAGACACGAGAGTCGATGAGACATGTCATTAATTGATATGAATAGCCTCTCGTGTCTGAGCAATAATAAATTAGAGATGGATCAATGACATGTTTAAACTATGAAGATGGTTGACGGCTGGCTGTTCAAGCTCCTGTGGTTAACAATTTGTTTGTATTTAGATTTTGATAGCCGAAAGCCTGAAATAGTGAAATCACTAAGATAAGAAGATGCTTTTAGAAGTTTAGAACTGTGGGTTCATGCAGATGGAACCAAAAGAATGAACAATTAGTACAATGTCATGTTTATATTTACTTATTTCTTTCCTGGATTCTCTAGCATCATCAATTACTTGCTTTTCCCGTTTCTGTGTGTTTAATAAACTGGTTTTGATTTGGGAGGTACTGCAGAACAAAGTAGATGCAAATGATTATAATGAGCTGATAACTTGCTGTGTGATTTGTAGCATTATGAATGAAAATTGCGTTGGCCAAACTTTTAATCCATTCTTTGATATTATGCCATTAATCTTCTCATATTCCAATTTCCTAATGTGTGGTTTAGGCAATTTGCCAGCTGACTTTAGATTGTCATTTCTAAGGTCAGTTTAACAGTTGTCTTTGTAGACCTTTATCCTAATTATCTGTAGAAGGCTTAACTTTGTACTATTTATTTCGGTAAACTGAGCACAACGAAGGTCTTAAGATGTGTTTGCTTTTAATCATACAATAGGTGTTTGGTTTTGTGATCTTTCCATTCTTGCCGCATTGACTGTTTTGAGGAATTTTCTTTTACCTTTTAATCTTATTATGGTTTTGGTTTCTACTTCAGGGCTTGGATTAGCACTTTTTTGTTAATTGAGCATACAGCACTTTTATGTTAATTGAGCATACAACACTTGCGTTATATCTATTTTGAGTGTTGGAATCAAGAATGTTCCCTTATTCTGTATTAATTTGTTTCTGTTTGGGGTCGTTTTAGGATGGCAATGAAGTATTCTTCCGTATCAAGAGGTCCACTCAATTGAAGAAGCTTATGAATGCTTATTGTGACCGACAGTCAGTGGAACTGAACTCTATTGCCTTCTTATTTGATGGCCGTCGACTTCGAGCTGAGCAGACTCCTGAAGAGGTATCTTCCTTCCGTCCTTTCTATTTGTACTGTGTATTGCTCTTGGACGTGAGTCCCAAGATAAGGATTCTGCACCGGAACTTTCAATTCTAACAGGCCTTGTGTCAGAAGAACAATAGTATTTATAGTTTCCTTGTTCTGTCTCTATTTACCTCATTCTCTCTCTAATTTCTCCTACTGAATTTGCTGCAACAGCTGGAAATGGAAGACGGTGACGAGATTGATGCTATGCTTCATCAAACTGGAGGTGCTATGATTTAGTTCAATCTATGCTTAAGCTCACTAGGTTGAAGGAATTTAGGTGGTTTCAGCAATTGGATTTGTGAAAGATCATATCTAAAACAATATTGTAACATGATCAGTCTATTTTGAACCTAGCTGCTCCGTCTGAGCACTCTTTGTTGATGAGAAATCTTGATGCTTGGTCTATCTTTACTTGTTTGGGTGTTGTCCCATAGCACAGCTTAATAGTATAATTAATTACTTTAAAACCATTTTGTATATTCTTAATATCTTGTGGCTCTGTTACAAAGCCATTCTTTGTGTCTAAACGAAGCATCTTGGGTGATTATAGATGAGATTGAGTTTTGGATTGATTTGCACTTCTGCTAAATAATGCTTGAAACTTGATGCCTTTGGCATTGGTTGAACTATGAGTTAGATGGTTCATATATAGGTTAGTATTGTAGCCTCTTCATCATCATCTTTTTACACCTCAATAGTGCATTTAGGGCCTTTTGTTTTGTGCTTCACTGCACGCGGAACTCCGAAAGTCCCAGTTATGATATAAGTTGCTTACTTGAGTTGGTAGCAGCAAATGGAGTGACAGCTGAGGGCCGGGAGATTATAACTCTAGGAGTATAATTCTTTTGGTATTTTCATCCCTCTTTTTTGTCATCGGGCTTGGTTGCTCTTTGTTTATTAGTGTTAGATATTGGCGTGTTAGATATTTGCGAGGATGAACCTTGTAGCTGTGCAAAAGTGAAACATGAGACATGATTTCAAGCCTCGACCTATTTTGTACAAATAAGGCTTTCTAATTATACTAGTTATCTACATTTTGTTATGTATTTTTTTCCACTTTGGGGTAAATAGGCATTAGTTAATGACTTAATGGTAGTTCTTGGGTGCAATGTCTTTGAAGGTGACCACCCCAAATCAAAAGGCCTTATGTTGGTTAAGAATGCAAGTATGCAACCAAGGCCACAAATCACTTTCCCTACTAACAATTTAACAAACACTCACTCTTAAGTGGGCCATCACCAATCACTCATCAACCTTTTTCCTACTTTCTTAGCCATCAAAATCCCACACATCCCCATTCCCCATTCCCCACTCCCCAATATAGTGCTAGTACTAGTACTAGTATAGTTATACACTATACAAAAAAACCTTATCCATTTCTCACCATGGCTACCACATCCACCACCTCCTTCTTGTACACCCCTTGTTCCTCCTCTTCCATTAAACACACTCCTTCACCTCCATCAAACCTCCCTTTCCCAACCCCTCGACGCCGCATCCTCCCACCAATATTGTCCACTGGCCCCGACATCATAGGCGATTTCGGGGCCAGGGACCCATTCCCAGCCGAACTAGAGAGCCAGTTCGGCGAAAAAGTCCTAGGCAACATGAGCACAGAGCACAAGATACTCATTCCACAAGCATCAGCACTTTCCCTATCACAACAATCATGTGTCCTTATATCACCCCATGATCCTCCTTTGTCTAAGGATGATGCTAAGCAGCTCCTCTTTAAGGTACTCGGGTGGCGTTTACTCGAAGATAAAACTGAAGACGGCGCAATCGTGCTTAAGCTGCATTGCTTGTGGAAACTCAAGGACTCTGAGGCAGCTGTTGAGCTACTAAAGAGACTGTCTAATGTTGCTGAAACTGCTGGTCATCATAATGCACTTGTGTTGAAACAAGACTTTAATATTGTTACTGCTCAATTATGGACTCATATGATTGGTGGGTTGAGTATTAATGACTTTATTGTTGCTGCTAACATTGATCAAATTAAGATTTCTGATCTTCTTCCTAAGAAGAGATTTTGGGCTTAATTAGGTGATTTCTTTTTTGTGATAATGTAGTAGGAATATGGTGTTTGTACGTTCAATTGATGTTTACTTGTTTTTGTTGACACATTTTTTATTTTTGCAAACAATACATAGTTATCTTTGATTCTCCAATGTTCTTTAGATTGGACTATGATTTCCATATCCTTTAATATTTATTAACCACATATACTTTATCTATGGGTTATGTTGAAATTTTTATGCAATAGCTTCGATGAGTTTTTAATTGTAACATTTCGCATCTAACAAGACAATATACTAATTATATTCAACTCTAAAAGGTACAATATGAAATGTATACAAATACTAATGACAATTATATTTAACTTTGAAAGCTGACTATATATTGGGCTTAAACCCAATGGGCCTTAGCTACTTGATTGGGTTTGGGCCTAAGTACCCACTTAGGGTCCACCACAGGAGTTCATCAACTCCATCATATATAAAGTGGAAGGAATTTATTGGGTGTACTGAGGGATACAATAAGTGGTATGGAAACCCAAATCCAAATCCTAA
This sequence comes from Suaeda aralocaspica, assembly GCA_016808085.1. Taxonomy (NCBI): domain Eukaryota; kingdom Viridiplantae; phylum Streptophyta; class Magnoliopsida; order Caryophyllales; family Amaranthaceae; genus Suaeda; species Suaeda aralocaspica. The sequence continues at coordinate 1,832,212 of PYUH01000204.1, forward strand.
TCTTTTGATTGGAACACTTGTTGGTGGGCCCGATGCCCAAGATCAATATATTGATAAGAGGAGTAATTTTGCTCAAAGTGAGGCTTGCACTTGCAATATTGCCCCTTTTTTTTTGGTGCAATGCAATATTGCCCCTTAGATAAGGGTTTTGGCTAAATTGCATAGTTTGTAGAATATAATCATTCCTTTGGTTGTATTTCTTCAATAACATAAATAGAGTATACCATTAGTCATTTGGTTGACTTTTATCATGAGAAAGAAATAGTTTACTTACTTATCTTTGATACTTTTACGATTTAACCAACTAACGTAACTAACTAAAGTACTCCGTCAACACCTATAATATAGTTAACACTTATAGTATATAAGTTAATTACCTCCCTAGCCTCCTGAATAATAACCCTACAAGTAAATCATTACGCAAAAGCTAGATGAAACTTTAATTTGGACATGAATAAATTCATAGCATTAAATCTCGTTTTAAAAACACGCATCATTCAAATCAATTTAGTGGGAACCACTCAACTTACCTAAGTACCTATCAAAAGAAGTAAAATCTATACACTAAGGTAAGTTATTGTTTAAAACAAGACTACATTGATTGAAATTGAAGCAAATATACACAAACATTCTATATTAAGCTAGCTAGACAATGGGATCAACGCCATTGATCGCGGTCTCGTGGATGCTTATGGTAGAGTTGCGCTAGGGGACTTCTTGTTCTTCTTTGCATTTTTATACTTAGCTTCATCACCACTAACTTGTTCATTATCATCCGTCATCTTAATATTAGGATTATTGTTTTGAGGATGAAATTTTTCATCCGAAATTCTTTCTTCTTTCTCATGACTAAATTGTTCCATCACCTCCAACGTTGATGAAGCCCTTTCCTTGCCTATTTCTTCTCGTCCTTCTCCTTCGTATTTGTTGTATTTCTGTCATCAATCATATACACAAATAATACATCATATAAAGACTTTATTAGTCCCAACTTTATTCATTCTTCACTAGATCGCATTATTAGAAGACCAATTCAATCAAAAACCTAAGCTGATGCATAATGACTAATTTTATACTAATTCACTCGTATCCATTCCTCTAACTATTTTCATGTTCACCTTTTATTTATTCAAGATCGAAGTGATGTCGCTTCAGAAATAAAATATATAAAATATAGTCATTTGAGATCTATCTAATTCAACGAAATATGTCAATAATTAATGATGCTTACAAGCCAAAAGCCTATACACTACCGTGGAGATCATATACAATAACAAACAAAATTAAGAAAACTACAAAGCAAACAACTAAAATTTTGCAAGAGAAATTATACCTTGATTAGTACACAACTATGACGAGGAGTTAAAAATGGCTTGAGTTGTGAAGCTTTATGAGATGAAGTACAAGTGAGGTTGATGAGTCGAATCATATTGACCATAGTTAGTTTTTTTGTTGTTGTTTTTTCTTATAGTCAAAACAATTCACAATTCACAAATTCTTAATTAAGTTAGCTTAACAATTTAGCTCACCAAAAGAAAAAGACATAAAATTAATTAATAGAAAGTATATATATATATATATGTGTGTGTGACTATGTGAGTGAATGCATGGCAATGGCGTGGCTTATTAAGAGAAGTTCAGGTGTAAGCCTATGAGACTACCACGCACTTTCTTGGCTTAATTACTTGCTCATTTACATACACTACATTTACGGAGTATTTATCAAGAGATTAGAGATTTAGAGGTGGAGCTTACCCACACAAACTAATTTTTATGGCTTATCATACTATTACTTAACAATGCGAACATTTATTTATATACTTTATAATTTAATTCAGTTACTAGAATAAAGGGAGAGTTGCTCCATTGAAAAAATAGAGTTACTAGAAACCACTGAAGTTGCTTTTGTAATACAATTAGATCAGCGCCCGTACGATACACGGTTATAACAAAATCATTTGCATAAAGTCTTTAATAAAGATTTTCAAAACTCATATACTCCAAAATTATTTGCAAAAAGTCTTTAATAACGATTTTCAAAACTCATATAATATGCATATGAACAACCATACATACAATATTTTGGTCATGAAATGTAAAAATTGGGCAACATTGATCAACCATCATTAAATTACTACTTCGTACGGGTTTGTTCTTTTCAACTTATTGATGTATGAACTTATCTTAACTTATTGATACTTATCAGAACTTATTTTATTAATTTTTTTTGAACTTATCTTAACATATATAAGTTGAAGAGAACAAAGCCATTAAATTGAGCAATTGATAATTGAGCTTATCCGATTACTTAAATAGCCTTAAAAAAACACACAATTCTTTTGAAACCAATTAGTAAATAAGACCTTGTTAATTTGGACTTAAATTTTTAGCACGTCAGTTATGTTCAATTTAATTCAATTAAGCTCTATTCAGTATGACTGTGGAATCAAAGTTAATTGGAGTGGAAAGCAATCACGAGGAGATCAAAGGAGAGAGACTGTCTCAATGTATATTTTCCAAAAATATAATTTTTATAATTTTGATTGTACTAATTTTATAAGTTACGTTTTAGAAGATATGAAAAAATGAATGTAAAAAGTAAATAGATACAGAGAGAGTATATACATATGGATTATGGGCTTAAGGATGGGTTGAAAGCAAATGGATTTTGGGCCTAAACATTACTTGTTTTCATTGAAATTACTCTCTCCCTATGACTTTTTCGATCCATATTAAATACAAAAGTAATTTAAAGTTACCATGTTAATAATATAGCCCAAATGTAACAACTTAAAAAAACCGACATAGTATTACGATAAAATCAGTGACTAAGCAAGTTAACTCCGTAAGCAAGTAAACAACTGACGTCATCACTTCAACTACAAATATTGTTTGTTTTCTATTTTCATGAGAAATTAATCTCTAATAAAAAATTTTAGATTTTTTTTTTAATTTTAAATTTTGCTGTAATTAAATTGAAGAAGATGAAGATCATGGTTGCAATCAAGCGAGTTGTCGATTATGCCGTCAAAATNAATACATCATATAAAGACTTTATTAGTCCCAACTTTATTCATTCTTCACTAGATCGCATTATTAGAAGACCAATTCAATCAAAAACCTAAGCTGATGCATAATGACTAATTTTATACTAATTCACTCGTATCCATTCCTCTAACTATTTTCATGTTCACCTTTTATTTATTCAAGATCGAAGTGATGTCGCTTCAGAAATAAAATATATAAAATATAGTCATTTGAGATCTATCTAATTCAACGAAATATGTCAATAATTAATGATGCTTACAAGCCAAAAGCCTATACACTACCGTGGAGATCATATACAATAACAAACAAAATTAAGAAAACTACAAAGCAAACAACTAAAATTTTGCAAGAGAAATTATACCTTGATTAGTACACAACTATGACGAGGAGTTAAAAATGGCTTGAGTTGTGAAGCTTTATGAGATGAAGTACAAGTGAGGTTGATGAGTCGAATCATATTGACCATAGTTAGTTTTTTTGTTGTTGTTTTTTCTTATAGTCAAAACAATTCACAATTCACAAATTCTTAATTAAGTTAGCTTAACAATTTAGCTCACCAAAAGAAAAAGACATAAAATTAATTAATAGAAAGTATATATATATATATATGTGTGTGTGACTATGTGAGTGAATGCATGGCAATGGCGTGGCTTATTAAGAGAAGTTCAGGTGTAAGCCTATGAGACTACCACGCACTTTCTTGGCTTAATTACTTGCTCATTTACATACACTACATTTACGGAGTATTTATCAAGAGATTAGAGATTTAGAGGTGGAGCTTACCCACACAAACTAATTTTTATGGCTTATCATACTATTACTTAACAATGCGAACATTTATTTATATACTTTATAATTTAATTCAGTTACTAGAATAAAGGGAGAGTTGCTCCATTGAAAAAATAGAGTTACTAGAAACCACTGAAGTTGCTTTTGTAATACAATTAGATCAGCGCCCGTACGATACACGGTTATAACAAAATCATTTGCATAAAGTCTTTAATAAAGATTTTCAAAACTCATATACTCCAAAATTATTTGCAAAAAGTCTTTAATAACGATTTTCAAAACTCATATAATATGCATATGAACAACCATACATACAATATTTTGGTCATGAAATGTAAAAATTGGGCAACATTGATCAACCATCATTAAATTACTACTTCGTACGGGTTTGTTCTTTTCAACTTATTGATGTATGAACTTATCTTAACTTATTGATACTTATCAGAACTTATTTTATTAATTTTTTTTGAACTTATCTTAACATATATAAGTTGAAGAGAACAAAGCCATTAAATTGAGCAATTGATAATTGAGCTTATCCGATTACTTAAATAGCCTTAAAAAAACACACAATTCTTTTGAAACCAATTAGTAAATAAGACCTTGTTAATTTGGACTTAAATTTTTAGCACGTCAGTTATGTTCAATTTAATTCAATTAAGCTCTATTCAGTATGACTGTGGAATCAAAGTTAATTGGAGTGGAAAGCAATCACGAGGAGATCAAAGGAGAGAGACTGTCTCAATGTATATTTTCCAAAAATATAATTTTTATAATTTTGATTGTACTAATTTTATAAGTTACGTTTTAGAAGATATGAAAAAATGAATGTAAAAAGTAAATAGATACAGAGAGAGTATATACATATGGATTATGGGCTTAAGGATGGGTTGAAAGCAAATGGATTTTGGGCCTAAACATTACTTGTTTTCATTGAAATTACTCTCTCCCTATGACTTTTTCGATCCATATTAAATACAAAAGTAATTTAAAGTTACCATGTTAATAATATAGCCCAAATGTAACAACTTAAAAAAACCGACATAGTATTACGATAAAATCAGTGACTAAGCAAGTTAACTCCGTAAGCAAGTAAACAACTGACGTCATCACTTCAACTACAAATATTGTTTGTTTTCTATTTTCATGAGAAATTAATCTCTAATAAAAAATTTTAGATTTTTTTTTTAATTTTAAATTTTGCTGTAATTAAATTGAAGAAGATGAAGATCATGGTTGCAATCAAGCGAGTTGTCGATTATGCCGTCAAAATTCGTGTAAAATCTGATAAGGTAATTAATTGTTCTTAATTTCAACAATATTTTTTTTTTTTAAAAAAAAAAAATGAAAAATTGTATTTTTGATAGATTTTGAGGCGTTATTCTTAATAATCTGAAATTCGAATTACGTTATCTTTGTTTTGTAGGTGTTATTAACGATTAATGCTAAGTAATTTCTTTTTACAGCAATTAATTTGATAAATTTTGTCAAATTTGCATCAATTAGAATTAATTATCGTATTTTAGGCGTAATTAGCTAATTAAGGATTGATGTTAGTTAATTTCATTTCATTTTTTAGCTATTGGATTGATGAATTTAAGGTTTTTATTCGTGAATTGGAATAAAACATTTGATTTTATTTTTTTTATAACTAAAGTAAAATTGTGCTGGTAATTTTGAATTAATATGATGATTATGAACTTCGATGATCTCAGTAAAAATTCGAACTATGTTATCAATTTTTAGGAGTAATTAATGATTTATGTTAGTTAATTTCATTCTGCGTTGATCAATTAGGTGAATTTCTGCTTTAATTGGAATAAAATTTTGATTTATTAGAATATTGATGTGTTTGATAGAGTGGAGTAGAGTTGAAGAATGTGAAAATGTCAATGAATCCGTTTTGTGAGATAGCACTAGAAGAGGCGCTTCGAATCAAGGAGGCCGGGTTGGCGTCGGAGGTAGTGACGGTGAGCATGGGGCCTGCGCAATGTGTGGATACGCTACGTACTGGTCTAGCTATGGGCGCTGATCGTGCCGTGCATATAGAGCTGTCATCAGCTGATCGTTTGTACCCGTTGAATGTTGCCAAGTTGCTTAAGGCGCTTGTTGATGCTGAAAAGCCGGGGCTATTAGTGCTTGGGAAACAGGTAAATTACTCACTCTTGATTGATTCTTTGTTTGGTTTTGTATTTGATTTTCGCCTTTTGTGATGCATTGATTGATTGATTGAGTTGTAATTAGATTTTTTGAATGAGAAACTAGATTACTTGAAATAATGAAAGGAAGAATTTAGATGGGAAGACAAAGGTTAGATTCAAGGAATTTTTGTTGTTGTAAGCAAAATTGTGGGTACGAATGTTTGGTGATTGGTCATTGTGAGTGGTGTTATGGTAAGATTGTATGGAAACTGGAAAGTGTAGTTGAGTTTATTTTATGTTTACATTGAATGGAGACTTGAAGGACAGAGGAGGTATTTTCTTGCTAGAATATGGTTTCATTGTTGAAGTTGTTTCGTTAAAGGAATCTAGAGATTGAAGTTGCTTCATGCAGGGTTAATAAATTTATGGGGTCATAGAGATGATTTTCTTGAAGTTAGTAATGACTGATGACTAACGAGATCAGTGTTTGTACTTATCTTAGTGAAACAATTTTTCATTTTCTTTGTTTGGGTTCTAATTGATTTTATGAACCTCAAAGTTGCTTAAGGTCTTTTCTTTCTAAGTAACTGGGGTATTACGTTGATTTAGTCAACCTTAGGTGATTTTCTTTTTCTAATGGTAATGTCATATGATGTGTTTAATATATGGAAATATGGAGCTATATTTCGTATAATAGGTGCGTGGACCTGCCAAAGTGCCAAGCATTGGGCAAATGATTTGAGTGATTTTTTGGTAAGCTAAGAAGTGAAGTGTATGTATTTGTGAGAACATTAGGCAACTTTCAATTGTAACTATGAGCTTTTTGGTTGGTGTATTGCTACAAGAACCTGAAGCATATGTATACGTGAATACATTAGCTAACTTTCAATTGTAGCTATGAGCTTTTTGGTTGGTGTATATTGGTAACAAGAACTTATTAGAGAGGGATTGTATATAAAGGAATATTGATATTAAATCCGAAGTGTAATTATTTGAAATTTGGGCAATCGTTTATTATTGCAAACTTTTTAGGAGTAATTTATAAAAAATTGGAGTTGCAAACTTGCAATAATCTATGGTAATCTAGGTGAAGCTGATAAAACGTATACAAGTTTAGATTGGTAAAAGGGGGCCTCAAACAAAGGCTATTTTTCAAGGGGCCTTCACGGGACCCGTAGTGTTGTTGCCCTGTTTTTTCACCGCGTGCTAAGGACCACCGCAAGACTCTCCAAGACCAGTTTCGGCCCAAAAAAAAACTGTTATCATCCGTTAGCCTCCTCTGAACAAGGGAAAAACAATTTTTTTAAGGACCTTATAAAACTTTGCTATCATCCCTCATTTGGCATTTTCAACCCAAATCGATTGATCTAGGTTCATATTATAACCATCCTGGATGGTTTTTTCCAACTTTTTTTTCCGGGACCCCGAATACTCAAACAACAGTGAATAATAACCTTGGTTTGAGGCCTCCCGAGGGGCCTTCCTGAGACTCGACATGTTTTCGCCCTGTATTTTCACCATGTGCTAAGGACCACCACAGGAATCTCCAAGACCAGTTTCGACCCCAAAATTCCTATTATCATTCCTCATGTGGTCTCCTTCGAACAAGGGAAAAACAACTATTTCAAGAACCGTATAAAACCTTGTTATTATACCTCTCCAGGCCTTTTCATACCAAATCACCTTGTCTGTATTCATATTTTAACTATACGAGTATCCTGGATGGTTTTTCCCAATTTTTTTTTCCGGGACCCCGGATACTAAAAAACAGTGAATAATAAACTTTGTTTGATGCCTCCCGAGGGGCCTTGCCGGGATCCAGACTATTTTCGCCCTGTTTTTTCATCGCGTGCTAAGGACCACCACAAGATCCCCCAAGACCAGTTTCGGCCCCAAAAAACGTGTTATCACCCCTCATATGTCCTTTTCCGAACAAGGGAAAAACAACTATTTCAGGGACTATATAAAACCTTGTTATCATCCCTTTCTAGGGCTTTTCACTCCAAATTACTATGTTTGGGTTCATATTATTATCATACGGGCATCCCAGATGGTTTTTCCTAACTTTTTTTTCGAGACCCCGGATAGTAAAAAAACAATGAATAATAGCTTTTGTTAGAGGCCTCCCGAGGGGCCTTCCTGAGACCCGGAGTATTTTCGCTTGTTTTTTCACCGTGTGATAAGGACCACCACAGGATTCCCCAAGACCAATTTTGGCACCCAGAAACCTGTTTTCATCCCTCACGTGGCTTCCTTCGAACAAGCGAAAAAGAGTTATTTCAAGGACCGTATAAAACCTTCTTATCATCCCTCCTTTGGCATTTTCAACCCAAATCGATTGGTCTAGGTTCATATTATGATCATACGAGCACCCTGAATGGTTTTTTCCAACTTTTTTTGCGTGACCCCGAATACTAAAAAACACGAATAATAGCCTTAGTTTGAGGCTTCTGTGATAGACTAATATTTGTAGTTAATTAAATGTTAAAGAACTGAAAATTAATGGAAGATTGAAAGCTTAAATTGACAAAAGATGAGTGTCTCTGTATTTGTGTTATGGACCCCCTTCCTATTACAAGGATAGTTGATAACTTGAGGTTATCACTCTCTCTCTAGTAGCTTTAGGCTACGAGTCTCCTAAGCAACTTGAGGTTTCAAATCTCTAAGGACTCATTCTCGAATTTCTGCCTGCTTCCTACCTCAACCTCTCTTTAGTTAAATAACCATATGCATTTCCTAATTTACCTAATTTAGACAATTGCCTCCTTCCTACCTCAACCTCTGTTTGGTTAAATAACCAAATGCATTTCCTAATTTAGAGAAACATAAAAGTAGCATTCTTCTTTGGTAATTAAATCAGTCTTTTTGTTTGCATCTTCTTGTTTTCCTTTATTTTCATTTGGAAACTTGACTCTTTGACTGGAAAAAAGCTAACTTCTACTTTTGTGTATACACTAATTACGAGCGTCCATCACAGCTTCCCGAGGGGCCTTCTCAAGACCCGCAGTGTTTTCACCCTGTTTTTTCAGCGCGTGCTAAGGACCACCACAGGCGTCCCCCGTTTCTACGTGAAAAAACCTGTTTTCGTTCCTTATATGGAATCCTCTAAACAAGGGAAAAACAGTTATTTTAAGAGCCGCATAAAACCTTGTTATCATCCCTCTTTAGGGCTTTTCACTCCAAATCGCCTTGTCAGGGTTCATATTATAAACATGTAAGCACTCCGGATGGTTTTTCGCAACTTTTTTTTCGGGACCCCGGATACTCATAAAACAGTGAATAGCCTTTGTTTGAGGCTTGCCGAGTCCCGAGAGGCCTTCTCAGGACCCGAAGTGTTTTCGTCCTGTTTTTTCATCGCGTGCTAAGGACCACCACAGGACTCTCTTAGACCAGTTTCAGCTCCAAAAAAACTGTTATCATTCCTTTATGGCCTCCTCTAAACAAGGAAAAAACAATTTTTTTCAAGGACCGTATAAAACCTTGTTATTATCCCTCATTTGGCATTTTCAACTTAAATCGACTGCTGTAGGTCCATATTATGACCATACGAGCATCTTGGATGGTATTCCCAACTTTATTTTCGGGACCCTGAATACTAAAAAAAACAGTGAATAATAACCTTGGTTTGAGGCCTCCCGAGGGGCCTTCCCGAGACCCGGAGTGTTTTTGCCCTGTATTTTCACCGCGTGTTAAGGACCACCACAGGACTCTTCAAGGCCAATTTTGATCCCAAAATTTCTATTATCATCCCTCATATGGCCTCCTCCGAACAAGGAAAAAACAACTACTTCAAGGACTGTATAAGACCTTGTTATCATCCTTCTCTAGGACTTTTCATACCAAATAGCCTTGTATGGATTTATATTTTAACTATACGAGTACCCCAGATGGTTTTTCCCCAATTTTTTTCCGGAAACTCGGGTACTAAAAAAACAGTGAATAATAGCCTTTGTTTGATGCCTCTCGAGGGGCCTTGCCGGGATCCGGACTGTTTTAGCCCTGTTGTTTCATTGCGTGCTAAGGACCACTACAAGATCCCCCAAAACCAGTTTCGGCCCCAAAAAACGTGTTATCATCCCTCATATGGCTTTCTCCGAACAAGGAAAAAACAGCTATTTCAAGGACCGTATAAAATCTTGTTATCATCCCTTGCTTGGGCTTTTCACTCTTAATCTCCATGTCTAGGTTCATATTATGACCATATGAGCACCCTAGATGGTTTTTCCGAACTTTTTTTGCACGACCCCGAATACTTAAAAAACAATAAATAATAGCCTTTGTTTGAGGCTTCACGATGGGCCTTCCTGGACCCGGATTGTTTTCGCTTTGTTTTTTCACCGTGTGCTAAGGACCACCACAGGACTCCCCAAGACCAGTTTCGGCCCAAAAAAACTTGTTTCCATTCCTCATACGGCCTCCTCCGAACAAGGGAAAATAGTTTTTTGAAGGACTGTATAAAACCTTGTTATCATCCCTTATTTGGCATTTTCAACCCAAATCGACTGGTTTCGGTTCATATTATGACCATATGAGCACCCCTGTTGTATTTTCCCAATTTTTTTTCCAGACCCCAAATACTCAAAAAAACATTTAATAATAGCCTTTGTTTGAGGCCTCCCGAGGGGCCTTTCCGAGACTCGGAGTGTTTTTGCCCTGTTTTTTCACCGCATGTTAAAGACTACCACAAGACTCCCCAAGACCATTTTTGGCCTCAAAAACCTGTTTTCATATGGCATCCTCCGAATAAGGAAAAAATAGTTATTATAAGGACCGTATAAAACCTTGTTATCAATCCTCATTTGGCATTTTCAACCCAAATCGTCTATTGTGGGTTTATATTGTGACCGTATAAAGGCTTGAGATGTTAGTTGCTTGGACACGGTGTGCTAGACAGCAACTTTGCTTTGGTTTTGTTGGAAAAATTTAGGACTGATCGACATCTATTTCACCTAACTTAAGCTATTTAGTTGCTTTGTATCTCAGACTAAAGTACACGACAATGATTGCTAATATTATGAGCTGTTAAAATTTACCTATCAATGTTTAACATTTAATTTTCAACTGTTTTCATATTCATTTTGGAGACAGCCAGATGTCATGTTTTTAGTGATATATCTACTCATAAATTCCATAGGTTGCGATGTAGTGTGCTTGTTTGTCAATTGTCATGTTACATTTCTTTTTTTTTTTTTGGTGGATATGAAAATTTATTGAGAGATTTAAAAGTGTGTGGCTTTATCTTTGTTGATATTGTGTATGTAGGCTATTGACGATGATTGCAACCAAACAGGACAAATGGTGGCAGGATTGCTTAATTGGCCGCAAGGGACATTTGCATCAAAGGTAATGCTAGCTAATTTGAAGCTCTGCTCTTAACTATGGCATAACCTCATTTACATGCTGCTGAATATCACTCTTTGGTTTCCTTTTCTCTTTCCCTATTAAGTTCATATAGGCTTGTAATATTGAGATGAAAGTTGCTTCTGCTTTCGGGATTCCTCATCCTATTAGAGAAACGATTGTGCCTTAGCTATTTTAATGGTGACTTTTCAGTACTTCCCCCAACCCAACCATCACCACAGAAAAAATAAAATAAAAGAAACTATACATCTATGCATTTAGATGCTGGTACTGACTGCTGAAGTGCTGAACCATCAAAGGCATGCTTTAGCTTGTTGTTACTTTGTTTCCGCGGAAGGATTTCAAATTCCTTTACCCAATCATATGCCTACATAATTCTTGAATCTCCGTTTACTAGTTGGATTTGTAATGTGGAGTACCACTTTATCATTGTCAATTGTAACCCATTGGCCTCAGCAACAATGACCTTGTACGTCAGAGTGCTGCAACAGAACTTGTAATCCTGCACTGGTTAAATGTGATCTGAAAGTGTAGAAGCATATTCGAGTTGTGATATGGAAGATTGAGCATTCACTTACATTTACTAGCTGCAGTTGGAAAACCATAATGACAAAATTTTGGGGTTTGCAGAAAACTATGTAATTGATGAAATTAAGTTTTTCTTGAAACAGCACTTGGGAGGTAGAAGTAATAAAAGGGAGAACAAACAACATGAATGATATAATGCCCTTTTCAACCTTTTTTCATTTACTTCTTGCTTGACTAAATTATATGTCTCCCTTTGTAATCTTGATGTGTTGTTTATAGTAGGTTGTTCTGGACAAGGAGAAACAAACAGCAACTGTAGACAGAGAGGTGGATGGTGGTACTGAGACGCTATGTTTAGACTTACCAGCAGTCATAACGTGAGCACGACTTCCTTTTTCTCGTTTTTCATGTTGAACTTGGCATGTCAGTTTCAATTGTAAATGCACTTGCACCTCATGATTTAAATTGCCTATCAATCTACGGAATCAGAACTCAGGCTATAATGTCAATGGGTAGGTTTTAGATTAATTATTCAAAAGTCAAAACCCTGTTAGCAGAATGGCCTCTTATATCTTTTGGACCTTCATAATACAGAAGACTTTCATGTCAAAAGGGATCTTGTCTAGTGCCATTTGCCACTAGGCAGAGTATCAGGGCAATAATTCTGGCATAGACCTAAGATTTTGCTGTCACAGCATCACCTGTCCTTGAATGGCTGCTACAATTATGATATTTGATCAATAGTTATGCTGTTTATTAGATAACTCGGGCACTCTCAATTTTACCTAAATATATGATGGTGCTTTTAATCCAGCTAGGTAATAGATATACCCGTCCTATGAAGATACTCTGTAGCCTGTACCTGTACCTGTGGCTGTGAATTTCCTTTTTATTGAACCAGTTAGAGAACTGCTTATGCATACAAGTAGTTACTAGTTTAGTTAGTATATAAATACTGTTGATTTGAATTTTTTATTCAGGGATAAGATTTTAGCGGTTAACTTCTTATCTCATCACATGTATTTATATAAGCTTATTTTCAATCTCCTCAAGTTGGTGTTTTTATTGTTATCTGTTTTTGATATGAGATTTGACTATTGTTTTGTGATGCAGTACCGATTTGAGATTGAACCAGCCCAGATATGCTACACTTCCAAATATCATGAAGGCAAAGTCAAAGCCAATTAAAAAAGTCACTCCTGAGGAGCTGAATGTTCATTTAAGATCTGATTTAGACATAATCGAAGTTTCTGAACCTCCGAAGAGGAAAGCAGGGGTCATATTGTCTTCAGTGGACGAGTTAGTAGACAAGCTTAAAAATGAAGCCCGTGTGATATGATTATCATTCTGATTTACTAGGTTCGTATTCCTTAAGCTGTACATTTTCGCTCTTGAGAGTTAATGGTCCGATTCTGAGAATATGTGGGCATATTAGCTCCTTTGTGTATGTATTTTTATTTTAATAAAAGACATGTTGTCTACATGATTAGATTTATTATTTGTGCTGATGGGATTGAAGGGTCAAGTTATACCATGTCATTTTTTTCCACTATATTTCGCCATATGGGCAAATATTAAATATTTTTACTTCAATTATTTGGATGGATTAAATGCGCAACCTTTGTTTTTTGTAAAAGTTTTCTTCTCATGATGCTGCACCTTTTTTTTTTTTTTTTTTTT
>PYUH01000204.1:1847281-1884437 GCA_016808085.1 Suaeda aralocaspica
TTTTTTTTTTTTTTTTTTTTTTTTTTTTTTTTTTTTTTTTTTTGACCTTGCAATCAAATCCAAATCCAAATCCGATTCATTCTAATCTAATAATCCCAACCAAAAGATATAAACTTTGTGCGATAGATGAATATCCATCCTTTAACTTCTGCTATCCTTTTAAGATATAATATTATCTCTATAGTCTATATAATAACAATCTCTACCATGGTTACTACTTAGGAAGTATTACTTTATTACCAAGTATTTGAATCTAATATTTTTCGGAAAAAAAAAAACCGCAATTCGTGGATAATTGGTGGACTATATATGTGTACCATGAACATGGTAGTATGGTACATATGGATCTAAAAGTAAAATTACCATTCTAATATTATGTTAAATAGTACAAAAAATGTTCATAATAGTACAAAATTACAATAAGCGATAAAATATAATGTTCATTGTTGAAGAACAGAGCAAAAAGAGTATACGAGTATAAAAAAATACTCCGTAAAATATGCCTATAATCTAATTTTATTATGTATATATACAAACTAAACATTTTTTTTTTAGTGCATTCGGAGTGTCAGACTAGACTTTTAAAATTAATTTATAACCTTTTTAATATAGGATAATTATCCTACTTGGTTTATATGTTGCTTCCAGCTCCTTAAAATACAGTTAATTCAGTTAGGATTAGGAGTAATATTTAATCTAATAACTCGCAAAACAATTAATTAAACAAAAATAATCTGTATCTCTCATAATTAAGCAGTTTAAGTACGTCTACTATACATCCTGTTTCAATGGAGGAAAGGCTTACTGGCGATGGTGACGATGGTGGTGGCGATGATAAACTGAGTCCTCCTTATATTGGTGACTTACCATGGCTTTTGTACTCTCATGGAAATTCGAAGCATAATACAAACTTTTTACTCAGTGTCACCCTCGTTTTTAATATAATCATGCTTACACTAAAAGCATCCCACAATTGGGCGGCAAGGAAATCCTTTAACATGCCAAATAATAATTAATCAATAGATGATTAACGTTTGCATGAAATTTAGCAATTTGACATAATTTAATAGTAGCTTCATTTCATATGGTTATTATGTGTATTGTAACACCTAGCTTGATTCCAATATTATTACAATGAATTCTGTCATAATTTTTGTATCAAGATCTAAAAGGTGCCGTTGTACACGAATGCAGATGCCGAGTAATCTTATGTGTCATATACTGCAGGGGTGTTCAATGATTTGCCAGTGATGCACACGAATGCCCTGCTGTGAAATCAGCTAGGTGATTTTTGTGATCTCTTATTGAGTCCTTCTTGAAACTGACAAACAAAGATATGTTGTTATTTGACAGTAAGATCCTTCGACGGAGACAGCTGTTTCTATGCAAAGGAACTGAAGGTATTATAGTATGACAAACAGTCCTGCTTACATATGTACCAAAGCCGCCAAAACAAATTAACAAGGTAGAATTTAATTTCAGTGTTAATAATTTAGAACATCAGTGTTCTGTTCTAGTTTTCTGTTTTAAGCGCGTCTAAGTTATCATTATCACATAAACAACGCGATGTTAACAAAATGCAAGTATACATTCATTAAAACCTCTATGATTATAAGATTATGTATGACAATAGCAAGAAAATACCAGTGAAAGTTTTGAATCAGCTGGTAATTAATAATCTAGATGTAGTAATTGTAATTAACAACTGCCAAGATAAACTTTGAATAGCTTAGCATATAGTATTTAGTACAAGTTTCTGTATTATGCTCAAGGCAACGAACAATAAAAGACGAAAGAAAGAAGCACTTTTGATACTAAGAGAATAGACACGAAAGTAATCTTAAGTACCAGCAAAAGTAGCAAATTAGGAAGCATCAGTGATGAACAAGAACTAGTTCCTAATTAATCCATTAAGCCACTTAGCAGAAAATCTTCCTAGAATATATACAGAAAAACTATAGACAGAACATATGCAAATAAGCTTTGTTGACCATGAGATAAGCGGCTGATCCTTTCTATGTGCTTGCTGAACCTGATTGCTAGAATTCTAAAAAAGATAGTCCGCGATCACATTTTCACAGTGCAAAAAGCAAATCTTGTACTTCCTAGATTCCTAGGACTATAACAAGACAATTGTCTAAATTAAATTAGCTTGAGTAATGCGAGTAGTAGACTTATAGAAGGAGCTATAGAAGAATTAAATTTGCTACATACTTTGATTTACTAATGGTTTGATACTTTGATGATCCTGTGAAGATCCATTTTCTAGTCCTTTTCATCTTAACATGAGTCAAAGTTTTCTAAGATACCAACAATCTCATATCTTGTGACTGCATTTGTGTGATAATCTAAACCCAAGGTGCCAGCCAATTAATACAGCTATGTCCATGAAGGATGGCAGCGCGCCTGTTTCAGTTTTTAATATGCTATTATTCTTTTACAGGGTCCGTAATAGGCGCTACCCACGAGGCCACGAGTGGCAATGATAAGAAGTAAAAACTTGCTGACTGTAAGATTTTCTTGAGCGAAGTTAGAATTTTTGATGAAATCGTTAAAATAAACATGTGTAATACACGGCGTGTATGCTTGGATAGTAATAATGAAATATATACTGTATTAAATCGGGGAGTCGTATGCATGTTCTAAACTAAGAGCGGTTGTAGCGTAGGCAGCTACGTTACATCGCTGTAGGAGATCAATATCGACTTTCTAGGCTCTTAATTTTTTCAGAGTTCCATGAAAAATTATTGACAGGCTAATATTGTAACATCTGTTATGCTCAATTCCGAAATCAGATGTCAACACATTGACTTATCTTGGGTAATAAAAAAAGAAAGAACAATAATTGTTAAGAAATTTATACTTTTTATATAATTAGAGCCAAATAATATTCTCTTAATTTTTTTTTTTTTTTTTTTCACAATGAGTTGAGAAAATGCTGCAAAAGCCATAGTTGAATAAAAGATAGATTCTCAAATATATGATCTCAAATAAGCATATTTAGTTAACACAAATATACAAGGAAAGAAAAAAATTATTCCTTTGTATATTGTGTCTAAGAACTACTTCCATTTACAAATTGACAAAATGTACAATATTGTCTGTTCTAGCTAATTAATTACTGAGAATGTTAAGAAGAGATGATCTGGTCTTAACAAGATCTCTAAACAAAATGTCTAGTGCTTCAATAAGATCTTCAATTTCGGCTTCCAATTTCACCATTTGGTTCATCACTTTCTCGATTTGTAGCACATTAATGCCACTTTTGTTCTTGTGTAGAATAATAGACTCAAAAGTAGCATCAACAAAATCAAATTCACAGTTTGTTGACATTGCTTCTGTGTCATGGTGAACTAACTTGCTTATTAGAGACCATTTGCTTTTCTGGGATTCAAACTTTGCACCACCAATGTAGGACAACACGGACTTTAGGATATCTTGTGTTACCCCTTCTACATCTTTCAACATGCTTTTGACAACATTTTCCTCTTTAGTTTGCTCGGTAACCTTGATATTTTTCAAGGCCTTTTTGATCGATTTCTTGGCACTCTTTCGGGTGATTAAGTATTGAACAACTTCACTTGTAATGTTAAGCTCACCGCTACATCTTCTTCTTAGTGCTGATTGTATGCCTTGTAGACATTCCTTAGATTGTACCAAGAGATCTCTTGATGTTCCAGAGATGTCGAGTAGTCTTAGAGATCCATCCAAGACCTCCTCGATACTGTTGGACCGTACATTTTGAGACATGGCCTTTTGGTTAAGTGGGAGTTGAAGCAACTGATCAACACTGGAATACAAATCATTAAGGTCTGTAAGTGTTTGTGTTAGAGACGATGAGGTCGTAGAGGCCGATTGAGAAGACTTCAACCTGCATAGTTGTTCATCGAATTGTTTAACAATGGGGTGTGGTTTCGAAGGAAAACTCAAAGAACGAATATAATAAGAAGCCATAGTATTATTGTTTAATTTGTAAGTTGAAGTTTGAGGCAGAGAATAAAACTGATGTATAAGATGGAAGTATTGTTTTGGTGTTATGCTAATTTCATTCTTACTTCTCTCTGTATATATACTATGGCAAAAATAGACAGCAAGAATCTCACAATTAACTGCGAAACAGCGCCATTCTGTTTTATAATCGGCCTATGTTTCTTACTGTCTGTTCCAATCTAATTTGACAACTAACAGTTACTGTAAACTCACCTATATATCTGATTTTTTCACATCACATGCTTCACTTCTGGTACACATTATATTCATATTATGTGATATTCAATACATCAATGTCATATGCTGCACCCTACACTCCCCTCACGATTTTAAGTAGCCGTGTGCTATACAGTATATACATCGGTACAAGAATGAAAAAAGTGGAAATGTCGACACCCCACTGATATACCTACAGGCTAACCGATCAATTAATGGTTTACGCAATACAATAGAACTTTATAAGAATGATTGAAATTTGGACAGAAAGTAAAACTTACTGGCTTATAACGCAGCAACGTAACACTTGTTTAGTTTTATAACCTTTCTTGTTTACATTATTTCATTCATATTTTCTCTTCTGAAGCTCGACAAAACACCTTCTCATCCTGCCAAAATTGTAGTATTGTATATAACAGTTCATTATTGAGAGACTTTATTGAAAATAATGGACAGACATACATAGTCATATAACATAATTGATTAGAAATAATACAGCTGCCTTTGTTTTATATACAAGTGTAGATAAACTTGTATATGGCTAAAAGTTAGATAGATGTATTTAATGCCTCATTCTTCTGTATGAACTTCCTGAATATCTTACTAGGATTTACATGAGTAATCTTTCAAATCTATATATATTCCTTTTGGAATTTAGTTAAGCTAATCGATCTGTTAATACTTGATTTGTAAAAAATTAATGACTTTGAACTTTGGTTATTATTGATGATGAACTAATAATTAAAAAAGACAAGTTGCTTGCATGATCCATGAAGTTAGCTAGGCAAGCGCCGCGCAGGAGGTCATATTATTATCCTTTTCAATGAAAATACTGATTAGCTAACACCTCCATGTTAAACAACCAAATCAAAGCATAATATCCTCACACAGGCTTAATTATCCAGGGTCAATTTTCAACTAAACAGGCCTTTTGATGGAGAAAGATCCCATTTCGGAAAAATCACCCTGGTGCATTAGTTTGTTTACTAAGGATCATTTGCTTTTCCTTGATTCCACCTTGGTACCACCGATTTATGTAGGACAGCGTAGTCTTAATGATGTCTAATGTTACAGCTTCCAAATCTTTCAGCATGCTTTCAATGGCATTATCAGTGGTTACTTAGGTCGGTTTCCTTAATGTTTTTCAAAGAATGCTTGATCATCCTCTTGGAACTCTTTTGAGTGTTTAAGTACTGAATAATTTTAGTAGTAATATTAAGTTCTCCGCTACACTTTCTCCTTAGAACAGATTGAATGCCTTGGAGACTTTCTTTTGATTGTACTAAAACATCCTTCGATGTTCTACATACATCGAGAAGCCTTAGAGATCCATCAGAGACTTGCTCGGCCCACTTTGAGTGTATATTTGAATTGGGATACAACTTGCTGATTAAGTTGCAGATGAATCAACTCTTCAACACTCTATACAAATCTACAGGGTTTAGTTTTCAAGTGTTTCCTTTAGTGATGATGATGATGATGTAGATGTAGCTTGAGAAGAACTTAATAATCTAAATAATTGCTCATCGAATTGTTCAACGATTGGGTGAGCTTTTGAAGGGAAACTCAACGAACAAGTGCGGTGAGAAGCCATTTTTTGATCTTTCTTTGTTTATTGAGCAAAAGCAGAGAAATTTTTTGAAGTTTGTTGATGATTCCTCTTTCTTGTTTATCTCTGTATATATATTATGGCCATAAAGACAGAAAGAATCTCATAGTTTAGCTAGAAACAACGCGATTTTATTTCTTTTTATTTGGCTATGTATCATATTGTCTCCTTCTAGCTACCTAACATGCTAACTAGTATAGTAATATGAACTATAAACACTTTTTTTTTGATGGAACTATAAACATACTTAAATATGATTGTAACTGATTTTCTCAGATCATATGCTGCACTTCTACCACACATCCATATCTTCATTTTGTCTGAAATCTTGATTGTCGTATTTTGCACCCTACTTGGACAACATGGTCTTAAGTATCCGTTGTGCACGGGAGGAAATGAAACCATTAATTAGTAAGTGATTAATTAATGGTTTGCATGATAAACATCTGCCTAAACGAAATGAATATGATTTGAAGGTGTTTATTGTTTGTACATTATTAGTCATGTTAGGTTCACACTTCACAGCTGCACCTCCTCAGTACCGATTGTAACTTGTAAGTCATAAAGGCGCTCCTTTCATTGTGCTTAAGACCATCCCTCAGTGTGTTAATAATGCCGAAAAAGCCTTTAAGAACTGTCTAACACAGACAAATGGAAGATACCTTGGTGTCATGGTGTGGCTGCTTTGTTCTATGTCTGTTTATTTATGATAAACAATGAGACAGAAGGACTTTGAGAAACACCTTTTCTGTTTTAGCATCTCATTAGATCTCGGAAAAAGATGAAACCATCTCGATTCTCCTCTCAGCAACAATATCAGGGAGGAGTAAGCTTGAGTCTTTCTAAATATTTTCAAAATACACTTGTAGATTACATTGCAAGAGATTTGAAGCAAATGCTGCTTGTAGAACAGAAGGCATTCTGAACTTGCAACATAAGGTTTATCAACTCAATTTCCCCTAAAGGATCTTATTACCAAATAACTATGCATCTTCTTTTGTCCTTTCTAAAAGGACTAAATTATATGCAAGCATATGCAAAGATCACACATTTAAACTAGCTGATCTCACGCCATCCGTGTGCATCTCTGGCAAATCATTAACCACCCCTTCATTATATGACACGAAAGATTACTCGGCATTTCCACTCGTGTACAACGCATCTTACGGATCTTGATGTAATATAATATGTCACAGTATATGTTAGTTGTATTAATATCATAATCAAATTTGTTAGCTGCTAAGTTTGGTGTTAAAAAAAAATATTTGAGAAATATTTTAATTATGCCAAATTGCCAAATATCATGCATATATAAGCTGATCATATATATATGGATTTATTATTAGTTGGCATGTTGAGTAGGAAGAAGCATAAAATACAGAAAACCACCTTAATAGAAAATTGAAATCATTATTTCATTGAGATTCCCTTTGTCTTCTCTTCTATCAATATGTATAAAAGCAGGGGATGAAGAGCTAATACTCATCAAAAGTTTCAAGCAAAAAACATTATCTCATCTTGAAGTTCATTTTTCGCCTTCAAACAAGCTAAAAATATCCTTAAAATGGCGTCTCACCACACTCGTTCTTTAAGTTTTCCCTCAAAGCCTCACCCAATTGCTGATCAACTAGATGAACATTTGTGCAGATTGAGGTCTTCTCAAGCTGCTTCTATTACATCATTGACCAACAAGCTTACCGGCCTTAATGACTTGTATCAATGTGTCGATGAGTTTCTTCAGCTGCCTCTTAATCAGAATTCTCTGTCAGAGATGTTGGATGGATCTCTAAGGCTACTTGACATTTGTGCTACATCTCGGGATGCCTTGGCACAGTCCAAGGAACGGCTTCAAGACATACAATCAGTGCTCCGAAGGAGGTGTAGTGGTGAACTTAACATGACAAATGAAGCAGTTCAATACCAAAACACCCGAAAAACAATCAAGAAGATCATAAAAAAGAGCTTGAAAGACATCAAGGAAGTCGAAAAAACTAACGAAGCTAATGCCACTGAGAGCTTGCTGAAAGATGTCCAAACAGTAACAGTTGACGGATTTAAGTCATTGTTGTCTTACATTGGTGGTTCACAGAAAAGTAGTTGGTCTTTATCGAAATTAGTCCGACAAAAAGCTGAGAAAGAAACAGCAGCATGCATCAGTGAATTTGATGCTTTTGATTCTACAATCGAGTTGATGATATCTCAGAAAAAGAAAGCAAATGTTGATATGTCACAAGTGATGAAATTGGAATCACAAATTCAAGAAATCGATGAAGTTCTCGAATGCTTGTTCAGGCATCTGATTAAGACCAGAACAATTCTTCTGAATGTCCTTAGTAATTAGCTAGTTTAGTTGAACAAAATACATACTCTTGTACACAATTTTGATCTGTTAATACACATACATATTATACAGTTATGAACTATCTCTATATCTTTGTTCTTTTTAGTAGCTATTTATAGCTAGTTTATAGTTTTGACTTTAGAAATATGACATAAATTTCTCAACACCAAAATAGAAGTAAAGAAAATCCTGAAAACAAAAAGAAAAATTATAACTATGACAGTTTGAAATGCTTCTCCATATTTATTTTCTGTCAAAGGCAGTAAATATTTCGTAATATTGATTCATGTCTAGCAGACCGAAATTATTCTGAGTCTAAGGCTTTGTTGTTGTGAAAATGTATTAGTTTATGTACTTACTTTCAATTAGTATGAAACTTCATAGTTTTATATGAAATATTCTTAAAAAAAATTAATTTAATTATCTCAATAAAACATGTGAAAATTATAGCCTGAAGTTTTTTATATTTTCCACCATGCAGGCAATTACTAAAACTGTACTCTGAAATCTGAATTGAAAACGCGGTTAGCCTGTACAGATTCCATATGTCTATCGAAATTCCGTTAGTTCAAGTACAAAGTACATGCATGCATAATTTTATTGCATAATTTGTCTACAATATTTAAGCACTTAGTCACTTGTTTACACCATTTCAACCGTGTACATGGTTGATTCACAGTTTTATATTCACTAATAATCTTCTAAGATCTTTCTAACACCTACAAGGTACAGGTTCATTGTTGCATAGTATGAAAATTATGTATATACATAATGCAAATCATCAATCGATTTGTTAGAATGCGAAAAATAATAGAGTAATTTTCATTCGTGAGTAGCATGTACACAGGATTATGACGGACATACAGGGCGCAGCATAAGACATCAAATATTTGAGATCTGAGTATATTGTGTAGGAGAATATGATCAAAATTTCTGATATAATTTAGCTGGCATGTTGAGTAGGAATAACTATTGCGAAGCAAATTCCACGCGAATGCTTCATAGAAAAATGATATTATGTACCCTCTCAATAATCATGAGATTCCTTTGTCTTGTATGACTTTCATATATATATATATAGAGGCATAGAAGAAAGAGGAAACTCAACCACAACAAGTCACAAGACTTCTTGCATCCTAAACTCCTCTGTCTTTTACTTCAGCAACCTAAGAAAAACTAAGAAAAAATGAATTCTTACCACACTCGTTCGTTGAGTTTCCCATCAAAAGCTCACCCAATCGTCGAACAATTTGATGAACAATTATCTAGGTTGAGGTCATCTCAAGCTGCCTCTACTTCATCATCAGCATCACTAAACAAAACTCTGTCAGATCTTAAGGATTTGTATTGCAGTGTTGATGAGTTGCTTCAAATGCCACTCAATCAACAAGTCATATCCCAAAATGTACACTCAAAGTGGACCGAGAAAGTCTTGGATGGATCTCTAAGGCTTCTCGATATTTGTAGCACATCGAGGGATGTCTTGGTGCTATCAAAGGAAGGCCTTCAAGATATTCAGTCTGTTCTAAGGAGAAGGTGTAGTGGAGAACTTAACATTACTAATGAAATTGTTCAATTCTTAAACACTCGAAAGAGTTCCAAGAAGGTGATCAAGAAGTCCTTGAAAAACATCAAGGAAACTGAGCAAACTACTACTGACAACGCCATTGAAAGCGTATTGAAAGATGTAGAAGCAATAACCTCTGATGTCTTCAAGTCCATTTTGTCCTACATCGGTGGTACAAAGTTGGAATCCCAGAAAAGTAAATGGTCTCTAGTAAACAAATTAATGCACCAAGGTAGCAACATGGAAGCAAAGGCAACCAACAGCAAATTTGATGCTGTTGAAGCTACTCTTGAGCCAATTATCAAGAACAAACGCGGCATCAATTTGTTACAAGTTGAGAACATGAGGTGTCAAATGCTGAAATTAGAGTCTGAAATCGAATCTCTCGATGAATCATTAGACTTATTGTTTAGGGATCTAGTTAAGACTAGAGCAACTATTCTCAACTTACTTAGCAACTAGAACATAGAAATCAGTTTTGTACATATATAGACACGGTACACTTTGTGAATGAAATTCTTATATACAGATAATATCATACATCTCTTACAACCCTACATTGAGTGTTCATCTCTATTTTATTTTCTGAATAATATACTTTTATTTGACTATGATGTATAACTAGAAGAAATAATTGCTGCTCAATAAATAAGACTTGACTCACTCTAATGTACACGCACACAATTATAAAGTATGAAATCCATATACGAGTATAATATGTCCAACTTCCTGTACTGTACTGTACAGAGGAATATCACTACTATGAAAGACTTACTCACAATTTTCAGAATCATCAAGTGCCCATGCTACAATATAGGATATTTAAAAACATAGAATGATATGGAACAACACATGACACAAGTCATAAGACTAAACACGTATATCAGTATATGATATGATGAATTAATCTGATTCTATTAATTTCTGACGTAAATTGGTTTGTCGTCTCATAACAAGTCTCATTGTTCTTTTGACAGTTATATGTTGCAGGATGATGTACATGCAGGAGGCCCGATTCTCAGACTTATACATCGTAACTAGGAAGCAATTTGAGAATGCAAAACATATAGGCACGATTAAAATGATTGTTATACCTTGCCCTAACATACATTATTGCTTCTCCTAGTTTTCTATTTATTGTGCAAGAGATTTTAATTTGACAGTTCCTTACTGTATATATATAGCAGTAAAAGCAAGAAGCATGCAGGCAGCCAGGGAATAACACAGTTCTGCTTCCGAATCCTATCAGATTTGAGCCTAATTATCTAGTATTTTGTTTGAAAAAATCAAGAGATCTACAGCGAGTTTGCACATAAAAACACTCAGATTAATTTGGGATCCAGCCATAGTACTGCTAGGATTAATGTTCATATCCTTAAACATTTTGTTCAAGTGCTTTTAACTCTTTTAATAAAGACATAGGTAGACCATGCAAACTGATTCCACCTTCTGCAGAAAAGCTTTTGCTGTTCTCCACATTTCGAAGAGCTGTAGGATTTCATACCCCCTGTAAACTAACAGTCACCAGAGCTGGGAACTCTCCACCCCCACCTATCCTACCAGTATTTTCACCACTTTTATACACCTTAGCATCACCGTGTTTCTCCACATTCTGAATGGCCTGAGGGATTTTGTACCCCTCATTAAAGGTCTTATAAACTGCCACCAGAGCCAGGAACTCCCACGCCCCTCCCTCAGCCCGGCCTCTAGCACTCAGTATGTTCGCCACTTTCATATACCTTAATATTACCATCACACAGAGCCTGAAATCTAATAGTGACAGAAAAACCACACAGTAGTCTTCATCAGTTTTTAAATCACAAATTTTCTCCTAATTCAAAAATTATCGCCTATGTTATTTTTAGACCCTAGGATATCCATGATGATGCTAACACCTTTTCAATTTTGGCCCTACATTTTATCCTAGCTCCTACTTTCCACTTTTGAAATCTCACCAAAAACTTCTCTTAATGCACTTGTAATCATCAAATATCACCTTTTTAGCACAATAGAGAGTGCTTAGATATCCGAACTTTCCCCTAATAAAGCCAGTAAATCAGTAATGCTAACTGCTAAGAACCCTCAGAATTCTTGCTATTTCATTCCACTACAAAGATAGTGGATTCATGATTATTTTCTGTTCTAGATGTATAAAGAAGCAGCATCCGCGCCCCTAAGCATTGAAATGCATGATAGATTTAACATCCTTTTATAATTGAAACTAACATCATTTGCAAAACACAAATGAAAAGAGTTAGTCTTTATCTCATTACAGCACATCCAGGAATGAATCGAAATCGTTGAACAGATATGAATTCAGTCTATGTACATGCTTGATATATTACTCCATGCTAAGAACTATGACCAAATAATAAGGGATTTAAGGTTCCATAAAAAATTAATGAGAACCTAAGAGCCTTAATCAAGTCATTATCCAACTTTTGAAGTTATCAGGAACCACTAAACCACTCAGCATCTCTTCATCAATGAGACCATATTCAATAATATAAAATTAGTGAGGGATAATATATATAATCATCTCTTCCTACATATTTAACTTGTGAACACGCTTACTGGTTGATTATTGAGTATTTCAGATTATTCATATCCTGTTATCTGTATGGCTAACATGACCCTATACAATCGCTATACACGAGTGGAAACGATGGCATTAATCAATAATTAATAGTTTAACCAACAAATCAATAAATAATTAAACAAATTGGATGAAAATATGCAATACAAAATGTGTGCATGCATGAATGTAAGTAATTGCCTAATTGTAGGAGACCATAATATCATGCATTAATGCAAGAACTTACTATATAAGATTTCATTGGAAGTATTTCAGACAAATAGTATCTTTACAGCTATAAACTCCAGAAGATAATCCAATGATATTCTCAATTATCTTCACATGGAATCATCCTGGTTGTTGCCTTTCATTCAACCATACTCTTTCTTCTTTTCCAATATAATTTATGATTCTCTTATTATTGAAAAATGATTTTGAATCATAAAATACTATTGTTTATTAAAATTATGCATCTTAGGAAAATTTATTTTTCCTGTTATACAGTGATTTAACAAAAGAAAGAAGAAATCTGCTTTGATATGTTGAAATGTATTTGCTGCCTTTAGAAACCACTGATAAATACTTCAATATATGAATCATTTGCTGCATTTTTTCGGCTATTGAAAAACTTCAAGAACATTCACATGTATAAAATTGCAAAAAAATAAAGAATTGAACAAACTCAGAGAAATTTTGTATAATGGAGTATCAGTATATTCATTTGTATCTATCTATCTATCATTCACAGGACAAAATTTTGTACATATGTACGAACTATATCGAACTTTGTTGTTCTAGTTACTAAGATTGTTGAGAAGAGTTACTCTGGTCTTAACCAGATGCCTATATAAGCATTCAACAACTTCATCAATTTGCTGAACTTCAGACTCTAATTGGACTATTTGTGACATATCAACATTTGATTTCTTCTTCTGGCAGATTGACTCTATTGTTGCATCTACAGCTTCAAATTTGCTGATAGATGCTGATGTTTGCTTCTCGGCCTTTTGGCCAACTAATTTGGAGAATGACCAGCTACTTTTTTGTGATCCGCTAATGTATGTCAACAATGACTTGAATATATCAGCAGTGATTGCTTGCACATCCTTTAGCATGCTGTCGATGACAATGGACTCGTTAGTCTTCTCGACTTCTTTGATGTCTTTCAAGGACTTTTTTATTGTCTTCTTGGCTGATTTACGGGATTGTAGGTACTCAGCAAATTCATTAGACCTTCTACGAAGAACTGATTGGATATCTTGGATTTGTTTCTTGGACTGTACCAAAGCATCCTGAGATGTAGAGCAAATATCAAGAAGCCTTAGAGATCCATCAATGACTTCCTCAACCGAAACAATCTTTTGATTTTGTGGAAGTTGAAGAAACTCATCAACGCTCTTGTATAAATCTTTAAGATCATTAAGCTTGGTTGTGATTGATGAGGTAGAAGCAGCTTGAGAAGATCTCAATCTGCATAGTTGTTCACTCAACTGATCAACAACGGGGTGAGATTTAGCGGGGAAACTGAATGACCGAGTGTGGTAAGATGCCATTTTAATTTTATTTTTGAAGTTTTAGAGATTGTTAGAAGGCAGAGAACTTTTATGTACAAGTTATGATTTGATGATTTCTACTCTTCCGCTTCGACTCTATATATATCAAACTAAGAGAAGACAAAAGGAATCAAAATTAAATGAGACGTCACATGATTTTGTATTTTATAATAAGGTCTTTCTTGGCTTTGTCCCTCATTGTCTCTTATAACAAAACTTGACAGCTACATAATCAGTCCATAATCATATTATATACCAGACAGTTTTCTGCTATACCTATACGTATATATAATAACGAATACGCCAATTATAGTAACTCCTTCTCTGAGTATATGGTCTGTGTTACTAACACTCATACAGCTAATATGTTTTCTTATTCAAATGAATGGATGTGATAAACTTAGTCTTGAATAGTTGAATACTCATACAGAATTCTGCTACAAATTTTTGCACTACGATCCAAAATATATGCTGTATGCTGAGTGGCGCGGCAATACTTATCTCTGGTATTAATGCAGTATGCAGTTTGTAGTTTGCAGATTGCTGAATGATCTTCAGTTTACCTGTACCATGGTCTTGAATTTGTATCAGTCCAATTAATATTTTGCATGAGTGAATTTGAAATTTTGATCATTATATATTTAGTTCAGACAAGTTAACGACATGATCCGATTGTGAAGTATTGGACAGCTTTCATTCAGAGGTTCGGTAAGAAAATAGACTCATTCTAATCAAATTTCACTCAAAAAGAACTTTAATTGAATTCATGTTGAAATTACACATATTACTATTAACTGTAAAATAGTCATTTCTTCTTGTGAAAAAAGTGCAGTAAGTTCTTCCAGCATACAGATCACCCTGATTATTACCTGATATATATATAACTAACATGAAATGGAGATAAATTTCCAGAAAGAAACTATATTTCATTGTTAAGGCATTATTTTTTTTTATCCAAGTAACTTTGACTTGTGAGTTTCAAGTTTCAATTGTTGAGATTTTTACATAGCTCAAATAAATATAGATAAGAACATTAAAAATGTATAGTAAAAATACTGTATGTTCTCATTTGAATGAATGATGTATGTATGTATCATTTACAGATCGTAGTTTTGTACAAAATTGACTACATATTTCTAATTACTAAGAATGTTGAGGAGAGTCGTTCTAGTTTTAACTAGATGCCTAAACAAAGAGTCTAATTCTTCATCGACAGATTGAATTTCAGACTCCAGTTTTGTCATCTGGTTCCTCAAGAGCTCATCGCCATTATTGTTCTTTTGACGGATAACTGACCCTAGTGTAGCATCAACAGCGTTAAAGTCATTCTTTGCTGTAGTAGCTTCTTTGTTAATACCCTGGTGCATTAACTTGCTGACCAAGGACCATTTGCTTTTCTGTGATTCTAACTTTGAACCTTCAATGTATGATAGCACGGACTTAAGGATATCAAGTGTTACTGTGTTCACATCTTTGAACATGCTCTCAATGGCATTGTCTTTGTTAGTTTGCTCTGTTTCCTTAATGTTTTTCAAGGACTTTTTGATCAACTTCTTGGCACTCTTTCGGGTGTTCAAGTATTGGACAGCTTCATTGGTAATGTTATGTTCACCGCTACACCTTCTCCTTAGCACTGATTGTATATCTTGGAGGCTTTCTTTAGATTGTTCCAAGACATCCTTTGATGTCCCGCAAATGTCTAGAAGCCTTAGAGACCCATCCAAAACCTCCTCAACCCATTGTTCGGAGTGAGTTTGTGATACAGTTTTCTGATTTTGAGGCAGTTGAAGAAACTCTTCCACACATTTGTATAAATCTTTAAGTTCAGAAAGTTTGTTAGATAATGATGAAGTGGAAGCAGCTTGAGATGATCTCAATCTGCATAGTTGTTCACTCAACTGATCCGCAACTGGGTGAGATTTTGATGGGAAACTGAAGGAACGAATGTGGTAAGATGCCATTTTTTGAGGTTTAGGAAGTTTGTTCTAAGGTAAAGAGCTTGAAGATACAAGTTTCGTTTGATGGCTTCTACTCATCCTTCTAAATATATATCAAACCACTTTAAAACAGAAGGAATATTGAATTAAATGAAAGGAAACATGATTTCATTTTTTATATTAGGGTCTTCCTCTGGTTTGTACCTCACTGGAGGATGCCGTACCTATCCGTGGAAAAAAGCATATGAAGTGTTTCAGAATATGAGGTACAAAATGAGCATTTCTGCACGGAGCCACGGAACATGTACGATGGTTTGCCATTCATGGTGTTGGGTGTACTGTGGAATCAATGCAGCAGTATATAATACCAGAGATTAAGTACTCGTCATTGCCACTCGTTTATAGCGCACCTTTAGGATCATGATGCACATTATTGTAGCAGAATGCAGTAGGAGAACTAAAAAAGATTAATTTTACCTTGCCCACATGATCTAAATTAGAATGACAGGTTACAGGAAGCACATTAACTATATAGGTGTGCTAATCACTAGACAAACTTCAAAATTTGAAATGGAGTTACTATAATTTAAGCCTACATCATGTTCTGTTGTATTGGAACAGCAAATACTTCCCCTCTCTTCGCCTTATTTCATATATAATATGATTCAATAATCTGTTCAACCATTGATTATTAGGCTGGCAAGCAGAGTTTGAGGAGACAATGAGGGACAAAGCCAAGAAAGACCTTATTATAAAATACAAAATCATGTGACGTCTCATTTAATTTTGATTCCTTTTGTCTTCTCTTAGTTTGATATATATAGAGTCGAAGCGGAAGAGTAGAAATCATCAAATCATAACTTGTACATAAAAGTTCTCTGCCTTCTAACAATCTCTAAAACTTCAAAAATAAAATTAAAATGGCATCTTACCACACTCGGTCATTCAGTTTCCCCGCTAAATCTCACCCCGTTGTTGATCAGTTGAGTGAACAACTATGCAGATTGAGATCTTCTCAAGCTGCTTCTACCTCATCAATCACAACCAAGCTTAATGATCTTAAAGATTTATACAAGAGCGTTGATGAGTTTCTTCAACTTCCACAAAATCAAAAGATTGTTTCGGTTGAGGAAGTCATTGATGGATCTCTAAGGCTTCTTGATATTTGCTCTACATCTCAGGATGCTTTGGTACAGTCCAAGAAACAAATCCAAGATATCCAATCAGTTCTTCGTAGAAGGTCTAATGAATTTGCTGAGTACCTACAATCCCGTAAATCAGCC
The DNA here is from genome assembly GCA_016808085.1 of Suaeda aralocaspica. Lineage (NCBI taxonomy): Eukaryota > Viridiplantae > Streptophyta > Magnoliopsida > Caryophyllales > Amaranthaceae > Suaeda > Suaeda aralocaspica. The sequence continues at coordinate 1,864,353 of PYUH01000204.1, forward strand.
AAGAAGACAATAAAAAAGTCCTTGAAAGACATCAAAGAAGTCGAGAAGACTAACGAGTCCATTGTCATCGACAGCATGCTAAAAGATGTGCAAGCAATCACTGCTGATATATTCAAGTCATTGTTGACATACATTAGCGGATCACAAAAAAGTAGCTGGTCATTCTCCAAATTAGTTGGCCAAAAGGCCGAGAAGCAAACATCAGCATCTATCAGCAAATTTGAAGCTGTAGATGCAACAATAGAGTCAATCTGCCAGAAGAAGAAATCAAATGTTGATATGTCACAAATAGTCCAATTAGAGTCTGAAGTTCAGCAAATTGATGAAGTTGTTGAATGCTTATATAGGCATCTGGTTAAGACCAGAGTAACTCTTCTCAACAATCTTAGTAACTAGAACAACAAAGTTCGATATAGTTCGTACATATGTACAAAATTTTGTCCTGTGAATGATAGATAGATAGATACAAATGAATATACTGATACTCCATTATACACAATTTCTCTGAGTTTGTTCAATTACTCCCCCTCCCTTCTCCTTATTCCATACATAATAAAATTATATATTCTGATTAAGCAATGATTATTAGGCTAGCAAGCTTAGTTTGAGGAGACAATGAGTAACAAAGCCAAAGAAGACCTATTATAATATTCGAAATCATGCTATCTCTAGTTTAATTTTGGTTCCTCTTGTCTTCTCCTAGTTTGATATATATAGGCCAGAAGAGGAAGAGTGAAGTCATCAAATCATAGCTTGTACATAAAAGTTCTTTGCCTTCTAACAATTCTACAATTTAAGATTGAAACAAAATGGCATCTTACCACACTCGGTCATTCAGTTTCCCCGCTATACTCACCCCCGTTGTTGATCAACTGAGTGAACAACTATGCAGATTGAATCTTCTCAAGCTGGAACTACTTCATCAATCACAACAAGCTTAATGACCTTAAAATCTAACAAGTGCGTTGATGAGTTTTCTTCAACTCACCACAAAATCAAAAGATTGTTTCTTTGATGAGGTCATTGATGGATCTCTAAGGCTTCTTGACTATTTGCTCTACATCTCAGGATGCTTTGGTACAGTCCAGAAACAGTCCAAGATATCCAATCAGTTCTCCGTAGAAGATCTAACAGTGAGCTCAACATGTCAATGAATTTGCTAGTACCTACAATCCCGTAATCAGCAAGAAGACAATCAAAAAGTCCTTGAAAGACATAAAGAAGTTGAAAGACTAACGAGTCCAATGTGATCGAAAGCATGCTAAAGGATTTCAAGCAATCACTGCTGATATATTCAAATCATTGTTGACATACATTAGCGGTCACAAAAAAGTAGCTGGTCATTCTCCAATTAGTTGGCCACAAGGCCAAGAAGCAAACATCAGCATCTATCAGCAAATTTGAAGCTGTAGATGCAACAATAGTCAATCTGCCAGAAGAAGAAATCAAATGTTGATATGTCACAAATGGTCCAATTAGAGTCTGAAGTTCAGCAAATTGATGAAGTTGTTGAATGCTTATATAGGCATCTGTTAAGACCAGAGTAACTCTTCTCAACAATCTTAGTAACTAAAACAAAAAAGTTCGATAGTTCGTACATATGTACAAAATTTTGTCCTGTAAATGATGATAGATCAAATGAATATACTGATACTCCATTATACACAATTTCTCTGAGTTTGTTCAATTTTTACTTTTTTGCAATTTTATGCATGTGAATGTTCTTGAAGTTATTCAAGATCCGAAAAGGGCAGCAACATAAGAAATTTCATATATTAAAGTATTATCTGTAAAGGCAACAAATACATTTCAGCTTATCAAAGCAGAAATCTTCATTCTGATGCTAAAATACTGTATTTCCCTTAAGAGATTATTACTATTATTATTAATATTTAATAATGAACAATGAAATAATATACACATAATTTTTCAATAATAAAGTGATATATTATATTGCAAAAAATAATGAATATGTTGAATGAAAGGTAAATCAGAATGCTTCATGTGAAGTTATTTAAGATTTGCATATTATTACTTGAGTAGATAGCTGTAAGATAAAATGCCATTTGTCTGAAAGACTTTCAATAAAACTTATTATATGAACTGAATGAATGATAATATTCATGGTCTCCTACAATCAGGCACTCACTCCATTCATGCATCTTGAACAATAGTTTTTTTGCCTATCTTTATCCAAATGTTTAAATATAATGCAAATTGCTTATCAATTTGTTTGCTTGATTAATCTATTGATAAGTATTGCTTAACATCATCGTTTCCACTCGTGTGTAGCGTTTGTGCAGGATCATGATAGCCGTACAGAAAACAGCATATAACATTATTGAGTACGTGTTTACATTAGTGACGATAATCTGATATAAACCAGAGCATTTACACTACAGTAATACGCGTTGGTAAGTTATATATGTATGAAGAGACTAAATTTCTATTATACGTTGCTCATAACATCTTCAATGGGTTTCATTGAAGCGACCAAGCTCACATGGTTTACTACATCCTGATTGTAAGCTTAAACTTTGCATTGTCAAAGACTTGCATTAGTGCTACCAAGTTTTCATAAATGAAGCCTGTGAATTTTCGCTGCTATCTGGTCTTACTTCTAAGCGTTGGAGTATATATACTGAGAGTGCACACTAAGAACAAATCTGTTCCAGGTTTCGATTTAATCCTACACTTGCTACATTAGATTGAGATCAATTCATCTAACCAGTGTTTTGCAGATGATGTGAGTTTGTTAGATAAAGGGATGTTGAATCCACCACTCTCAATGCTCAAAGGACCAAGATTTTCTTCTTCAAAAAATCTGGATGGCAATAATGAAGGCAATCAGTCACTTTTGTAGTGGAAAAAAAAGAAAAAAGAGCAGGAATTCTGAGAATTCATACCGTCACCATTTCTGCCTTTGCTAGGAGAAAGTTTCCGTTCAGTATCTAACAATGTCATTGTACTAGGGTTACATGGGATCACATTGTACAACGAACAAAAGAGTGCAGGTGGTCTAATTTGAGTCTATGACTTTGCAAGGCGAACAATAGAATGGCTGTGAACCACAATGGTGACAATTTTATACTGACCTCATCCGAGATGGGGAAACAATCAAGTCCTTCAGTATGTGAAAACAGAATCCTTTTTCTGGTGAGCCAGAATCAGTTTCTTTAAGGATCATATCAAATCATATATATGTTCTGTGTTCATAAAAGGCTCCCATGATATTCAAGTAGGCAAGGAGCGATATGTGAATCCAAGCTAATAACACTATATTGAGTGCCAGAACAAACTGCAGATAAAATCCTGGCAAAGTTGAGCTGGTTGGGCAAAATCCAAGCTAGACTGTCTTATATGTGCACCTCAGCAAAATTACTTCGAGCCAAAAACAAGGTTAGGCTCATATAAGATAAGATTAGGCTAGACACTGAAGTCTATTACTTCACTGAAACTTCAAACCTGTTCCTTTTTTTTTTTTTTTTTTTTTTTTTTTTTTTTTTTTTTGCATTTGAATGTTCTTGAAGCTTTTCAATATCCGAAAAGGGCAGGAAAGTAAGAAATTTCATACATTAAAGCATTAATATGTAGTTTCTAAAGGCAGCAAATACATTTCAGCTTATCAGAGCAGACTTCATCATTCTGATGCTAAAATTACTGTAATTTTCCTAAAGATTATTATTATTAATTAATTAATAGTGAAATGCTATAATAGACATAATTCACAAGAAAAAAAAAATTAATGATAAGAGTATGATATATTATGTTGAAAAAAAATAATGAAAATAGTTGAATGCAAAGCAGTAGTCAGAATACTTCCATGTGAAAACAATTAAGATTTGCATTATTACTTGGGTAGATAACTGCAAAGATGCCATTTGTCTGAAAGACTTTGAATAAAAACTTATTCTATGAGCTTGAATAAATGCATGATATCCATGGTCTCCTACAATCAGGCACTCACTTACAATTCATGCACCTTGAACAATAATTTTATTGCCAATATGTTTAAATATAATGCAAATTGTTAATCAATTTGTTGTTTGATTAATCTATTGATAAGTATTGCTTAACATCATCGTTTCCACTCGTGTGTAGCGGTTGTGCAGGATCATGATAGGCGTACAAGAAACAGAATATAACATTATTCAGTACGTGTTACATTAGTGACAGATAATCTGATATAACTAGCGCATATTACATTACAGTAATAGCGCGTTGGTAAATTATATATGTATATAGAGAATAACAATTTGATTATCCATTGCTCATTATATCCTTCAATGGTTTTCATGGAAGCAACTCGATGGTTTACTACATCCTGATTGTAAGCTTAAATTTTTCCATGTCAAAGACTTGCATCAGTGCTACCAAGTTCTCATTACTGAAGTCTGTTTTCCACTGCTATCTGGTCTTACTTCTAAGGTTGAAGTATATATGAGATTCCAGGGTTTCGATTTAATCTTTGATGTGCTGCTATGAGATTGAGGTCAATTCATCTTACCTGTGTTTTGCAGATGATGTCAGTTTGTTTGATAAAAGGGATGTTAGATTCATCATTCCAATGCTGAAGGGGCTAAGTTTTTCTTCTTCGAAAAATCTGGATGGCAAGGTAATGAGAGAAAATCAGGTACTTTTGTAGTGGAAGAAAAATAAAAGAGCAGGAAATTATGAGAATTTATAGTTTCATACCATTAACATTGCTGACTTTGCTAAGAGAAAGTTTCCGTTCAGATTTCTAAGCATTCCCATTTCTGCTAAAACGCGACTCTTGGTGACTGTAAGGGCATAATGGACAAGATGTTGAAAAGAATCCAAAACCAGATAAACGGGAACTTATCTTTAGCAGCTAAGTTTCAGTTTTGTTGAGGGTTCACACTTTTTTTGGCTAATAATGTTGCAGTGCTGATTGAGGGCATATTGGATAGAATCTATGTCAGCATATGTAAGAAATGTTTATGGCATGAGAAAGAGGAGTATTCTGTCCGTTGAGCAGTTGCATGAGATCACATTTTCAGACGAACCATAGAGTGGAGGAGGCCGACTCTGAGTCTATTGACTTTGCAACACGATAACAATAGAATGGCAGCAAATCACAATGGTGACAGTTTATACAGTATTTATAGGAGGTAAGGAAACCTTTAGGCCTTTCTGTATGTTTGGAACAGCACCAGCTTTTCTAGTGAAGGTGGAATCAATTTGAAAGGATGACATAAAATCCTATGTTCCGTATTACAAAGAAGTTAAAGTACTCAAAGAGTTGAACTTAAAAGGCTTCCATGATATTCAAGTAGCTGCTATCCAAGCTAATAACTCTATGATAGACTGCCAGAACAAATTGCAGTAAAATCCTGGAATTGTTGACATGGTTAAGGTTGGATTCCAAAGTAGATGTCTTATATGTGCAGACTCGCCAAAATTACTTGGAGCGAAAAACTAGATTAGGCACATATCAGACAGGATTGGGCAATTAGGCCGGAAACTGAATTGCTGTCTGCATGCTGAAATAATTTTACTGCTGAATCCATGGGTTTGTACCTCACTGGAGAATGCCAAACCTGTCCATGAAAAAAAGCATATGAAGTGTTTCAGAATATGAGGTACAAAAAAAAATTACAGCACGGAACATGTACTATGGTTTGCCATTCATGGTGTTGGATGACATGTAAAAGCAATGCAATAGTACATATAAAATATCAGAGATGATCAGATGAGTACTTTCCCACTCGTGTATAGGTGTACAGCGCAATTTTTGGATCATGATGCACATTATTGTAACAGAATACAGTAGTAGAACTAAAAAATATATTAGTTTTACGAAATGATCTTAATTTGAATGAGATGATACAGGAAGCTCATTAACTTTATAGGAGGGCTAATTACAGGACGTAATTCAAATTTTTTAAAAGAGTTGCTATAATGTAAGCCAACATCATGTTACTATTGCATTGGTTGTTGTGGAACAGCAAATACTCCCCCTCCCTTCTCCTTATTCCATACATAATATAATTATATATTCTGATTAAGCAATGATTATTAGGCTAGCAAGCTTAGTTTGAGGAGACAATGAGTAACAAAGCCAAAGAAGACCTTATTATAATATTCGAAATCATGCTATCTCTAGTTTAATTTTGGTTCCTCTTGTCTTCTCCTAGTTTGATATATATAGGCCAGGAAGAGGAAGAGTAGAAGTCATCAAATCATAGCTTGTACATAAAAGTTCTTTGCCTTCTAACAATTTCTACAAGTTAAAGATTGAAACAAAATGGCATCTTACCACACTCGGTCATTCAGTTTCCCCGCTATATCTCACCCCGTTGTTGATCAACTGAGTGAACAACTATGCAGATTGAGATCTTCTCAAGCTGGAACTACTTCATCAATCACAAGCAAGCTTAATGACCTTAAAAATCTATACAAGTGCGTTGATGAGTTTCTTCAACTACCACAAAATCAAAAGATTGTTTCAGTTGATGAGGTCATTGATGGATCTCTAAGGCTTCTTGACATTTGCTCTACATCTCAGGATGCTTTGGTACAGTCCAAGAAACAGGTCCAAGATATCCAATCAGTTCTCCGTAGAAGATCTAACAGTGAGCTCAACATGTCTAATGAATTTGCTGAGTACCTACAATCCCGTAAATCAGCCAAGAAGACAATCAAAAAGTCCTTGAAAGACATAAAAGAAGTTGAGAAGACTAACGAGTCCAATGTGATCGAAAGCATGCTAAAGGATGTGCAAGCAATCACTGCTGATATATTCAAATCATTGTTGACATACATTAGCGGATCACAAAAAAGTAGCTGGTCATTCTCCAAATTAGTTGGCCACAAGGCCAAGAAGCAAACATCAGCATCTATCAGCAAATTTGAAGCTGTAGATGCAACAATAGAGTCAATCTGCCAGAAGAAGAAATCAAATGTTGATATGTCACAAATAGTCCAATTAGAGTCTGAAGTTCAGCAAATTGATGAAGTTGTTGAATGCTTATATAGGCATCTGGTTAAGACCAGAGTAACTCTTCTCAACAATCTTAGTAACTAAAACAAAAAAGTTCGATAGTTCGTACATATGTACAAAATTTTGTCCTGTAAATGATAGATAGATACAAATGAATATACTGATACTCCATTATACACAATTTCTCTGAGTTTGTTCAATTTTTACTTTTTTGCAATTTTATGCATGTGAATGTTCTTGAAGTTATTCAAGATCCGAAAAGGGCAGCAACATAAGGAAATTTCATATATTAAAGTATTAATCTGTAAAGGCAACAAATACATTTCAGCTTATCAAAGCAGAAATCTTCATTCTGATGCTAAAATTACTGTAATTTCCCTTAAGAGATTATTACTATTATTATTAATTTAATAATGAACAATGAAATAATATACACAATAATTTTTCAATAATAAAGTGATATATTATATTGCAAAAAATAATGAATATTGTTGAATGAAAGGTAATAATCAGAATGCTTCCATGTGAAGTTATTTAAGATTTGCATTATTATTACTTGAGTAGATAGCTGTAAGATAAATGCCATTTGTCTGAAAGACTTTCAATAAAAACTTATTATATGAACTTGAATGAATGCATAATATTCATGGTCTCCTACAATCAGGCACTCACCTACATTCATGCATCTTGAACAATAGTTTTATTGCCTATCTTTATCCAATATGTTTAAATATAATGCAAATTGCTTATCAATTTGTTGCTTGATTAATCTATTGATAAGTATTGCTTAACATCATCGTTTCCACTCGTGTGTAGCGGTTGTGCAGGATCATGATAGCCGTACAAGAAACAGCATATAACATTATTGAGTACGTGTTACATTAGTGACAGATAATCTGATATAAACCAGAGCATATTACACTACAGTAATAGCGCGTTGGTAAGTTATATATGTATGAAGAGACTAATAATTCTATTATACGTTGCTCATAACATTCTTCAATGGGTTTCATTGAAGCGAAGCAAAGCTCATCAATGGTTTACTACATCCTGATTGTAAGCTTAAAACTTTGCATTGTCAAAGACTTGCATTAGTGCTACCAAGTTTTCATAAATGAAGCCTGTGTAATTTTCGCTGCTATCTGGTCTTACTTCTAAGCTTGGAGTATATATACTGAGAGTGCACACTAAGAACAAATCTGTTCCAGGGTTTCGATTTAATCCTACACTTGCTACGATTAGATTGAGATCAATTCATCTTACCAGTGTTTTGCAGATGATGTGAGTTTGTTAGATAAAGGGATGTTGAATCCACCACTCCAATGCTCAAAGGACCAAGATTTTCTTCTTCAAAAAATCTGGATGGCAAGTTAATGAAGGCAAATCAGTCACTTTTGTAGTGGAAAAAAAAGAAAAAAGAGCAGGAATTCTGAGAATTCATACCGTCAACATTTCTGACTTTGCTAGGAGAAAGTTTCCGTTCAGATATCTAAGCAATGTCATTTGTACTAGTGTTACATGGGATCACATTGTACAACGAACAAAAGAGTGCAGGTGGTCTAATTTGAGTCTATGACTTTGCAAGGCGATAACAATAGAATGGCTGTGAACCACAATGGTGACAATTTATACTGACCTCATCCGAGATGGGGAAACAATCAAGTCCTTCAGTATGTGAAAACAGAATCCGTTTTCTGGTGAAGCCAGAATCAGTTTCTTTAAGGATCATATCAAATCATATATATGTTCTGTGTTACATAAAAGGCTCCCATGATATTCAAGTAGGCAAGGAGCTGATATGTGATATCCAAGCTAATAACACTATGATTGAGTGCCAGAACAAACTGCAGATAAAATCCTGGCAAAGTTGAGCTGGTTAGGGCAGAAATCCAAGCTAGACTGTCTTATATGTGCAGACTCAGCAAAATTACTTCGAGCCAAAAAACAAGGTTAGGCTCATATAAGATAAGATTAGGCTAGACACTGAAGTCTATTACTTCACTGAAGAATGTCAAACCTGTCCATGGAAAAAAGTATATGAAGTGTTTCACGATATGAGGTACAAAAAAAAGCATTACTGCACGGAACACGTACGATGGTTTGCCATTCATGGTGTTGGATGAAATGTAAAAGCAATGCAATTGTACATATATAATTCCAGAGATAAGTACTTTGCCACTCGTGTATAGGTGTACCGTGCAATTTTTGGATCATGATGCACATGATTGTAACAGAATACAGTAGTAGAACTAAAAAATATATTAGTTTTACGATATGATCTTACTTAGAATGAGATGATACAGGAAGCTCATTAATTATATAGGAGTGCTAATTACAGAACATACTTCAAATTTTATATAGGAGTTGCTATAAAGTAAGCCAACAACATGTTACTTGCATTGGTTGTTGAAGAACAGCAAATACTCCCCCTCTCTTCTCCTTATTGCATATATAATATGATTTAAAATTCTGATTAAGCATTGATTAATAGGTTGGCAAGCTTAGTTTGAGGAGACAATGAGTAACAAAGCCAAAGAAAACCTTATTATAAAATACAAAATCATGTGACGTCTCATTTAATTTTGATTCCTTTTGTCTTCTCTTAGTTTGATATATATAGAGCCGAAGAGGAAGAGTAGAAGTCATCAAATCATAACTTGTACATAAAAGTTCTTCGCCTTCTAACAATCTCTAGCTAAAACTTCAAAAATAAAATAAAATGGCATCTTACCACACTCGGTCATTCAGTTTCCCAGCTACATCTCACCCCGTAGTCGATCAGTTGAGTGAACAACTATGCAGATTGAGATCTTCTCAAGCTGGAACTACTTCATCAATCACAAGCAAGCTTAATGACCTTAAAAACTTATACAAGAGCGTTGATGAGTTTCTTCAACTACCACAAAATCAAAAGATTGTTTCAGTTGAGGAGGTGATTGATGGATCTCTAAGGCTTCTTGACATTTGCTCTACATCTCAGGATGCTTTAGTACAGTCCAGGAAACAGGTCCAAGATATCCAATCAGTTCTTCGTAGAAGATCTAACAGTGAGCACAACATGTCTAATGACTTTGCTGAGTACCTACAATCCCGTAAATCAGCCAAGAAGACCATCAAAAAGTCCTTGAAAGACATCAAAGAAGTCGAGAAAACTAATGAGTCCAATGTGATCGAGAGCATGCTAAAGGATGTGCAAGCAATCACTGCTGATGTATTCAAGTCATTGTTGACCTACATTGGCGGATCACAAAAAAGTAGCTGGTCATTCTCCAAATTAGTTGGCCAAAAGGCCGAGAAGCAAACATCAGCACCTATCAGCAAATTTGAAGCTGTAGATGCTACAATAGAGTCGATCTGCCAGAAAAAGAAATCAAATGTTGATATCTCAAAAATAGTCCAATTAGAATCAGAAGTTCAGGAAATTGATGAAATAGTTGAATGCATCTTCAGGCATCTAGTTAAGACCAGAGTAACTCTTCTCAACAATCTTAGTAACTAGAACAAAAAAGTTCGATATAGTTCGTACATATGTACAAAATTTTGTCCTGTGAATGATAGATAGATACAAATGAATATACTGATACTCCATTATACAAAATTTCTCTGAGTTTGTTCAAATCTTTATATATTTATTGCAAGCTTAACTTATACATTTGAAGTTTATTCAGCATCCGAAAAATGCAACACAATAAGCAAATTTCATATCTTAAAGTTTTGAATTTTAATTTCAACTTATCAAAGCATACTCCTTTCTTTTATTAAATTACTTTAATTTTCCTTAAAATGCATAACATTTTAATTAACAACTAAATGTTATACTGCACAATTATATTTCAATGATATGAGTATAATTTATAATATAAAAAAATAAAAAAAATAGTTGAAAGAAAGGCAATAACCAGAATGATTCCATGTGATGAAGATATATAAGATTTACAACAATATTGAATTATTTCTTGGGTAGATATAACTGTCAAGATACCATTTGTCTGAAAGACCTTCAATAAAATCTTATTCTACAATCTTGATTTAATGCATAATATTTCATGGTCTCCTATAACCAGGCACTTAACTACTTCCATGCATCTCAAAGACTTGAACAATAGTTTTATTGCCAATTTATATATATATATATATGCAAATTGTTAATTGATTTGTTGCTTGGTTAATCTTTTGACAAGCATTGTTTTACATCATTGATTCCATTCGTGTGTAGCGGTTGTGCAGGATCATGGTAGCCATACATGAAACAGTATATAATTAAACATTAATAAGTATTACTTTAGTGATTGTTAATATGACATTATCATTAATCAACCATTAAAAGCGTGCTAGCAAGTAATATATGTAGGAAGAGACAAACAATTGTATTATCTGTTGCTAATTGTAAGTCCATAAGTTTGTTAAAGACTTGCATTACACTGCTCGACTGAACCCAAGTTCTCATATTTTTTTAATGAAGCCTGATCTCCCCTGCTATCTCGTCTTACTTCTTAGCATGGAGTATTATTTATTAACAGGTACAGACTAGCCATAGACGTGCTGAAATGGGATCAAGATCAAAATACTTTTACCCGTGATTTGCAGATGATGAAGTTAGTTTCTTTGGTGAAGGGATGTTAAATTTATGATTCTAATGCTTAAGAAGCTAAGATGTTAATGAGAGCAAATCAGCTACTTATGTAGTAAGGAAAAAAAAAAAAAAGTTTGCTAGGAGAAAGTTTCCTTTCAGACACCTACACATTCTCATTTGTGCTAAAAAGGTGATCGAGGCTTGATGACTGTAAGGGAATTATGGATAACATGTTGGCAAGAATCCGAAACTAGAAAAGTAGGAATTGAACCTATCTAATCTATTAGCAGCTACGGTTCAGTTTGTATTGGATAAATCAATGTCGCCGGTCCGTTGAGATGTTGCATGGGAGCACATTTACCAATTATCCAAAGAGTGCAGGTGTCTTAAACTGAGTATATTGACTTTGCACAATAATAGCAATTAAATGCCGATGAACCACAATGACGACAGTTTATCCAGGTCTTGTAGGGAGGGTAGGAAAGCCTTCAGTCTTTGGGGAATAACACCAGCTTTTTTGGAGAAGGCGGAATCAGTTCGAAAGGATCACATAAACAGGAATCCCATGTTCTGTATTACTCGAAGAGCAGAACAAAAAAGGCCTCCATGATATTCAAGTAACTGATATACAAGCTTATTAACACTATGATTGTGTGCCAGAGCAAAGTGCAGCGAAATCCTGGCAATGAGCTTGTTAAGGCTGAATCCCAAGCTAGACTGTCTTATATGTGCAGACTCATCAAAATTACCTGCAGCAAAAAACTAGATTAGGCTCATATCTGATAGGATTAAACCGGAAAGTAAACTGTTAAGTAAATTACTGCCTGGAAGCTTAATTAATTAATTTTACTGCTGAATCCTTGGGTGTGTACCTCACTGCAGAATGCTGTACCTTTTCGTCCAAAAAGAAAAGGAAAAATATCATATAAAATATCAGAGATGAGTACTTTGCCACTCATGTATAGGCGTATAGCGTATTTTTTGGATCATAATGCACATTATTGTTGCAGAATAGTAATAAAACTAAACAAATATAAGTTTTACCAAATGATCTTAGTTAGAATAAGAGGATACAGGAAGCACATTAACTATATAGGTGTGCTGATCACAAAACATACTTCGAAATTTTAAAAGGAGTTGCTATAAAGTAAGCCAACATTATGTTACTATTGCATTGGTTGTTGTAGGACAGCAAATACTCCCCCTCTCTTCTCCTTGATGCATATATAATGTGATTTAATATTCTGATTAAGCATTGATTTATAGGCTGGCAAGATTAGTTTGAGGAGACAACGAGTAACAAAGCCACAGAAGTCTTTATTATAATATACGAAATCATGTTATGTCTCATTTAATTTTGATTCCTTTTGTCTCCTCTTAGTTTGATATATATAGAGCCGAAGAGGAAGAGTAGAACTCATCAAATCATAACTTGTGCATAAAAGTTCTTTGCCTTCTAACAATCTCTAAAAACTTCAAAAATAAAATGGCATCTTACCATACTCGATCATTCAGTTTCCCCGCTAAATCTCACCCCATTGTTGATCAGTTGAGTGAACAACTATGCAGATTGAGATCTTCTCAAGCTGCTTTTACCTCATCAATCACAACCAAGCTTAACGACCTTAAAGATTTATACAAGAGCATTGATGAGTTTCTTCAACTGCCACAAAATCAGAAGATTGTTTCAGTTGAGGAGGTCATTGACGGATCTCTAAGACTTCTTGACATTTGCTCTAATTCTCAGGATGCTTTGGTACAATCCAAAAATCAAATCCAAGATATCCAATCAGCTCTTCGTAGAAGGTCTAACAGTGAGCTCAACATGTCTAATGAATTTGCTGAGTACCTACAATCCCGTAAATCAGCCAAGAAGACAATAAAAAAGTCCTTGAAAGACATCAAAGAAGTCGAGAAGACTAACGAGTCCCTTGTCATCGACAGCATGCTAAAAGATGTGCAAGCAATCACTGCTGATATATTAAGTCATTGTTGACATACATTACAGCGGACCACAAAAAAGTAGCTGGTCCTTCTCCAAATTAGTTGGCCAAAAGGCCGAGAAGCAAACATCAGCATCTATCAGCAAATTGAAGCTGTAGATGCAACAATAGAGTTAATCTGCCAGAAGAAGAAATCAAATGTTGAGATGTCACAAATAGTCCAATTAGAGTCTGAAGTTCAGCAAATTGATGAAGTTGTTGAATGCTTATATAGGACATCTGGTTAAGACCAGAGTAACTCTTTCAACAATCTTAGTAACTAGAACAACAAAGTTCGATATAGTTCGTACATATGTACAAAATTTTGTCCTGTGAATGATAGATAGATAGATACAAATGAATATACTGATACTCCATTTACACAATTCTCTGAGTTTGTTCAATTCTTTATTTCTTTTAGCAAGTTTATATATTTTGAGTCCTTGAAGTTTTCAATATCCAAAAAGGTAGCCAAACAAATTCATATATTAAAGTATAAATCCATAGTAGCTTCTAAATGCAGCAATACATTTCAGCTAATCAAGCAGATCTCTTCATTCTTATGCTAATTACTAATTTCCCTTAAGTTTTTTTTTTTTTTAATTAACAATGAAATACTATAATACACAATAATTTTTCAATAACAAGTAGTGTATGATATATTATTTCGAAAAAAAGAATGAATATGTTTGAATGAAAGGTGATGTAGAAAGAGTTCCTGGTAGGGTCTCTTCAACTGAATAAGTGGAGAGGGAAACAGAGGACTACACGTCAGATGGACAGGGTTGGCTTGTTCACTTCCTGATAGCTCGGAACCTCGATTTCTGCAAAACAAGGGAATAAAATCCTCGTAGGATTTTTTCCCCCTCCGATGCTTAAGTAAGTATTTGTATGAGGATTAGGCAAATTAACAATAATAGCAATTTGGTAATCTAGGAGGGAAACTAGTGAGAAATTCTCTTAGTGTGATGAATGAAGATTTGGTTGATGTTTTTATGTTGAATGCCCCAAAATGTGTTTTGAGGGGTATTTAAGCCTTAGGTTTGGAGGCCAACAAATAGGACGATGACATTTGTCATCGTCTAATTGTTGATGCTTGATCAAGCCTCATGGGCTTTTGCATTCAGCCTCAAGGCCCACAATTCCTCCTTTTTCCCTACCTTGAGCCTCGAATAGGATCGCGACACGTGGCAGAGGTTTCTCTTCTTTTAAGTATTTGTTGTGAACACGTGGTCCAATCTTGCAACGACACATGGGTGTGGAGCCCACCTTGGTGGTCCAGTCAGTGCCAAGTGGCAGTGCCACCGATTTAGTGGACACGTGGCCCAGTATATGCTGACACGTTGCATGAGTTGGCGTGCCACATCATTTGCCCCTCAGTTGGGTGTTTGGATCCGTAATCCATGCCCCAACTGACGTCTCTTTCTGTTTCGGAAGTTATTTTGTAACCCTCCTTTAGCATTTATTAAAGCCGAACCACCCCTTTTGATTTTTGGGGGAAATTCAAATTTGAAGGGGGAATTTACTCTTGTGCCCCTTCAAATTTTTTATATATAGGATGATTGAAAATGATTGTTCACATCATTTTCAATCATTTTATTTCACTCTCTCTCTAAAAGTTCCCAAGTTTTCTCTCAAACTCCCAAGAAGCTTCAGAGGCGATTTCCGGCAACCTGTGGTGCGATTTCCGGCGAGCTTTGCGCGGTTTCCGGTGTGAACAGGAGCTTCTAGTTTTCTTTTCTCTTTCAGGTATTTACCTGAATTCTTTTTCTTTCTTGTTTTTCCTTACTTCTTTGTCTTTTTTTTCCAATGGTTCTTCATCATCTTCTTCCCACATAATAATGAGAACTCTATTAAACTATTCCTTCTCCTCGTACTACTTCTTCTGTTGGAACTCAATCTTTGTTGCCTGATCACTTATTGTGGGTCTTTCCTACTTCCTTTCTTCCTGTGCAGGAAGTTGACAATGGCAAGAGTTAAACAAACTGCCTAAAGATACTGCTACTTTAAGAGTTCCAGATCTGAAGTTTCAGATGTGAATCCTCTTGATCAGCAAGATCCTACTCCCCAGGTTGAGGGAAGAAAGGATGCTGAAGCTGACAAGAAGCTCCCGAGGAGGAAGTAAGGGAGATTCCTACTAGAAAGAGAGAGGCTTCTGAGGCTACCACTTCCAAGCCTAAGAAGAAGAGAGGTGCCTATCTGGTGCTGACGATGTAGTGATATCCGAGGAATATGTAGATGGTGTAAATAAGGATAAACTGAGTAGTGACTTAATTTTCAATAATGAGTATTTTGAGTTGACATCCCTAACAAGGGGGATACCATTCTGGACGCCCCGGAAGACTGCTTCCCTGTTTATACTGAGTAATTGACCTAGGACTTAGGTTTCCCACTTCCTTATTCATTTTTAATCTCATCAAAAAGTATGAACATGGCCTATGTCAACTTACTCCCAATTCTTGGGTTCACATAATGTCTTATGTGACTTTTGTGGCCTTAGAGGAGTGAAAGCTTCTTCCAAGGTCTTCCTTCATCTTCACCATCTTTAAAGGCCTCCACTGCAAACGTGGGTGGTTCTATCTGAAAAACGTGAGGGATTCCTCACTTGTGTAGAAAAAGCCAACAAGTTCCCAACTGGAGGAACCATTTTGTGTTTGTGAAGTCCCTGACAAAAAACTGGTAGAAGTGTTGAAAAAATGGAATCTTTTCCAAAATGCCTAGGAAGATCCTTTGAGCTTCCTAGATTGTGACAATGAGCAACAAAACTTAGATATTTCAGATCTACCACAGTGGAGATCAAAAACAAACTCTGACAGTTCCCTACAACTGGATCCCCTTTAGCGAATTCTTCTTAGATCGCAACTTCCTTATTGCTGCTGGTGTTATTATGGGGATGAGTATAACCAGGGGAATTTTTTTAATCATTGATTCTGAACTTCTGTTCTTTTCCCATTTATCTAACCAAGTATCCTTTCTTTTGCAGAAGAAGTCTTGCCGACATCCTTCCTTCAAGAAAGGAAGTATGAGTCAAAGGATTCTGGAAACAAGTTTCTCAAAAGCTGGAGGAGGACACTTCCTCAAAGAAGGCTAAGACTCAGGTATTTTACATTTCTGCAAAACTAAGACTTGCATTTTAGTTTTATATATATATATGCATTTTTTTTTTATATATTAAAGACTTCCTCGCTTAGAGTCTTCCCACTTGCCGCGCTTGAACGCAGGTGGGCTCTAAGTGGGAAGTAGTATTTAAACACTTCTCTTAGGAATATTATTAGGGACTTCCCTACTAGTGACTTCCCACTTTGCCGACTTGAACGCAGTGGGCACTAAGTAGGGAAGCTATATAATTGGTAGAAAGTCTTCCCTCTCCTAGGAAGTTTAAAACTTTACTTAGGAAATTAAATTTCTTTTATAGTAACTTTCCTCTCCTGTAGGAAGCTTGAGTATATTAAGACTTCCCTTAGGAAGTTTAGGATCGTACTTCCCTTAGGAAGTTAGAATGACTTTAGAGTTCCCTCTTGTGGTGCCATGTACGTTCAACTCGGCAAAGTGGGAAGTCTTTGACTTCCTGTTTGCCGGGTTGAACGTAGAATGGCACAAGGAGAGGAAGTCCTTTTACTTCCCCTTAGGAAGCTTTTGAGATCAACTTCCTCTTAGGAAGTGTGTTCAGACTTCCTATTATAGGAAGTCTCTTCCTTAGGAAGTTAGAATTTTTAGACTTCCCTCCTTTGTGTCCACGTGCGTTCAACTCGCAAGTGGGAAGGCTTTGACTCCTGTTTGCGGGTTGAACGTACAATGGCATAAGGAGGGGAGTCCCCTTTACTTCCCCTTAGGAAGATTTAAGGACATACTTTCCCCTTAGGAAGTATGTTTAGACTTCTTCCATAGGAAGTTAGGATTTTTTTAGAATTCCCCCTTGTGTGTCCATGTGCGTTCAACTCGGCAAAGTGGGAGTCTTTGACTTCCTTGGTTGCCGGGTTGAACGTACAATGGCATAAAGAGGGAAGTCCCCTTTACTTCCCCTTAGGAAGCATTTAAGGACATACTTCCCCTTAGGAAAGTATGTTTAGACTTCCTTCCATAGGAAGTTAGAATTTTTTAGACTTCCTCCTTTGTGTCCATGTGCGTCACTCGGCAAAGTGGGAAGTCTTTGATTCCTTGTTTGCCGGGTTGAACGTACAATGGCTAAGGAGGGGAAGTCCCTTTACTTCCCTTAGGAAGCTTAGGTTCTTACTCCACTTAGGAACTATAGTTCACCAATTCCCCTTAAGAGATTAAATATGATACTTCTATTAGGAAGTATTAATTCATTACTTCCCTTAGGAAGCATTAATTGTTACTTCCCCTTAGGAAGATTTAATATAACACTTCCTATTAGGAAGTATTAATTCATCACTTCCTAGGAAGCATTAATTCGTTACTTCCCTTAGGAAGATTTAATATAACACTTCCTATTAGGAAGTATAATTCATCACTTCCCCTTAGAAGCATTATTCGTTACTTCCTCTTAGGAAGATTTAATATAACACTTCCTATTAGGAAGTATTAATTCATCACTTCCCCTAGGAAGTTTTAATATAACACTCCCCTTAGGACGCATTAATTCATTTCTTCCCTTAGGAAGATTTTAATATAACACTTCTATTAGGAAGTATTAATTCATCATTCCCCTTAGGAAGTTTTAATTATAACACTTCCCCTTAGGAAGCATTAATTCATTACTTCCCTTAGGAAGATTTAATATAACACTTCCCTTAGGAATATTAAGTCCATTTCCCTCTTTTGTGTCGTCTACGTTCAACTCGGCAAACTAGAAGCTTGGGCTTTGGAAGTTGCAAGTTGAACTGGGTAGGCACAAGAGAGGAAGTATTGTTTAATGTTTCCTTCTAGGAGGTTGTAAGCAATGGCTTCTCCACTTTGTGTCAAATATACGTTCAAAGTCGGCAAACTAGGATGTACACAAAGTGGGAAGTATTGGTTTTGCTCCGACAGTTGTTCATCTTAGTAGGATCTGTTGAATATTCTTTATACTCTTCTAACAGTGTGGTTTCAGGAGATCAGCAAGCTTCTGGGAGGAAGACAAAGCCTTCCATAAGAGGAGAAGGAGAAGTACCAGAAGCACAGGGTACAAGCTCAAAAAGGAGCAAAAGAAAGGTGCTTCCTCCAAATCTGCCGCTACTACAATTGAGATCACTGAGTCAAGTCCTCACAACTTTTCCTCCCTTTCTTGGAAGAGTGCCTTTGTGATTGGGAGAAGGAGTTTTGTAATAGGGGTGAGGAAACATAACTCCTCCAGCTGGCAAAGATAATCCCTGGAGAGTGAAAACATGGGTTACGTTGATCCTTGACTTGCCCTTAACCATTCTCCAAGAAAGCATATTCTGCCACTCCCCTCGATACATGCCCGACTTCTTCCCAACAGCCGGCGCTTCTGAACTCTATTCTTCTCCTCCTGAGGAGGACCGCGTATTGGTCTCGCAAAATAGTTGAGCAGAAAATCCCCGAACGTTAAGGCACAGGCTAGAGTTTGGGGTATTTTGTCATGATTCTGTCAAAAACTATGACGCGCATCTTCAATACCATTAACGCTCCCAGTAACCCTATGCCATAGTTTTAACCCGGTTCCAAACAGTATGAGGCTATCCCCAACTTCACTTGACGACGAAGAGGAGCTCCCCTCAACCGCAAAAAATTGACTCCAACTACAAAAGGGGTGATTAGGGAGATGTTTAAGCTTGTGAAACTTGAGTACAAAGAGTCAATCAAGGGATCGTCAGAGGCAATCTTTTCCATCTTCAGAACCTCTCTGAGGATGTGTCAAATGTTTCTTTTTACTCTCTCATTATATATTAACTTTATCGCACTAACCTTTTGTTCCACTCCTGCCAGTCTATGTTCCGCCTGGAACACTTGGCCAACTCAAATGGCTCCATGAAGGCCTGAAACAAACAAATGCATGGAGTTCTATACAAAGCTGCTAACCTATGTAGTGGCACAAACAAACAAATTGAAGTCCAAGTGGTCAGCATGCCATGAATGCCTCCTCCAGAGACTCCACAACAACAGAAACTATCAAGTGTATCTTGGAGAGGACATGGAACTGCTAACCAGATCCCATGCTGACAGAAATCGTGGAGAAGGCCGCCGCGTCATTCTAACCAAGGCCCGTTGAAAAAAGACCCAGGGCCAAGAAGAGGCCAGTAAAACTCAGAGAGGATGGATGACTGAAGAGAACTCAAGTAAGCGTGAGGTAGGAGAATGAAAGCTAAAAATCAAAGGAGGGAGGCTGAACAAAAGATCTCGACATTGCTGTTGAGAAGTACATGGAAGGTCACGCCTTCCTTAGAGAGATGTGATGGAGCTGGGGAATGGGTTAGAGGAATATCTAGCCTTTGACTCTTGAAAGAAGATTGAACTATGTCAACATGGTGAATATCAAAAAACCAAGCTGAAAGCAAACGCCGCCTCCCTCTTTTGATTATTCAGAGGAAGAAGAAGCTAGGAAGGGAGTGAAGTGAAGAGGGAGTTTTGAAACGGAGAAAGCCAGAGAAGAAGAGAAGAGCAAA
>PYUH01000205.1:6933-38584 GCA_016808085.1 Suaeda aralocaspica
ATGTTGTACACTGACAAGCCATGTCTTCATGGTATATGATGTGGGATTCCATGATGGCAAGGTGAAGGTTGAGATCTTCAAAAACGAAGGCGTTCAAGTGAAAGCGTAGCACCTTTTGAAGTAGCAAAAAATCTTAGTGGGGCTCGATGGTATAAGAAACACTCCTCTCCATTGTCTAGCTCACTCTTTAAACCCAAGGTACATGGTTTTTACATAGTTTATTGAAATTTTAAGATTCAATTCTTTGGCTTACGTTTTTTTTAATCGTATGTATTGTAATTGGCTTAGGTGGAAAGTTTTATATCTATATCTCAGTTGAAGATACTATGTGATGCATGGTGAAGGGATCCATAGATAGCTCCTCAAGGGTGGAGATTTCAAGGGAAAGAATGAAGTGCTTTCGAAGAATTTCCTAATGATATGAATATATAGATATTAGATGAATATGCTTATTTCAATGAAAGTGGACCTTTAGAAGAGTTAACTTGTATGTCAAGAATGCCACACTATGGATCCAAAAAATTGGTGGGCTAACTTTGGTGCCAAACTCCTCTCCTCCAAACCTTGGCTTTTAAGTTGTTTGGTCAACCTAGTTCACTTCATGTTGTGAGCGAATGTGAGGTATTACCAATTATTCACTCACGGAGAAGAAACAAGTTGAGTCCAAGTAGCTCAAGACGGTAACATCCAAACAACCTCGTCTTTTTCAAGGAATTCCGATCAATATGAGGATGAAAAGACCAAGATGTGGGATGTTGGTGGGGGACACATTGATCAAGGGAGGATGTTGGATTCTTAGAGTTTGCGGAACTTCACTGATGAGGCCGGATTAGAGAACGATTTGATTTGATAATTGTACTTTAACAATGTAGCTATGAGCTTGAGATATTATTATGTTAAGTTACATTAAAATATAAAGACTATTGATTAAATGATTTTTAATGCCGACCCTTGCCGCCCCGTTTTTAGAAATTGATTGCCATTTCCGTCCCCGTCCCCGTGCCCCGTTTTGAACCCGTGCAACAGACCGAGAGCAGGAGGGGGGAAGATAGAAGATCTTCCGAATGTATCATGAATTCTTTGGTCATCAAGAATCCTGGTAATGACAACTATCTTCAGTTATTCAAAACCATGACTAAGACACAATGTCAACCTTTTATTATTAGAAAGTATTTATTAGACTCAAATAGTAGGACTTTATACATGAATTACTAGTTAGTAGTGCTGTTGGTGAAGGAGGTGGGGTGGAAATTATTGCTACTATTACAATAGGCGTTGCTGCCGCTATTCATTTTTTTTTTGAAAAAGAATTAAGTGTAAGTATGAGCAATAATCTACACGTTACTTATAGGTGCAAAATGAAGAACCGATAGACTATAGCTAACGGGCTGTCATAGTTAACGTTACCTAATACTAACTTTAAGTAACGACGACCTTATCGCATGTTACTTAAAGTTCAATATTAGGAACCCTCAAATTGCCTCTGACTAAAGTCAGTTTAGGTAACCAACCTTGTTCTTTATCTAAGCGAATATGCAACGGACTTAGCTACCAACATGACCGACCTAAAGCCGTTTGGCCCGTTACCTATAGCACGTTTTCCATTATGTAGCTCCATCCCCGATCACTGTTGGTATGGAAGGCAATACAACTGTTACTTGTCGTTGGCCGTAATTTTAAACACAGAAGGTAAAACACTAAAAAAAAAGGAAAATATGCTATTACCTTCACGTACATCTAAGCACTCTGTATGTCTATAAGGGCCTATCTCCACGTTAAAGATAACGCATCTCTTAACATATCACACCCCTCCATTCAAACCCTGGCAAGGTACAACATGGGTTGAATAATAATCACCAGCATTTGAGAAACAATAAACCATTGTTCACCGAAACCCTGGGTAAAGAAGTACCAAAGCTTCGGTTTGAGAGTTAAGGACACGTCCCACCCTAACCCAAAGGAGGACCTTGGCGTTACGAAATTCCAAACAACTAGGGTGGATGGGATGGAATAACATATCATGCCCAAACAAGAGTCAATGTAAAACGTTGACCAACACCACCGAACATGTAATCAGCCTAGCATGGTCAACCTAATGCTCACTAAGCGCCATAACATGGAAAAACACCAGGGTATCCCCCATGAACCCATAGCATCGTGGATGGATGTCCGACAGATAAATGTTGCCACACATTTGTTAGTGGAGTTGGGCATGTATCATTGTGTAGAACTTGTGGAATGTACAAAAAGGACGTTCACACTCCAGCTTGTAAAATAGCCATAAAGCACCGCCACCGGAGGGAAGGCGATGGTCGTGTAAGTTGGGGTAGTAGGCAGGGAAATTCCAAACTTGTGAAATCTTTTCCATCCTTAACATTGAATTTTTTTTGGACAAGAGGCTTTGGATTTCAAATGGGGTCTCTACGGTATCGAGTTGGAGCACCCTATTTTGGTCCCATCTAACGATTGATTATTACGTGTACCACGTTGCAAACATGTCCGGTTCTTGAAAACGAGTCTTGAAAAAAATAAACAAATAGAACTACTGTCGGAAGGGTTAACCGATGGGATTATGATGGTTGAAATACACTTAAATAGTTATAAGTCCGTTTCATTATTATTCATCATTTCACTTCACATTAAACACAAAACAACAAATTAATAAGCGTAGAATGTGACCGGATCGACGAACCTTCTGGAAGGTTAGTTCGGTTTATGGCAACTCTAGGTTAGGGAGGGTGTATAAAAGTTTTATGGAAGTGAATTTCGTATATTTTGTAATATTGAAATATCGGTTATTGAGTAAATATGCGAAATAAGGAAGCACGGAGATCCCCTGTGAATGGACTTGAGGCACCACCCATGGGAAGTGCCCAGACCCAGTTAGCGCCCAGGCGCCCAAAAGCCCGGCGCCACGTGCTCAGTGACGTCCTGCCGCTCGACGCCCGGCGCTCGCTTAGGTCACTCAACACATATAACCCCCTCCTTTGACCTTCTCTCACATCACCACAACATCTTCACACTTCTCACTCCCTCACACCTATCACTACTCGTTCTCTTTCTCTTCACTCTCCGGTTTCTTGCCCTACTTCGGAAACCATCCAAAACCATTACTATATTATTAATCAATTAAGTTCCAAGGTCGCGGTCTAAAGGGTCCTGACTTGCACAAAAGTTACTTCGAATGAGGTCAATTACATCAAAATCATCATCTGAGCTTGAAAGATTAGTTTAACACGATTAGGGGTTAAGATTAAGAGATAATCGACATATTAAAAACAAACAAATTGACTAATGGATGATTCGACCAAAACAAAACAAGCGGAAAACCTGCTGGTGTAGATATGCTAGTGATGTTGGGCAATGTACGAGAATTCAAGCAGTGAAAGACCTAATAAGCATGTGGCACAAGCAAGAAACAACAACTTATCCTAAAGCGATCACCCAGTGAAGGATAGGCCGGAAAGGAGGTGCATAGACTAAAACCAGCTAGCTGCTTGCAACGTATTGTAGGCGAAACCAAAATGATGGTTATAACGCGAAGAGGATGTGGAAATTCACATAATAAGTAGAGGCCAATATACGCAGGGGGGGGGGGGTGGGGTGGGGTGAGTCGGGCGGGGGGGGGGGGTGACGGGGGCGAGGGTAAGGGCAAAAATAGGTCCCAGTGCCCCCCCCCCCCCCCCCCCGCGTATATTGGCCTCTACTTATTATCATGTGAAATTTCACAATCATAATATCGAGTTATAACATTCATATTTTTGGTTTAGACCTACAAATACGTATGCAAAAAAGGCTAAGCTGGTATTAGTTAATGCACACATAATTTCCGGCCTATCATTCATGGGTGATCGCTTTAGGATTAAGTTGATTTTAATCTTGGATTAGTCCAAACATGCTTTTAGGTCTTTTAAAATAAGCTTGAATTCTACGTAATTGAAAGCATTTAGCATGAATTCTCATAAAACCTAAAGCAAGGTTTCTACTCAAGATTGATTTTAGTTTATGGTCGAATCATCAATTAGTCAATTTGTTATGAATTTAATTATAACATGTCGATTATCTATTAAAACATTAAAATCACATAATCGTGTAAACTAACTCTTTCAAAGAACTCAAGATGATGATTTTGATGTAATTGACCTCATTCGAAGTAACTTTTGTGCAAGTCGAAGACCCTTTAGCACCGCGACCTTGAAGAACCTTAATTGATTAATAATAATAGTAATAATAAGTGTTTTGGATGGTTTCCGAAGTAGGGCAAGAAAACCGAGAGAAGTTTAGAGAAAGAAAGAAACGAGTAGTGATAGAGTGTGAGAGGAGTTGAGAAGATGTGAAGATGTTGAGGTGATGTGAGAAGAAGGTCAAAGGAGGGGGTATATATAGTGTTGAAAGTGACATAAGCGAGCGCCAGGGCGTCGAGCGGCAGGACGTTCACTGAGCACTGTGGCGCAGGGCTTTTGGGCGCCTGGGCGCTAACTGGGCGTCTGGGCACTTCCCATGGGTGGTGGCACTCAAGTCCTATTCACACGGAGGATCTCCGATGCTTCCTTATTTCGCATATTTACTTCAATAAACCGAAATATTTCAATATATTACAAAAATATACGAAATTCACTTCCATAAAACTATTTATACACATTCATAACCTAGAGTTGCCATAAACCGAACTAACCTTTCCAGAAGGTTCGTCGAATCCGGTCACATTCATACGCTTAAATTAATTTGTTGTTTTTTTAAGATGAATTTAAAATGAATGAAGTGAAAATGAAATGAAAATATAAAATAAAATGAAAACGGACATTATAAAACTATTTAAGTGTATTTCAACCATCATAACTCTTCATCGGTTAACCCCTTCCGACAGTAGTTCTATTTGTTTATTTATTTTCAAGCACTCGATTTTCAAGAACCGGACATGTTTGCAACGTGGTACACGATAATAATCAATCGTTAGATGGGACCAAAAATAGGTGCCTACAATCTAGATACCGTGAGAGACCCCATTTGAAATCCAAAGCACTCTTGTCCAAAAAAAATTTCAACGTTAAGGATGGAAAAGATTTCAACAGTTTGGAATTTCCCTGCTTACCTACCCAACTTACACGACATCAATGCCTTCCCTCCGGTGGCGAAAGTGCTTTTAAATTGGCATATTTTACAAGCTGGAGTGTGAACAGTCCTTTTTGTACATTCCACAAGTTCTACAAATGATACATGACCCAACTCCACTAACAAAAATGTGTGGCAACATTTATCTGTTACGAGACCATCACATCAACGATGCTATGGGTTCATGGATGGATACCATGGTGTTTATCCATGTTATGGCCGCTATAGTGAGCATTAGGTTGACCATGACTAGGCTGAATATACATTTCGTAGGTGGGTTGGTCAACAGTTTTACATTGACTCTTGTGTTTAGGGCATGATAATGTTATCTCCATTCACACTCCCATAGTTGTTTGGAATATTCGTAACGTCACAAGGTCCTCCTTTGGGGTTAGGGTGGGACGTGTCCTATTAACTCTCAAACCGAAGCTTTTGGTACTTTCCTTACCCAGGGTTTCGGATGAACAATGGTTTATTGTTTCTCAAATGCTGGTTGATTATTATTCAACCCATGTTGTACCTTGCCAGGGTTTGAATGGAGGATGGATTGTGATATGTTAAAGAGATGCGTTAATCTTTAACGTGGAGATAGGCCCTTATAGACATACAAGAGTGCTTAGATGTACAGTGAAGGTAATAAAGACACATAATTTTATCCTTTTTTTTATATGTGTTTACATTCTGTGTTTAAAAAATTACGGCCAACGACAAGTAACAAGTTGTATTGCCTTCCATACAACAGTTGATCAGGGGATGGAGCTTAACACTAATGGAAAACGTGCTATAGGTAACGGGCCAAAAACGGCTTTAGGTTACGGTCATGTTTGTTAGCTAAAGTCCGTTGCATATTCGCTTAGATAAAGAACAAGGTTGGTTACCTAAAACTGACTTTAAGTCAGAGGCAATATTAATGAGGGTTACCTAATATTGAACTTTAAGTAACATGCGATAAGGTTAGCTCGTTACTTAAAGTTAGTATTAGGTAACGTTAACTATGACAGCCCGTTAGCTATAGTCTATTCGGTATCTTCATTTTGCACCTATAAGTAACGTGTAGATTTATGCTCATTACTTACACTTAATTCTTTTTCCAAAAAAAAAATGAATAGCGGCAGCAACGCCTATTGTAATAGTAGCAATAATTTCTACCCCACCTCCTTCACCAACAGCACTACTAACTAGTATAATCATGCATATAAAGTCCATACATATCAATAATATAGATCTAATATAAAATACTTTCTACAATAATAAAAGGTTGACATTGTGAATACTGTTAGTCAATGGTTTTGAATAACATATGAAGATAAGTTGTCATTACAGGGATTCTTGATGACCAAAAGAATATCATGATACATTCGGAAAGAAATCTTCTATCTTCCCCAAATCCTAGCTCTCGGTCTAGGTTGCACGGGTTCAAAAACGGGGACAAAAACGGGGACGGGGACGGAAAATGGCAAAATCAAAATTTCTAAAAACGGGGACGGCAAGGAATCGGCAATTAAAAAATCACAAAAATATTTAAAATACAATAGTCTTTAATATTTTAATGTAACATTAACATAATAATAATTCATAAAGCCTTAAAGTACAACATTATGTTAAAGTACAACATTATCATTAATCAACTCGTTCTCTAAATCCGGCTCATCAAGTGAAAGTTCCGCAAACTCTAAGAATCCAACATCCTCCATTGAATCAAATGTGTCCCCACCAACATCCCACATCTTGGTCTTTTCATCCTCATATTGATCGGAATTCCTTGATAAAAGACGTAGGTTGTTGTGGATGTTAACCAAGTCTTGAGCTCTACTTGGACTCAACTTGTTTCTTCTCAGTGAGTGAATAAATTGGTAAGTACTCCAATTTCGCTCACAACATGAAGATGAACTAGGTTGACCAAACAACTTAAAAGCCAAGGTTTGGAGGAGAGGAGTTTGAGCACCAAAGTTAGCCCACCAATTTTTTGGATCCATAGTTGACATTCTTGACATACAAGTTAACTCTTCAAAAGGTCCACTCTTCATTGAAAATAAAGCATATTCATCTAATATCTTACTATATTCATCATCATTAGGAAACAATCTTCGAAAGCACTTCATTCTTTCCCTTGAAATTCCTCCATCCCTATGAGGAGCTATTCTTATGGAATCCTCATTCAACCATGCATCACAATAGTATCTTCAACATGAGATAATAAGATATAAAACTTAATCCATAAGCCAAATTACAATACATATGATTAAAAAAACGTAAGCCAAAAGAATTGAATTCTAAATTAAAATTTCAATACTATGTAAAAAACCATGTACCTTGGGTTTAAAGAGTGAGCTAGACAATGGAGAGGAGTGTTATTCTTCATCCATCGAGCCACTAAGATTTTTAGCACTACTTCAAAAAAGGTGCTACGATCTTCCATTGAACGACCTTCTTTCTTGAAGATCTCAACCTTCACCTTGCCCATCATGGAATCCCACATTTCATATACCAAATGAAGACATGGCTTGTCAGTGTCACAAAATCTAATCATGTCATATATAGGTCTTGTGAAATCAATAATATAGCACACTTTATCCCACCAATCATCATTCAATATCTTTTCCTTCACAAAATTTGCTTTTCCCGTATTATCCTCTCGATAAGAAGACCACTCCTCACTTATGACCATAGCTTGAAGACCTTGTTTGATAAGTTTTAATCTTGTAAGCATGACAATGATGGAGGTAAAACGAGTATCGGCAACCGAAAGCAATTTAAGTGTTGAGAACCTATTAAAGATTGCAAGTCTCATGTTGTGATTCATGATGAAATTTTTAATTTGAATTGCATCCCCATGAATTTCTGTTATCCATTTACACTCTTCAAATGTTTCCTCATTTCCAACCATATTTTTTGGAGAACAAATGTTCTTTAATGCAAGATTAAGAGTATGAACAACACATGGAGTCCAATAAATATGAGGAAACATACTCTCAATAAGCTCTCCAGCCCCCTTACAATTAGCTGCATTATCAGTTATAATTTGCACCACATTCACATGACCAATCTCATTGATAACCTCTTTCATCAAATCAGCAATAAAAAATTTATCTTTCACTTCACCAAAACAATTCACTGCTTTAAGAAAAATAGGACCTGCTCCAGAAGTAGCCATAAAGTTAATTAAGGGTTTTCTTGTGGGATCACTCCAACCATCGGTCACAATTGTGACACCCCTTTCTTTCCATGTTAATTTAAGTGGTTCCAACAACCTTTCAACATTGGCTTTTTCTTGGGCTAGTAAGGTTGTTCGTAATTTATTATAACCAGGAGGCACGTATCCAGCAATGTTATGACTAGCAGCAAAACAATAAGACCTATAGTAATGAGGATTTCTAGCAAGATTGAATGGCAACCCTCCTGTGTAAAACATCCTTGCAATTTCTTGATCTAATTGATCCCTAGCCTGAATACCAAAAGCTTGAGTAATAGGTGAGAAGCTAGACTTTCTTTTCTTGAAGTTAGAATTAGCCTGAATACCGGATTCACTAGGCAATGGAACTTCCCTAGGTCCGGAGTCAGACTTTTTGTTCTCATAATTTTCATCTAACCTTTTCATTTCAAGTAACTCACTTCTACCCACTTTCTTACAAGCTGCTATTCCTCTATTTGAAATTCCAAGTAAATGTGCTTGTACTCTAGAATAAGATCCGGTTCGAATGTTATTACAAAAATTACATTGAAATTTCCATGTTCCTCCTACCGCACCTTGTTTTTCTAATCTAGTTACATAGCTCCATAGTGGACCTTCCCCACGACCCCCACTTTGAACTGATGCACCAGACCCAGCTCCACTATCATTGCTACTACCAATTTGTCCACTTTGTTGTTCATTTTCCATTATAAAACAACAATCAAACCAACTGCACAATTGATATTCCACATATTATTCAACTAATTTTCCATAGTTCATTCATATATATACTGTATACATATGACATATCATAGGCCAAAAAAACTCACTGCCACAATTCATTCATACGCAAAAATCAACAACAATACGCATGATAAAAATTTACAATAATTACTGACAATAATTCATATAACAACAATAACCACTGAACCATGTAAACAGAAATTCATATAACCATATAACAAATTTAAGTTTTGCAAAAAGTTTTCAATCAATCAATATTAACTAAAACATGTTAACTCATCAACTTCCATCTTTTGGTTAAACTTCACCTTGCTATTCTTAAATTATAATAAATTACAGTGGAAGCTAAAATCTAGCCTTTGAATCCAAATAACTGAAAAGAATGGATCGTCCAACAAATTACACCAGTATTATGTCCAGTTTAAGACTGAACATAGCATTTATAACAATTCTTCAGTCAAATATAAAAAATTCATGACATTGCAATAACTACAATGAAAACGAAATATATGAACAAATTGCAAAGCAAAGACAATTCATGGTAAAAAAAAAATTGAAACTTTTTAAACCTAACCACAACCCATAACCATGAACCACCCACCTAGCTTAATTGAAATCCGAAATCCATCCAATCAGTTCGGAAAACCAACCCACAATGTTGAACAACCCACCAAACAGCCACAAATTGAAATCACAAAACCCAAAATTTTAAACCCACAATTAACAAATTTCATGTCAATACTTATACTGGGGTATGTATTTCATCAAATTTGAAGGTTTAATTAATTCAAAGAACAACAAATAACAAATTCGAATAAAAAGTATACTGACTTTAGTTCGTCGTCGTCCCTT
Organism: Suaeda aralocaspica; assembly: GCA_016808085.1. Classification (NCBI taxonomy): domain Eukaryota; kingdom Viridiplantae; phylum Streptophyta; class Magnoliopsida; order Caryophyllales; family Amaranthaceae; genus Suaeda; species Suaeda aralocaspica. Next base: position 16,814 of record PYUH01000205.1, read on the forward strand.
AAACTCGCTGAAATCGAAAGAACTAACTTGCTGAAAGCTACCCACCGTCGTCCCTCAAACTCGCCGTCGTCGTCCCTCGAACTCGCCGAAGTCCGTCGAAGAAAATCAATTGAGTTCGCTGCAGTTGATGATAGCAGTTGATGCAGTTGAACACTTGAACTCGTCTTCTTCTTCAAAAACTGATATTCGTTAATTGAATGCAGTTGATGACTTGATGATAGCTTGATGAATGCAGTTGATGATAGCTTGGTTAATTGGTTTTTGATGATAGCTTGATGAATGCAGTTGATTGATTTTAACCCTAGAGGGCAGAGGGCCAAAGGCTACTGAATTGGTTAGTTGGTTTGGACGTTTGCACAATTGATGAGCCTTTTTGGGCCAAAGCCTTTTTGGGCCTTTTACCTTCAAAAGGGGTGGGGACGTTTTTGCTCTACCGTAGCCATCCCCGAATCGTCCCCGAAGTAACACACCCGACCCCGCCCGATTGATGGCGACCCCGGGACGTTTTTGAGCCGTCCCCGTACCGTCCCCGACCCCCAGACGTCCCCAACACGGGTTCCCCCCATAGGAAGCCGGCCCCGTGCTTCATAGACTATGTCTGATATGCAAGAATAAATAAGATATTGTGATAGAGATGAGTTACTAAATTTTATAGATGCTTCTATAGAACAAAATATTAAAGGTAATGCTGCTTATAAGGCTAACAAAAAGAAACTAAGAGAAGTAACTCGCAATCTAGATCTCAGTGACTTCCGTGCAACTGAGCTTGAACTTATTTGTACAGAACTGAAAGAAAAATTTCAGAGCTTGAAATAAGTCTAGATCAGAACAATATAGAACTTGAGATGCTAAAACCTCAATCAGTTTTTTCAAAAGTAGATTTTTAGCAAAATAAGAAAGAGGTTTTAGTAAGGTTAAGGAAGCAGAAGTTGAAGGTATAAATTTCAAATTACTTAAACAGAAATCACTCACTCTAGAACATTATGACTTGATGTTAGCTTATAATCATATGATTGATGATGTGGAAGAATTTTTCAAAACGCATGTGGATCTGAAAACTTCTCTTGGTAACACTAGTAGTTCTAGTATTAACGTCAATAGCTTATGTTTGGAATATGAGGGTAAGATCTGTGATTTACTACTTGAAATATCTGAGTTAAAGAAAGATATCAACCCTAAAGTTGCTTTAGACAATCAAGGTGTTGATATTGAATTCTTACATTTAGAAAATGAAACTAAAATCTGTGATCTTCAAGCTGAAATATTCCAACTAGAGAAAGGCAAGAATACTCAGACCACTTTTGAACCAGATCCTAAATTGATTTCAAAACTTAAGGATGAGCTTCATAGGGAAAAGTTGGATCTTTCCATTGGTGCAGAGTATAATGAAACTCAGCTTAAGAAACTTGAAATTGTGGAACAAGATTTGAGTGACTGCCTAAGACGGAGGAACAGGTTGCTCGATGCTCATAGTACTCTAAACATCATGACCTCACAACCTAGTAATCCTATGAGGTATGGATTAGGGTATTCAGGAAGCAGTTCCCAACAACCCTAAAAGTTGGGGAGAGATGAGACTTGGATTTCTGAATTCAAGAGAGGTATGTTTTTGCAAAAGACATGCATGTATGTACCTATTGTGGTAAGAATGAACATGTTATTGAAACTTGTTGGACCAAGCAAAAACATGATAAGAAAAATCAGTCACACGTTCAAAAGGATCATAAACAAAAGAGTCATATACATAATTTGTCTAAAAATGGAAAACATGGTAAAACAAGAAAGACAAATTTGAAACAAATTTCGGTTAGAAAGGACAATATCAAACCAGTTCCCATTAACAAGGAACCCAAGAAAATTTGGGGATAATAGTAAAGATTTGATCAACGGTATAGTTAAGGTTGGTAAGACACTTTCTCAAGTAATTGATAATGTATATTTTGTTGAAGGTTTGAAACATAACCTCTTGAGCATACCTCAGCTATGTGACAAAGGAAACCATGTTGAATTTGAAACAAATCTCTGTCACATAGTTAACACTTAAACAAAGGAACTGGTCTGTAAGGGGTTCCAACACCATAATGTTTACATAACTTTTTATGTCAGTTTCCTAAGACCAGTGTCACTTGTCTTAATGTTATGGAGAATGACCATTGGTTGTCGCACAAGAGAGTTGGACATGTAAGTTTTTCCTTGCTAAATAAATTGCGATCTCAAGACTTGGTTACAGGTTTACCTAACATTAAGTTTTACTAGTGGAAAAATTATCATAGGTAACGCCCCTTAGGTAACGGAGGGCATACCGAAGGCAATTAATCTTTAAGTTTTATCTTACGGGCTATGAAAAAACTATAACCATAAACCCACTTTATCTAATGGGCTAAATATAGCGCGTAACCCAAAGTTTTGTAAATAACGAGCCCGTAACCTAAAAATGTTTTAAGTAACGGGCCATGAAGTGCACGATACCTAATCTTTCAGGGTTTATATTACATTTCTTCAACTGAAATCTGATTATCCATTTATTTATCCTCTCAAAACTCCATCTCTCATCTCCACTTCGTATTTCCATCCCCATCTCTCAGCTCTCAGCTCTCATCTCTACTTCGTATCTCCATCTCTCGGCTCTCATCTCCACTTCGTATCCACATCTCTCACCTCATGTCATCCCAAATTGTTCGAAACCCAAACTCCGAATTAAAACCCCTAACTCCACCATGAATTCAAAACCCTAAATCGACTTAGGGGAAGTGGATGTTGATGTTTTTAAGGTTGTTGAATTGATGGTGGTGGGTTCGGCATTTCGTCTAGGTGATTTTGTTTATGATTGCAGGTTTTTTTTCTTTTTTAATTTAATTTTTTTTTCGAATTTTTGTTAAACTCGTAACAATAGGAATTTTTGTGTTTCATCTCTGGCTTTTGAATTGATGATGTTATTCGTTTTTTTAGTTATTCAATTCGCATATTGTTTTCGGGATTATTCGTTTGATTTGGTTAAACTAAATTAAGTTTGCATTTGATGAGTTTGGGGTTTCTGGGGTTTGATTTGATGAATTGGGGTTTCTTGATTGGTTAAATTTTGTGTTTATTTGATGAAAGTTTTCGGCTTTTTTGATTTTGAAATATCAAATACATACTTGATTTAATAGTTGAAATATCAACACTTCCCTGCTGTCTCACACCAATCCACAAATAGATTCATCCCCAGATTTCTATACCGTATGTGTAGTTGAAAAATAGGTGGGAATAATATATCTCCCCTAGACCCATGTAGTTCAGTTTACTGTGGGATATTGCCATTTGTATGGAATAGTTTTTAACCGCAGCAAATAGTGCTGTAATTTTTTTTTTCTTTTTCCTTTTTTTTTCCCGTTGGGACTGTTTTTTTTTTTATTTTTTTCTGCCTTTTTCTTTTGTTGTACTGTCCTTCTTTTTTCTTATCTTTCTTCATTCTCTCAAGAACTCACACTCAAACCAAACCTAACTCCCTCATTCTTCGACTGCCATCTTCTCTCACACTCTTCTCTCAACTCACACTCACACACCTAACTCCATTTTCCGTCTTTCTTCCGTCTGAACTCACACTCAGCATCCTAACTCCCTCATTCTTCCGTCCGAACTCAGACTCACAAACCTAACTCCATCGAACGTCTGAACTCACTCCACTGTCCTGCCATTCGTGCTGCCGTCGACGCTTTCCCAATATCTTCGACGCTTTTTCGCTGTAAAACACCAAGCTAAGGTTTGAATTATTTATTTATTTAATTATTTATTTATTGCGTTTTTATTTTGCTGTTTCTTTGTAATTGTTTAAGTTAATCTAGTAATAATAGATTGATTAATGATTTACTTTTGCATTGATCTAAAGATTGTGTCTTTTATTGGGTTTGTTGTTTATGCATGTTTAATTTAGTTTAAGAAAGTTAATTTCCCGGTGTTTTCCAGAATTTTCCAGAATTTGGGTTGTAGTGTTTAATTGGGTTGTCATGGCTAAAATTTTCCAGAATTTGATGTTATTTTTGATTTTGGTAGTTTAATTATTCACTAAATTGTATTTTATTATTTTTTTAATTAGTCATTAGTTGGTATTTCTGTGCTGTTGAACAAAAGGGTTGTTGCAAACCATAAGTTTATTTAGATTTATGTGCTAAACTGTTGAACAATATGTTGTCTTTTGTGAATATTATTGTGGGACTTTATTTATAAATAAAAAACACTACTTTAGGTAAATTTTTCTCAGAAAATTGTTTTCCATGAAAAGTGTTATTCATCGAAACAAACGAAATCTAAATGAAAATTGCTACCTTAGTTATGAAGGAGTTATATAATCTGAATTTTTAGATTATAAGTTAATTCTAAGGATGTTGTGATTGCATGGTTGTTCATTGTTTCTTTTTCTTTTCTTAGGTAATTCAACTCACATTTGAAGTTCATAATTGCACTCACATTGTTTCATTTATCAGAATGTTTAATTTAGTTGAATTGCTAGTTTCATTCGACTGCATTGTTGTACAAGTTTTATTTTTGAAGGAATTTTTCTTTCTTTGATTTTTTAGTTTCATTCGCTTACCCTCAACTTTGTTTGTTTAGTTATATTAAATAAAATACTAACATTAGTTTACTTTAGTTTTCTATTTAATCTCTCCTTGTTCTACAGAAAATTGGAAAACGAAATTGCACATGTGGCAAATTACGTGTTCAATTTTTTTAATAAGCCTAATTAAAAGTTATATGAAAAAAAAACGTGTTTAAGACACACTTGAATATTAGGGCTTGTCCTCGTTGATTATGGGTTGTTAAAAGCAACATCAATGCTTTGTTACTGTGTTTTGTGTTTTGGACCTTTATTTTTTTCTTCTTCAAAATGTGATGCTTATGTTCTTAGTTTGGACCTTTATTTGTAATTGTTTAGGTTAATCTAGTAATAATAGATTGAATGTTAAATTTGTTAATTGAAATATGAAAAAAAATTACTGATGTTTTGTATTTGTTGTGTTTTAATTTGTTAAATTTTGCCGACGCTTTCCCAATATTTGTTGTGTTTTAATTTTGCTGTTTCTTTGTAATTGTTTTAATTATTTATTTTTTGTGTTTTAATTCGCTCTAAAGCTTTCATTAGCAGATTGAAATATGAAAAAAAAATTACTGCTGTTTTGTATGATAAATTTTTAATGCCGTTGTTTATGATAATGAAGTATTCGATCTAATTTTTAACTTGTATTGAGCAAATGGAGAAGAATATTTGATTGGAATAGAAAAATTTTGAAACTTATTATTTCCCCTCCCCTTCCTTTTCTTTCCCTCTCTTTCATCACACTTCCCTTCANGCCTTCATTAAACTCTCATTTTGCTGTCCAAATAAACTGTTAGTGTTTAAATACTGTCATGAAGTTATGATCTTATGAACTTGGATAAGCGTTTACAGCTTGTTTGGATACAGTTGTTAAGTTATATTTGCTTGTTTAGATTTAGCTGAATTGCAATTTTTGTTCTATAGTTTTTATTTATTCTGGTTGTATTTTCTTCGCTTGATTTGATGTAGTTGAATTGAATTTTTTGTTTTTTTAATTTTTGTTTGTTTTGGTTGAGTAAATCGCATTGCTTAATCTAGCTGATGATACATTAATTTAATGTTTGTTTGTTTTGCTTGAATTTGATGATTTACCTTTTCTCTTTATAAGAAATTGAGGTATTTGGTTGTTTGTTTTAGGGTTTAGGTTCTCATACTTTGTTGTGGGTTGTTATGGGTATTTTTAAGAAAAAGTATTGTGGGTTTTTGTAAGCCATACACGTAATATGCAATTTCAAATTTTTTAGTACATATTATTATCTATTACAATCTTTACTTTTATTTACACTTTGTATTTATAAAAATGCAATTTCTACTTCATAGCCAAGTAGCGAAGATTAAGTGCCTACTACATATCAAGTGACTTCACACAAAAATATGCCATAAATTAGTTAATTGTTTAATGTAGTGTAATTATTTTCTTATAATCCTCTNAAACCGGGGGGTTTTACTGTCCATGTTTCAAGTGTGCCAATGATCGTAAGTTTGAAAGTATTGCTGAGGTCAGGCTGCACCTACTTCTTCATGGTTTTCGACCTGATTATTATGTGTGGAGTTATCAAGGTGAGACAGGAGTCCATGACGGTCCTTCTTCGCGTGGTAATCATCAACATGATGATAGTAGTCATCAACATAACAAGGACTATACTCATGCAACCAATGATGATGTCTATAGGAATGATGATTACGAACGCGATGAAGCGGATCATAGAGTCGAAGAGATGGTGGAAGGCCTTGAGAATGGACGAGCCTTTGAATCCATTTCAGAGGCCTCTCGAAAGCCTTTGTACCCCGGTTGTACTAAATTGACCATTCTTGTTGCTGTGATGGAATTGTTTAGTGTCAAGTCAGAAAACAATTGGACTGATAGAAGTTTCACAATGTTGCTAGAAAAGCTGAGTAGCTTTCTTTAGGGAGGCTGCAACTGTTGCTTTGCTGCTGTTTTGCTGTTTGCGCTGCTGTTTTGCTGTGCGCGCTGCTGTGGTTGTGATACTGTTGTGGCTGTGCGTGACAATGCTGCTTGCTTCCGCTGAGTGTTTTTAAAGGTTTTGGGTTGTTTCGGATGGTTTATATATTTGGTTTTGTTAGGAAGGGTTTTAATTTGGTTGTTTGGATTATGTTTGGGATGGTTTATGTTAGGAAGGTGTATATATAGTAGTTGAGCCTGTGTGTTCTTGTATATAGACGAGGGTTTTTTTGGTTTTCTTGGAGAAAAACTGAGTCAGTTTTGCCGCAGAAAGCTATAGGTTGTAATTATTCTCTTTCTGTTAATAAAATGATTACATTTTTACAAAAAAAAAAAATTAAAAAATATTACGAAATATTAGGAGCATAAAATAATTTCAGAAAATTACCCAAAAAAAAAATGTATTATTAGCTGCGGTTATTCAATAAACCGCAGCAAAAAAACTTAACTGAAATTGGAGGGAAAGAGACATTTGCTGCGGTTATTGAGTTAACCGCAGCAAATAACCCTTCAGAAAAAGGAGGGAAAGAGGGGTATTTGCTGCGGTTCTTTGGAAAACCGCAGCAAATACCTTGTTTCCCTCCATTTTCTAAGGTGTTATTTGCTGCGGTTCTCCAAAGAACCGCAACAAATAACCCAATTTTTTGCTGCGGTTTTAAATGAAATTTGATTTTTTGCTGCTGCTATAAGTGCTGCGGTTCAAAACCGCAGCAAATACCCAGCAAAAAACCGCAGCAAATTGCGTTTTTTGTACTAGTGATACCTCTGAATTCCACAATTTGATCACCATCTGTGATCTAGAAGAAAAGCAGGATCATCAAGTTGCTCGTTATGTTGCTGGCTTAGATGAAAGAATAAGAGAAAAGGTGGAATTACAGCCTTGCTGGACTTTTGATAAAGTTTGCAAGGTTACATCTAGGGTTGAGAAGCAATTTTTGAAAAAACCAAGTACTTTTTTGAAACCCTTTGTGAAGAAAGAAGGTGCCATTGTTTCATTTAAACAAAATTTTGATTCCACTTCGAAACCTCCTCCATATGTCAAGGATAAAGGCTCTGCTACTAGGCCTCCTAACCCTGATCAACGCACATGCTTCAAGTGCAAAGGTCAAGGCCATATCCAGAAGGATTGTCCTCATTCAAGGGTTCATACTACTCGAAATTGGGCAGATGATGAAAACTTTGAAGAAGATGAGAATGAACAACACGAGGATGGAGTGAATTATGACACTCAGGAAGAGGAGATTGAGGAAATTACTCCTGAGGTGAATGGCCAGAATTTAGTTCTCCGAAGGGTTTTGCAATCTAAAGTTGCGCCACCTAAAGAGAATTAGAGGGATAAGATTTTCATCACCAGGTGCAATGTCCTAGGGAGATTGTGTGATCTGATAATTGATTTAGGCAGTTGCACTAATGTGGTCTCTACTGTATTAATCAACAAACTGGAAATTCCTACAACTAAACATCCTCAACCTTACAAGTTACATTTGCTCTGTAACACAAGTGACGTCAAGGTGAATAAACAGGCTCTGGTTAGTTTTAAGATTGGAAATTTTGATGACCAGGTGCTCTGTGATGTATATCCTATGGATGTGTGCCATATATTGCTTGGAAGACCGTGGCAGTAAGATAGATTCATACAATTTGATGGTAGAACAAGTATATACATCATTAGAAAACAGGCACAAGGAAAACTAGTTGCGTTGAAACCTTTGGAAAGTTCGAAATTTTCGAAAGAAGTGAGCAATAAGAAGGGTGTTTTGTTGATTAACGAAAAAGCCATGGTGCAAGAGGTAAAGAATTGTGAGAAATTCTATGTGTTAATGGCTAAGGAAGTGCAAGAGAAGCAACGGGCATCCCCTGTGAGTTACGCCCCTTGTTGCACGAATTTCAAGACATCTTTCCTAATGAATTGCCACTAGGGTTGCCACCCATTAGAGTAATTGAACATCAGATTGATTTGGTTCCTGGAGCTCAGTTTCCTAATAAACCAGCTTACAGGTGCAATCTAGAAGAAACGAAAGAAATTCAACGACAGATTGGAGAGTTGATGGCAAGAGGGTATGTCAGAGAGAGCATGAGTCCATGTGCAGTACCAACCTTGATTGTTCCTAAAAAGGATGGATCATGGAGAATGTGCATTGATTCTAGAGCTGTGAATAACATCACCTTCAAATATAGGTTTCCTATTCCTCGATTAGATGATTTATTGGATGAATTGTTTAGCTCACAAGTGTTTATCAAGATTGATTTGAGGAGTGGTTACCATCAAATTCGAACGATGGAAGGTGATGAATGGAAAATATTGTTCAAAACTAAACTAGGACTCTACGAATGGTTAGTTATGCCTTTTGGTCTTACTAATGCTCCTAGTACTTTTATGAGATTGATGAATGAAGTTTTGAAACCTTTCATTGGAATGTTTGTGGTTGTCTATTTTGAAGATATACTGGTATATAGTGCAAGTGTGGAAGATAATCTGCAGCATCTAAGAGAAGTGGTCGAAACTTTGAGAAAGCATAGGTTGTATGCTAAGCTTGAAAATTGCTCGTTCATGGTCTCAAGTGTGACGTTCTTATGGTACATGGTTTCTAAGGACGGTGTTTCAGTTGATCCATCAAAAGTAGAAGCTATTAAATCATGGCCAGTTCCGAAATCTGTGACTGAGGTGCGTGTTTTTCATGGTTTAGCTTCTTTCTATAGAAGATTTGTGAAGAATTTGATACGAATATCAATGAACAAAACTTCGAGGGTTTGGGTTTGATTGAAGGTGGAAAACAAGATGCAACCTTGGGGGAGTTAGTGGCTTATGGAGACACAAGGCTTCTTGGGTTGACTAGGGTGGATTTTTACGTGTGCATGGTGACATGCACAAGCTTATCCACGTAAATGTTAAAGCAAGTATAGTTAGTAGTTTAGAAGTGTTGAGCTATATGGGTTTTCTTCCCACGTCATTTGATAGGGTTTTACCATATGGTGTTTTGTTATTTTCTTGATTAGTTTATGAGTCAAGGTTGATGGAATCAAGCATGAGAAACACAAAAATGGAGGTTTCTTGAAATAAAGATTGAATCTTGAAGAGTTTCTTGAAGTTCTTGAAATCGCAAGTCCAACAAAAATCAACGAGAATCAAAGCAAGTTGTATGGCGGGATTTTTGACAGATTTTTGGAAGATTGGGCAACGTTGTCAACACGGTTTTTCAAGTTGTTTGACTTGGTCAACCTTAGGTTTGTTATTCGGATATATGGTCCCTAGATTTGATTTGCAAAATATCTAAGATTTAGACTAGAAATCAGATTACAAAATATATGGTACAAGATGTGTATCCGGTTTTGATAAGATTTTCTTGTTATCCTAATCTTAGTTTGTTATACCATATATCTAAGGTAGTTAGGATATGTTTAGGATTCTGAAATATTATGTGATATGTTTAGCCTATAAATAGGATGTAAAATACATCAATAGAATTCAGATTTGAGTGATTAAACACAAGTTGTTTCCGGTTTTCATTGTTTCACGAAGTAAACAAAATTTTGAGAGTTTCTTGTGAGAAATTCGATTGAGTGAGTGGTGCTTTTGCTTTATCTCACATGAGGATAGTTCTTAGGATTTGAGGGTGCTTTGCTTTAATCAAATTCTATCAATTATTCGCCTTAGAAGTTCGAATTTGTGGTGCGTTGCTTTATCAAATTTGAAGTCTAAGTTTCTTTGTGTGAGTGGCGTTGGTCTATAACAAAATTCACATCAGAATTTCTCTTCTGTGGTAGCACCTATGACCGAGTGAATTAAGAAGAATAAGGAGAAGTTTGAATGGACCAAAGATGCGCAAAAGGCATTCGAATTGGTGAAGAAATTGGTTTGTCAAGCTCCTATCTTATCTTTACCAGACTTTTCGAAACCTTTTGAAGTTTAGACGGATGCTAGTGGCGTGGGGATTAGTGCAGTGTTGGTTCATGGTAAGCGACCTATAGCTTATTTTAGTGAGAAATTGAATGGAGCAAGGTTGAAGTACTCTACCTATGACAAGGAATTCTATGCTATTGTTCGAGCATTGGATCATTAGAGTCATTATCTTCGTCCAAGTCACTTTGTATTGCATTCTGATCATGAGGCTCTGAAGCATATCAATGGCCAACATAAACTCAATCCAAGACATGCTAAGTGGGTTAAATTTTTACAGTCTTTTCACTTTTCATCAAAGTACAAAGAACGCATATCTAATGTGGTTGGTGATGCTCTATCAAGGAGATATGCTTTAATTGGTGTTCTTAATTTCAAATTGCTTGGTTTGGAGTTAATTACACAATATTACGAGCAAGACGTAGATTTTGGTCCTACCTATTCACAAATTACGAAGGGTTCAATGGGATCTTATGTGCTACATGACAGATTCTTATTCAACGGGAATCTACTTTGCATCCCTAAGTGCAGTATTCGCGAATTGCTCGTTAGAGAAGCGCATGGGGGTGGAATTGCAAGTCATTTTGGTATCACAAAAACATTGACAATGTCGCAGGAGCATTTCTATTAGCATAGAATGATTTCTTATGTTGAAGTAGTAATATCACAGTGTGAAGTTTGTCAAAAGGCCAAGGCATCCTTCCATCACGGATTCTACACACCATTGCCAGTGCCAATAGCTCCTTGGGATGATATTTCTATGGATTATATAGTTGGTTTGCTTAGAACTGCAAGGCAAAAGGATGCTATAATGGTGGTGGTTGACAGGTTTTCGAAGATGGCTCACTTCATACCTTGTCACAAGACTGATGATGCTGTCAATGTTGCAGAATTGTATTTTCGAGACATTGTTAAGTTACATAGAGTTCCGAAAACAATTGTAAGTGACTGGGACACGAAATTCATGAGTTATTTCTGAAAATCATTGTGGCGTTTGTTAGGCACAAAATTACTCTTCAGTACTTCTTATCATCCACAAACAAATGGTCAAACTGATGTCACAAACAGAACCCTAGGATTTCTACTTCGTGGTTCGGTAAGCAAGACACAAAATGATTGGGACTTGAAATTAGCTCATGCAGAGTTTGCTTATAATCGTTCACCTACATATGCAACTAAGCATTCACCTTTTGAAGTTTTTTATGGAGTCAATCCCAAGCTACCTATTGATTTCGTGGCAATTCCTAAAGGTGAGCTCGTTCATAACGATGCTTTACCTAAAATTGAATATATGCAGAAGTTACTGCACAGGTTAGAGCAAGAATTGAGCATGTGAATGATATCTACAAGACAAGAGCTAACAAACATAAATTCAAACACACATACAAGGAAGGAGATTTGGTATGGTTACATCTAAGGAAGAAAATACTTCCTAATCAAAGGAAAAACAACCTAATGCCTAGGTGTGATGGACCATTCAAAATACTGAGCAAGATCGGGGACAATGCATATAAACTCGAATCGCCAGGTGAATATGGTGTCCATGCCACGTTCAACATTGGTGATTTGTCTCCTTATGTTCCTGATGATCAGCTTTGAGGTTTGAGGAAAAACTCTTTTGAAGAAGAGGAGGATGATACGAAACAAAATGATAACTTCGAAGGTTTGATAATGGCTTCTAAGAATGATGCAAGTATGGGGGAAATAATGGCTTATGGAGATTCAAGGCTTTTGAGATCTTCTAAGACATCATCATGGGTGTGTATGGTGACACACGAAAATACTTGATCGTTGAAGAAAAGGAAAGAATGGTGGAATTAGGGGAATAAGATGGTTTTGCCTATGAGTTTTTCCCACTTCACTTGATAGGGTTTTCTCATTTTAAGCATTGGGTCTTTTATTTCTTGAAGTGTCTTAATCATCATTTACAGCCTTATACACATGGAAAATGACTTCTTGAAGGTTTCTTAATTAAACGATCGAATCTTGAAAGGTTTCTTGAAGATTTGAAGAAAAAACGCAAAAATGGCGCAAAATAGACGGTCATACCTTGCGTCAATTTTGACGATTTTTGGGGGATTTGGGTAAATCATATTGTTGTGTAAATCTGGTTGTAATTTGTTGATTATCTTGATTAGCAAGGTAAGAATAAGTTTGTTAGGATATTTTTTTTTTTATTAGATAGAGTTTGTTAGGATATTTAAGCATGTTGCATAACATGCAGTGATGATGTGGCATTCTTATCTTGTGAGTCATCGATGAGTCACTAGATTCGGGCGATTATTCCTAATGTTATACGTGTATTTTAGCTTCGTTTAGTTAGGGTTTTTTTGATGATTATAACTATAAATAATCTCAACATTAGTTTGTAAAAATTCAGATTAGAACATTCAATAAAACATTATTGTTTTGAGTTTATTTGTTTTCTACAAAACAGAACAAACCGAAGAACTTTTCGAGCGTGGAAAATTTCGAACATCTTGAAAAAGTTGGTGCTTAGGCTTTAGACTCTTGTGAGGATAATTTTAGGAATTGAGGGTGCTTAGCTTTAATCAATTCATAAAATTATTCGACTTAGATCGATTTTCTTGGTGCTTCGCTTTAGAGAAAATCGAACTAAGGTTCTATCATTGTGAGTGGCAATTTCTTATCAATATTCACATCAACGGGCGTCTAGAAAAAGTGATTACCTATAACCCACTTTGGGTTACGGGCAGTGATGAATGACTGTTACCTAAAGTTGGATTTTAGGTTACGCGCATTTTGAAGCCCGTAACCAAAAGTTCTGTTTTACGTTACGCTCATCGCCCTTAACCTAAACTTATATGCGACGCAGTATAGCTTACAAACAAAACCGTAACCTATAGTATACTTTGGCTCGTATCCTATTGTAGCTTTTCCACTACTATTTGATGCAGATCATATTTGTAATAAATGTGCAAAATGAAAACATGTCAAGTCTTCTTTTCAGCCAAAGAAGATTGTAAGCACCACTAGACCATTCGAAATTGTGCACATGGACTTGTGTGGGCCGATGAGTGTACAAGGTCGAAATGGTCATCGTTATGTGTTTGTGTTAGCTGATGATTACTCTCGTTATACTTGGACAGTATTTCTAAAATTTAAAAATGAAACTTTTGAAGAATTCGAAATCTTTATAAAACAGGTCCAAAACAAGATTAATCATTAACTGGTCTCTATCCGGTCTTATCATGGTCCTGAATTTGACAATGTCAGCTTCACTACCTACTGTAATGATCATGGTGTATCTCACAACTTCTCAGCCCCGAAAACTCCACAACAAAATGGAGTGGTTGAAAGGAAAAATCGCACTGTAGAAGAAATGGCAAGAACAATGCTTCTAGTGAGTGGTGTACCTCGAAACTTCTGGGCTGAAGCTATGAGTACTACTTGTTACATTTTAAATAGGGTAATGCTTAGACCTTTACTAAAGAAAACACCTTATGAGCTCGTTAGGGGAAGAAAACAAAACATTTCAAATTTACACGTTTTTGGGTGCAAATGCTTTGTACACAACAATGGTAAATAAAGTTTGGAAAAATTTAATCCCGGAAGTGATCAGGCTGTTTTCATTGGATACTCTTTACACAAGAAGGCATACAAAGTTTTGAATAAAAAAATCTTTAGTGTTGAATAAAGTATCCATGTTCTGTTTGATGATATTAATATGTTTAGCAAGCATGTGCAGGTTGATGTTGATGATGATGATGAATTCGAAATTGGCATGCTAAACTTTATAGGAGCTGAAGAAGCAGAAGGTGTTGAACCAGACTCACCACACAACTCTCCTAGAGAGGAAGAGTTTGTTCAAGTACAAAATCAAGAAGCTCATGAAGTAAGAGAACGAAACAGTGACTTAGAGGCTCACCCTTATGAATGCAATGCAGCAGAGACCACTACGAAACCAGGTTCACCTGTTCAAAGCAAAAATGAAAGAGGGGGAACCAGTACAAGAACCAATTCAACATTAAAAGGCACCAATGTAAAACCTTGATATGAGAAAATCTTTCAAGTACAAGTCTTCTCATCCCTTTGATCTTATCATTAGTGACATTAACAAAGCGGTGCAAACAAGGAATTCTACTCTACAAAACTTTTGTGCCTTCTATTCCTTTCTTTCAAATGTTGAACCTACTAATTATAAGACTGCTCTAATGGATCCAGATTGGGTTCTAGCCATGCAAGATGAACTCAATGAGTTTGAGAGAAATCAAGTATGGCATCTTGAACCCGGGAAGGAAAACATGTCAGTTATTGGAACTAAATGGGTGTTCAGGAATAAACTGGACGATGCAGTGAACTGATCTGCTAGTGGTCTAGATATATGTAGATGATATTTTGTTTGGAGCTACTAATCATGATTAAAATTAGACAATGAGTTCTTAGGTCTTGACTTATCCCTTTTTGTCTAGTCAAATGATGTCAATATGTATATACTGTTTTTTATTTTATTTTTTTGCTTTTTAGGTCTCACAAAGTTCTTATGTGATGTTGAACTGATTAATTTAGTACTCAAGTACCTTAGTATAATCTTGTAATTAGTAAGTTAGCACAAACCAGTGGCGGACCATTAGAGAACCAGATTTCTGAGGCGGTTATTTTAGTATGTTAGTTTATTTTTAAAAATTCCAATTTTTGGAAATAAATGTAATGACGGTTATATTTATGGCAACTCCTTTTTTGGTTTAATGAATAAATATCTTTCATATATTCTAAACATAACTGATTTGTTTCAAATCTTTTATAAATATATGCTTCTGATCATAGTTTCCTTCTTCATTTCATTTCTTTAATCTTACTTTTTCTTATATATTCTCTTGATCATATCTCTCTCACACAAAAACCTAAATCGTCTAAATTCTTCTACTTCCTCTCACTCATATTTTTCAAAGTTTTTTTTTTTTTTTTTTTTTTGTCGCAAAGCAGAGGAAATATTAAGTCTCATCATGTCGAAGAGAAGAAGCATACGATTGGTTAAGAAAGAAGTCAGTGAATCTCCTAAAATTAAAACGAAGAAATTAAAGAAGATTGTTGATAAAGTAATTGAGTCTGTGATAGAAGATGTGATGGAGGAGGAAGTTGATGAAGAGGAAGAAGTGTTGTTTATTTGAAAGAACGCCATGCCTGAAACTTCAAAATATCGTACTATAAAATTTGCCACACTAAAAACCACCACAAAAGCGGTTACACCATAATTAACCGCAAAAAACACAAAATCTTCCACACCAACATCCACAAAATAAACTACTGCCAAAAAGCCTCTCGTACCAAAATCCAAAGAGTCCACCCATGTACCATAGAGACCTCTAAATCCAAAGAACCTAAGATTGCTGAAGAATCTGAATAAGAAAAGGAATCTGAGTCCAAATCGAAGTCGGATGAAGAAGACGTGACGAAGAAGAAGTTGAATCAGAAGAAAAGGAAACTAAACAAATGGAGGATGTTGTCGCAGCCATGCAAGAAGAATTGAAGAAAAGAAAGTGTGTACCAAGAAACTGTCATAAAAAAAACGGTTAAAATAGCAAGCAGCTACTGGGATAAAACCATTGCCAAACCAGTTGAGAAATCAAAGAACAAGGAAGTTATTGAAGATGAAGAGGAAGTTGAGATAACTACTGGGAAAGAAAGCACAAAGAAAATAGCAAGAAAGGGTGCTCGTGTGAAAACGGTTGCTATAAAGGGTGCTGAGGCGTCCAAGGGGAAGGCTATCATGCGAGAAGCACAAATGGACCAGCCCACAACAGGGAAAAAGAGAAAGCAATCTGCTATTGTGATCTCTTCAAGCACTAAATCTAAGAAAAGTAAGTCTACTACCCCTAAACATCTATATAATCTGAATGATAGACAAATTCTTGTAGGATTTTCGGTTGCAAAAAGTTGGGTTGCACAAAAATTCTTGGTTGAGGTCAAATAGGCTTTAGATTTTCAGAAATTGTCTGTTTTGTTTGTAAAAGATTTAGATGTTTTCATGCCGCTGGTTAAAGAATTTTACTTACACTTGCATACTAAAGATGATGGATCTTATTTCTCCTTTGTTAAAGATACTCCCATAAATTTTTCTGAAAGGAAATTGGCTGAGATTCTCAAAGTTCCAACTAAGGGACTTGATGTTCATTCTAGATAAAATTTGCCTTCTGTAAAGGGACTCACAGCAGAACAAATCCAGACCAGACTCTTTACTAGTCCACCTGATAGCAAGCAGGGGTACACCATTGGCCAATTAAAGGAGCCAATCATGAGGATATTCCATTTCATAGCCTCAATGATTGAGTGTGCTAGAGCACAAAACTGCTTTTTTACGACGGAAAATTTCCGTCGCTAATTCCTTCGTCGCAAAATTTAAGATTTTGCGACGGAATTTCCGTCGTAAAACATTTGCGACGGAATTTTCCCTCGCTAATTTGCGAGGGAATTTTCCATCGCAAATTTGCGACGGAAAATTCCGTCGGAAATTTGCGAGGGAATTTTCCGTCGCAAAACCTTAAATTTCCGACGGAATTTTCCGTCGCAAATTTGCGATGGAAAATTCCCTCGCAAATTAGCGAGGGAAAATTCCGTCGCAAATGTTTTACGACGGAAATTCCGTCGCAAAATCTTAAATTTTGCGACGAAGGAATTAGCGACGGAAATTTTCCGTCGTAAAAAAGCAGTTTTGTGCTCTAGCACACTCAATCATTGAGGCTATGAAATGGAATATCCTCATGATTGGCTCCTTTAATTGGCCAATGGTGTACCCCTGCTTGCTATCAGGTGGACTAGTAAAGAGTCTGGTCTGGATTTGTTCTGCTGTGAGTCCCTTTACAGAAGGCAAATTTTATCTAGAATGAACATCAAGTCCCTTAGTTGGAACTTTGAGAATCTCAGCCAATTTCCTTTCAGAAAAATTTATGGGAGTATCTTTAACAAAGGAGAAATAAGATCCATCATCTTTAGTATGCAAGTGTAAGTAAAATTCTTTAACCAGCGGCATGAAAACATCTAAATCTTTTACAAACAAAACAGACAATTTCTGAAAATCTAAAGCCTATTTGACCTCAACCAAGAATTTTTGTGCAACCCAACTTTTTGCAACCGAAAATCCTACAAGAATTTGTCTATCATTCAGATTATATAGATGTTTAGGGGTAGTAGACTTACTTTTCTTAGATTTAGTGCTTGAAGAGATCACAATAGCAGATTGCTTTCTCTTTTTCCCTGTTGTGGGCTGGTCCATTTGTGCTTCTCGCATGATAGCCTTCCCCTTGGACGCCTCAGCACCCTTTATAGCAACCGTTTTCACACGAGCACCCTTTCTTGCTATTTTCTTTGTGCTTTCTTTCCCAGTAGTTATCTCAACTTCCTCTTCATCTTCAATAACTTCCTTGTTCTTTGATTTCTCAACTGGTTTGGCAATGGTTTTATCCCAGTAGCTGCTTGCTATTTTAACCGTTTTTTTTATGACAGTTTCTTGGTACACACTTTCTTTTCTTCAATTCTTCTTGCATGGCTGCGACAACATCCTCCATTTGTTTAGTTTCCTTTTCTTCTGATTCAACTTCTTCTTCGTCACGTCTTCTTCATCCGACTTCGATTTGGACTCAGATTCCTTTTCTTATTCAGATTCTTCAGCAATCTTAGGTTCTTTGGATTTAGAGGTCTCTATGGTACATGGGTGGACTCTTTGGATTTTGGTACGAGAGGCTTTTTGGCAGTAGTTTATTTTGTGGATGTTGGTGTGGAAGATTTTGTGTTTTTTGCGGTTAATTATGGTGTAACCGCTTTTGTGGTGGTTTTTAGTGTGGCAAATTTTATAGTACGATATTTTGAAGTTTCAGGCATGGCGTTCTTTCAAATAAACAACACTTCTTCCTCTTCATCAACTTCCTCCTCCATCACATCTTCTATCACAGACTCAATTACTTTATCAACAATCTTCTTTAATTTCTTCGTTTTAATTTTAGGAGATTCACTGACTTCTTTCTTAACCAATCGTATGCTTCTTCTCTTCGACATGATGAGACTTAATATTTCCTCTGCTTTGAGCAAAAAAAACTAGAAATCTTGACTTCCCTTGAATTGTAACACGACCTGTGTCGACTGTGAAAGTTTGGAACATCATTGTTGTGTATGTCACTGTCAATATCAGGGTTGACATTCCGACCTAGATCTCTTGTTTTTGTGTCAAACTTGTAGTCAAAGTAAGCGAGCAAAAGTTTGCAACCTCTTCAGTTAGGTAAGCGTTGCATATTGAACCTTCAACACGGGCTTATTTCCCAATTCCGTTTCAAGTGATTTAGAAACCTGAAATTAATATTAAACAACAGTAATTACGTTTAACCAACCGGGTATATAAATGGAAACATAATAATTATGTTTGAATTCTCTGGCTACAACCTTCAATGGATACATCATCGAATTGAACAGGTCCACACAACTCGCTTCAAATGGCAAAGTATCGGTAAATGTTCCATTGAGTTGAAAATGAAGGAGGGAAAATCTTCTCTAGCTTGCAAATTATCTCCGCAATGTTTCTTCCATCGTTCCATGCACTTACTGTAATAGTGTAGCAACATATATCTCGAAAGAATTGACTAATCTCTTGATTGCATTCCATACATGAATGGGCAAAAATTCTTTAAGAGCAACAGGGAACAACCTTTCCATGAAGACATGACAGTCATGACTTTTCATTCCTTCTAGTTTACAACCTGTGAAACTCACACTCTGCTCAAATTAGAAGCGTACCCATCAGGAAATCGCAACTGCTTCACCCACTCAACAAAACTTCCTTTGTGTCTATCAAGAGTGTAAGGTGCCTTTGGCAGACATCTTTTCCTTGATCGTCTTTTTGTAGATGAAGCTGGGGACGTTTACAAATGAGCCTGGATGTCTAATCTAGCGGCAGCCGTGTCAGAAGTTTCCCTTGACATCCATAATAGTTTGAATTAGTTGTTCAAAAAAGTTCTTCTCAATGTGCATCACATCTAGGTTATGGCGAACGAGAAGATGTTTCCAATAAGGCAGCTCCCAAAATATGCTTTGCTTTGTCCAACCTTTTTTGGCCTTTTTGACTTGTTTAAGTGTTCGGGACCATCAAATCCTTCGGAAGGGCTTTCACACACATTCCCAAAGCTCATCACCTGACATGATGTGTGGAGGATCGCCTTTCTCAACTCTTTCTTACAGAAAGCTGTCTTGCTTTTCTGAAGGGTGTTGGAGATAGGAATTTCCTATGGCAATCAAACCATGTTACCTTACCATGTTGACTTAACCAAAATGCTGGCTTTTCTCCATGCAGTAAGGACAAGTTTCTTACCGGCTGTAGACCACCCAGACATCATACCGTAAGCTGGAAAGTCACCAATGGTCCACAGATGGCTGCTCGAAGAGTGAATTGTTTGTTGAAATGTCGTACGTAGTTGCACCATGTCCCACAATTGTTTCAACTCTTCAATAATGGCGCATGTAAAATCTAAGTTTCCCTTTGGGTTGTTGGACCGGGAATAACAAAGAAAGGAACATAAACTCCCTTTAACCACATGGAGGGAGGCAAGTTGTAAGGGGTTAAAATAACAGGCCCGCAAGAATACTTACCGCCAAATTTACCATGAGGATCAAACCCATCTGTACACAACCAGCCGAACATACGAGGTTCAGATGCAAATTCGTTAGAGCATCTATCTAATTGTTTCCAAGCGTCACTGTCGCTGGGTGTGCCATTGTGCCTTGCTGTCGAGGATTCTTTGCATGCCATGCCATTCTCTGCAACGTCCTTTGTTGCAAAAATTCTTTGCAATCGAGGAGTAATGGGGAGGTAAGTGAGAACATTCAAAGGCACATCGTTCCCTTTAGAAGTCTTCTGTATCGGTCGCGCCCAGACCGTACACGTAGAAGCGTGAGCATCCTGTTTCCAAAACACATGCAACCTCTCGGGCATGCATCAATTTTTGCACAGGATCTCAACCCCTGAACAATCTTTTCACCTCGTAGAAGGTCTCGCCTATATAGGTGTTCTTGGAGCCGACTCACTGAACAAAAGGCAATAGCTCGACACACCTATGTGGCAAATTATACTCGCATTTCAAGCTAGTGATTTTAGAGGCCATCTCCAACCTAGAAATTGAACTCCCTTCAACCCAAGGTTGCTCAGAAGCCTTAAGCATATCAAGGAACTGTGGCTTGAGCATTAGGTTCCTCCTCTAAATCTTGGGCCTGGTGATCCACCCTGATCTTGGTTATGTCTAAGGATCCAAAACCATGTCACGGTTCATTGGATTTTCCTTCGGAGGGTCAGGAAAGCCTTCTCCATGGTTCATCCACTCGTAGTAATTCGGTGTGAAACCCTTGCGATACAAATGCAGTTTAATCGTTTCCGGGTCATGGATACGTAAATTCTTGCATTTCACACAAGGACACCTAACTTCATTTGGGTTAGAAGTTTGGATGATCTTTACAATATTGAAGGAATTCATCAACTCCTTCTTGGAAAGCACGGTTTAAAGAGTATCCATCCAACCTATGATACATCCAAGTACGATCCTTTCGTTTCATGTTGATAACTTCTACACAAGTCACATACAGCCAATACTTTAGTGAATATAATATTATTGTTAATGTCTAAGCATTGATTATTATGACAATTACAGCACAAAAGCAATTTGTTTAGATGTAAACTTAAAATTAGAGCTTCAGATGTGCTAATATAGCATCCTAAGCTAATAATAGAATTACTTCTAATCCGGATTAGAGCATTACCGACGGTTACTCTTTTATAATTCTATCTTCAACCTTTCACCAATTCTTCACTTTTCCTACACTCAACACTTCTATTATTTAACTTTTTCGATCAGCATTTATCTACTTCAACTTGACTCAAAAGATGAAACATAAAAAATAATAAAAACAAAAAATCTGAAAAAGCTGAAAAAGCAAGGTCTCGCCTAGGTGCACTTAGTGCGCCTCTCGTAGGGGTATGCGCTGAGCCTCCAAGGGCTTATTTGTGGTGCCTTAGTGCGCCTTGTGCTGACACGCCCGCCTTTAAAACTAAGGTTATAATGTTTCTTAAAAAAAGCAAAAAAGGTCCATAAACTCAATAAGTTATAAACTCAAAAAGCCAAACAGGTCATAAATTTTATACGACTACACGTGATCACGCACTAAGTTATAACGAACCTAAGAAATATTCTCACAATGATATCAAGTTTATTAAACTTCCAAAATTTGATGGTAACAAAAATCCAGTGGCATAGATAGATTACTTTAGACGTATGGAAAAAATTTTCGAGGACAAAAGTATCGATGACTCTAAAACTTCTCATGCTATCGTAAAACTTATCA